>JAGIQG010000008.1:62267277-62754221 GCA_024679065.1 Sphyrna mokarran | reverse complement strand
GAACAACATAGAACATTACAGCACAGAACAGGCCCTTCGGCCTTCGATGTTGTGCCGACCAAAATAAAAAGCAATGCCCCTCCTAACTAAACCATTCCCTTCTCTTCCATATACTTATCAACTAACCTCTTAAACGCCACCAAACTTGGCGCATCTACAACAGCTGCAGGCAGGGCATTCCACTCCCTAATCACTCTTTGAGTAAAGAACCTACCTCTGATATCCGTCCTATAACTCATACCCCTTAATTTAAAGCTGTGTCCCCTCGTGCTAGCTTTCTCCATCCTAGGAAAAAGGCTATCACTGTCCACCCTATCAAACCTCTAATCATCTTATATGCTTCAATAAGATCCCCTCTTAGCCGCCTCCTTTCTAACGAAAACAACTCAAATCCTTCAACCTCTCTTCATAGGACCTGCCCTCCATACCAGGCAACATCCTGTAAACCTCCTCTGTACCCTCTCCAATGCCTCCACATCTTTCTTATAATGTGGCGACCAGAACTGCACACAATACTCCAAGTGCGGCCGCACTAGAGTTTTGTACAGCTGCAACATGATGCTGCGGCTCCTAAATTCAATCCCCCTACCAATAAAAGCTAAGACTCCATATGCCTTCTTAACAACTTTATCCACTTGACTGCCTACTTTCAGGGATCTATTGACACATACACCAAGATCCTTCTGTTCCTCAACACTATTAAGAGCCCTACCATTAGCCCTATACTCTACACATTTATTGTTCCTGCCAAAGTGCATTACCTCACACTTTTCCACATTAAACTCCATTTGCCACCTCTCGGCCCAGCTCTGCAACTTGTCCAAGTCACTCTGTAAACTAAAACACCCTCTTCACTATCTACCACACCACCAACTTTAGTATCATCTGCAAATTTACTGATCCATCCCTCAATACCCTCATCCAGATCATTTATAAAAATACAAACAGCAGGGGCCCCAAAACAGACCCCTGAGGCACACCACTCGTCACCGAACTCCACGATGAATATCCCATCAACCACCACCCTCTGTCTTCTATCTGCCAGCCAATTCCTAATCCAATTAGCTAAATCACCCTCTATTCCACACATCTGCATTTTCTGTAGAAGTCTTCCATGGGCCACCTTATCAAACGCCTTACTAAAGTCCATATATACTACATCAACCGCCTTACCCCCATCCACCTCTCTGGTCACTTTCTCAAAAAACTCAATGAGGTTAGTAAGGCATGACCTACCCTTCACGAAACCATGCTGACTATCCCCAATCAATTCATTTCTCTCTAAATAACTATAAATCCTATCCCTAATAATTCTCTCCAATACCTTGCCCACAACAGAAGTAAGACTCACTGGCCTATAATTCCCAGGAAGGTCTCTCTTCCCCTTCTTAAACAATGGGACCACATTCGCTATCCTCCAGTCCTCCGGAACCACACCCGTAACCAACGAGGACCTGAAGATCAGAGCCAGAGGCTCTGCAATCTCCTCTCTTGCCTCCCAGAGAATCCTAGGGTAAATCCCGTCCGGCCCAGGGGACTTATCCAACTTCAAACCCTCGAGAATTTCTAACACATCCTCCCTATCCACTACAATACTCCCCAATTTGCAACCCTGTACCTCAGTGCTCTCCATAGCTACATTTCCAGCACTCTGCGTGAATACCGAAGAGAAATATTTATTCAGTGCCTCTCCAATCTCTTCAGGCTCCACGCACAACTTCCCACTGCTGTCTATGACTGGCCCTAATCTTGCCCTAACCAATCTTCTATTCTTAACATATCGAAAGAAAGCTTTAGGATTCTCCTTAATCCTATCAGCCAACATCTTCTCGTGTCCCCTCTTAGCTCTCCTCAATTCACTTTTTACCTCCTTCCTGGCTAATCTATAGCTATCCATTGCACTATCTGAGCCTTCAAGCCTCATCCTGACATAAGCCTCCTTTTTCTTCTTAACCAGCAAATCAACTTTTTCGTACACCAAGGCTCTCTTACTCGTCCATTTCCTCCCTGCCTGACAGGGACATACTTATCAAGGACTCGCAGCAGCTGCTCCTTGAATAAGCACCACATTCCAGATGTTCCCAGTCCCTGTAGTTCCCTAGTCCAATCTATGCACCCTAATTCTCTCCTGATGGCCTCATAATTACCCTTCCCCCAGCTATCACTACTGCCCCCAGCTTCATGCCTATCCCTATCCATCACTAAGGTGAACGTAACCGAATTGTGGTCACTATCACCAAAATGTTCACTAACTTCCAAGCCTAACACCTGGTCTGGCTCATTGCCCAGCACCAAATCCAATGTAGCCTCACCTCTAGTTGGCCTATCTACATACTGAGTCAAAAAACCTTCCTGCACACTCTGTACGAAAACTGACCCCTCTAACGAGCTAGAGCTATAGCTATTCCAATCAATATTAGCAAAGTTAAAGTCCCCCATCACAACTACCCTACTACTTTCACTCCTAATCAGAATTGACTTCGCAATCCTTTCCTCCACCTCTCTAGAACTATTAGGAGGTCTGTAAAAGACTCCCAACAGGGTGACCTCTCCTCTCCTGTTTCTAATCTCAGCCCATACTACCTCAACAGACAAGTCCTCATCAAATATAATGCCTGGGAAGGTGATGGAGGCCGGAACCTTTAAAAAAATATTTAGCTGAGCACTTGAAATATATTAACATTCATAAGGATATGGCACAAGACCTTGAAAATGGGATTAGTGCAACTTTAGTGGTAGTAATTGTCGGTGCAGACCCAACGGGCCAAAGGGCCTCTTCTGTGCAATATGCCTCTATGACTTTCTGACTATGTCAAACCTGAACTTTGATTCCCGACTCCGCTCAATCCTTGATTGATTTATCTAATTAAAAACTCTGGCTCACTTCATCAGTGAATTCTGTGAAATTGGCAAACTTGCAGTTTCTTCATGAGTTTCACTTTCTTTAGACTTTCAGTTGAGACTGTAAGAGGATTTTGGACTGTAGCAGGTTTCTCATGCTTTCTCTGTCAGATTTCATATTTCAAGCAAATGATCAACTGAACACTGAAGGATCTCTCTCCAATCTTCTCTAGATATGTGAAATTTACCTAGTTTCTGTACAAAAACTCCAATCACGTACTCCTGATCACTCACGTTTTTTCACTATAACCTTCTGACCAACACTAAAGTTTCATGCTTCATTCTCCCTTTTCTCATATTTTGCTGGCGAGCTCAGAACAGAGCTAGGAATGTGTTTAAATACAAAACCATGATTAGTTGATCCATAATTCTTATTAGGATTCTTAATAGTGTTGATGAACAGAGGGATCTTGGTGTGTATGTGCATAGATCCCTGAAAGTAGGCAGTCAAGTCGATAAGGTTGTTAAGAAGGCATATGGAGTCTTAGCTTTTATTGGTAGGGGGATTGAATTTCGGAGCCTCAACGTCATGTTGCAACTGTACAAAAACTCTAGTGCGGCCGCACTTGGAGTATTGTGTACAGTTCTGGTCCCGCATTATAAGAAAGATGTGGAGGCATTGGAGAGGGTACAGAGGAGGTTTACCAGGATGTTGCCTGGTATGGAGGGCAGGTCTTATGAAGAGATGTTGAGGGATTTGAGGTTGTTTTCGTTAGAAAGGAGGCGGCTAAGAGGGGACCTTATTGAAACATATAAGATGATTAGAGGTTTAGATAGGGTGGACAGTGATAGCCTTTTTCCTAGGATGGAGAAAGCTAGCACGAGGGGACACAGCTTTAAATTAAGGGGTGATAGTTATAGGACGGATATCAGAGGTAGGTTCTTTACCCAAAGGGTGGTTCGGGAGTGGAATGCCCTGCCTGCAGCAGTTGTAGATGCGCCAAGTTTGGTGGCGTTTAAGGGGTTAGTTGATAAGTATATGGAAGAGAAGGGAATGGTTTAGTTTGGAGGGTCATTGCTTTTTATATTGGTCGGCGCAACATCGAAGGTCGAAGGGCCTGTTCTGTGCTGTAATGTTCTATGTTCTATGTTCTATAATATTTAAAAATCATACTCAAAGCTCATCTCTGGAGCTGTGCTTTTGCTAGGATGGTACTCCCTTCTTAGAATAAATTATAAGAGTTTACAGGACTTAGCAAAACCATTTATGATCATGATCGTCTCTCTCAGCTGGAGTAGAACATAGAACATTACAGCGCAGAACAGGCCCTTCGGCCTTCGATGTTGCACCGACCAATATAAAAAGCAATGACCCTCCAAACTAAACCATTCCCTTCTCTTCCATATACTTATCAACTAACCTCTTAAACGCCATCAAACTTGGCGCATCTACAACTGCTGCAGGCAGGGCATTCCACTCCCGAACCACCCTTTGGGTAAAGAACCCTACCTCTGATATCCGTCCTATAACTATCACCCCTTAATTTAAAGCTGTGTCCCCTCGTGCTAGCTTTCTCCATCCTAGGAAAAAGGCTATAACTGTCCACCCTATCTAAACCTCTAATCATCTTATATGCTTCAATAAGATCCCCTCTTAGCCGCCTCCTTTCTAACGAAAAACAACCTCAAATCCTTCAACCTCTCTTCATAGGACCTGCCCTCCATACCAGGCAACATCCTGGTAACCTCCTCTGTACCCTCTCCAATGCCTCCACATCTTTCTTATAATGTGGGGACCAGAACTGCACACAATACTCCAAGGGCGGCCGCACTAGAGTTTTGTACAGTTGCAACATGACGTTGCGGCTCCGAAATTCAATCCCCCTACCAATAAAAGCTAAGACTCCGTGTGCCTTCTTAACAACCTTATCGACTTGACTGCCTACTTTCAGGGATCTATGCACAAATACACCAAGATCCCCCTGTTCATCAACACTATTAAGAATCCTACCATTAGCCCTATACTCTACACATTTATTATTCCTGCAAAAGTGCATTACCTCACACTTTTCCACATTAAACTCCATTTGCCACCTCTCGGCCCAGCTCTGCAACTTGTCCAAGTCCCTCTGCAAACTATAACACCCCTCTCACTATCTACCACTCCACCGACTTTAGTGTCATCTGCAAATTTACTAATCCATCCTTCAATACCCTCATCCAGATCATTTATAAAAAATTACAAACAGCAGGGGCCCCAAAACAGACCCCTGAGGTACACCACTTGTCACCGAACTCCACGATGAATATCTCCCATCAACCACACCCTCTGTCTTCTATCTGCTAGCCAATTCCTAACCCAATTAGCTAAATCACCCTCTATCCCATACATCTGCATTTTCTGCAGAAGTCTTCCATGGGCCACCTTATCAAACGCCTTACTAAAGGCCATATATACCACATCAACCGCCTTACCCCCATCCACCTCTTTGGTCACTTTTTCAAAAAACTCAATAAGGTTAGTAAGGCATGACCTACCCTTCACAAAACCATGCTGATTATCCCCAATCAATTCATTTCTCTCTAAATAACTATAAATCCTATCCCTAATAATTATCTCCAATACTTTGCCCACAACAGAAGTAAGACTCACTGGCCTATAATTCCCTGGAAGGTCTCTCTTCCCCTTCTTGAACAATGGGACCACATTCGCTATCCTCCAGTCCTCCGGAACCACACCCGTAACCAACGACGACCTGAAGATCAGAGCCAGAGCTCTGCAATCGCCTCTCTTGCCTCCCAGAGAATCCTAGGGTAAATCCCGTCCGGCCCAGGGGACTTATCCAACTTCAAACCCTCACGAATATCTAGCACATCCTCCCTATCTACTTCAATACTTTCCAGTTTGCAACCCTGTACCTCAGTGTTCTCCATAACTACATTTACATCCCCCTGCGTGAATACCAAAGAGAAATATTTATTCAGTGCCTCTCCAATCTCTTCAGGCTCCACGCATAACTTCCCACTGCTGTCTCTGACTGGCCCTAATCTTGCCCTAACCAATCTTCTATTCTTAACATATGTAAAGAAAGCTTTAGGATTCTCCTTGATCCTATCAGCCAAAGTCTTCTCGTGTCCCCTTTTAGCTCTCCTCAACTCACTCTTTAGCTCCCTCCTGGCTAATCTACAGCTATCCATTGCACTAACTGAGCCTTCAAGCCTCATCCTGACATAAGCCTCCTTTTTCTTCTTAACCAGCAAATCAACTTTTTTCGTACACCAAGGCTCTCTTACTCGACCATTTCCTCCCTGCCTGACAGGGACATACTTATTCAAGGACTCGCAGCAGCTGCTCCTTGAATAAGCACCACATTCCAGATGTTCCCAGTCCCTGTAGTTTCCTAGTCCAATCTATGCACCCTAATTCCCTCCTTATGGCCTCATAATTACCATTCCCCCAGCTATAACTACTGTCCCCAGCTTCAGAGTAATTTTGCTTGATATGGTTAAACAACATGAAGTATATATCACAGGCTAGTCCACACCACCTTCTGTTGTGTGAGATAATACTACACGTGACCCCTTGTGGTGAGGATCATTGTGGGTCAAAACAGCATCACTTTTTTCACTTCTTCAAATGGTTTCCACAGATCACTCCCAATCTGCTCCATCTTTCAGTAGTTCAGATACACTGAGTGAACATATTAATCAAGTCAGGAAAGAACTTTTCATAATGTACAACAGTCCATCTGAATTTACCTCTCTCTCCTTTCAAAATGCCCCCAGCCTTCTCCTGCGTTAGTTGATACCTTCAACATCTATTTGGGGACGTATTGCACAGTGTCATGAGGCATATGACTTTTAGCTCTATATCATACTCTGGAGTGGGCAGCAAAGCGGCAGACAGATCTTAACAGAGAAGTGTGAGGTAATGCATTTAGAGAGGTCAAATAATTATAGAAATAACAATAAATAGGAATACACTCAGAATGGTATAAAACATTGGTGAGACCATGACTATTTACAATTACGGTCATCATATTACAGTAAGGACATACTTGCTCTGGAGACACAGGTTTACAAGGATGTTGTCCAGGATAGAAACGTGTAGCTATGAGGAGAGGTTGGATACGTTGGGATTATTTTCCTTGGAACAAAGAAAGCTGAGGGGTGACTTGATAGAGATATTCAAAATTATGAGGGGAAGGTATCGAGTGGGCAGGATAAAATGGTTTCCCTTGGTGGCGATTTCTAGAACCAGGCAATACCGATTCAAGATAAGTGGCAGTAGCTGTGGAAGGGACATGAGGAAGAACTTTTTTACACAAAGGGTACTGGGTGTCTGGAATTTACTGCTCGAGTTAGTGATGGAGGCAGACACTCTAATCTCTCTTAAAAGGCATTGGAATCTGCATCTGAGGTGCTGTAAATTACAAAGCTATGGGCCAGGTACAGAAAGGTGGGATTAGAAAGGGCATCTGGATGTCCTCAGGCTGACATGGACAAGTTGGGCCAAATGGCCCCCTTCTGTGCTGTTACTTTTCTATGGTTCTTGAAGTCAATCTAGGACTTTGTTCAAATTTAGAATGTGTTCTTTCACCGGCTTACTGCTGAGTAGAACATGATCAAGGAAGCACACTCTGCAGTACCTGATCTATTAATTGTCGAGGCTTTGGCTACATTTTTCCAACAACCTTTTGGTAGGGGAGTGACCCTGGAGGATTGTATATGTTACACTCCTATTTAAAAAGGAAGGGGAAGAAAGTAAACCCAGCAAACTACACACAGTGCTCCCACTCTCACTGCTTTCTGTGTCACATTAAGCAGGCTATGTTGAGGAGATAATGCATTTTCAAATGGGTATTGATAGAATGGGCCAGAATCTGGCTGATGGAGTTTAATGTGGATAAGTGCAAAGTTATTCATCTTGGCTGTAAGACAAAAGGGCAAATTACTATGTAAATGGTAATCAGATTCAAAGAGCATCAACACAGAGGGATCTGGGTGTCCTTACATATGAATCGCAAAAAAGTAGATTTGCAGGTACAGCATATAATAAAGGCAAACAGAATCTTGGCATTTATTGCAAAAAGACTGGATTTTTAAAAGTAAAGAAGGGTTGTTACAATTGTATAGGGCATTGGTGAGGCCACATCTGGAGTATTAGGTCCAGTTTTGATCTCCTTTCTTGAGGAAGGATATGGTGGCATTGGAGGCAGTTCAGAGGAGATTCAGATTGATTCCAGGGATGAAAAGGCTGTTATACAAGCAGTTCAGAAGAAAGAGGGGGGATCTGATTGAGGTATATGGTGGATGTCAAACAAATATTCCACCTCATGTGACAATTTAGAAGATGACTGAGAGGGTGTAAGTTCATAACTGAGATGAGAAAAAATTACTCTGTCAAAGGATTGAAAATCTGTGGACCGTCCCAGAGTGCAGCGGAGGCAGATAAAGAGATAGATATGTTTCTGATGAAAAGCAGGATAAAGGGCAATGGGGAGCAGGCAGGAGAGTGGAGCTGAGACCAGAATAAGACCATGTTAAATGGCAGAGCGGGCTCGAAGGGTTAAATTGCCTGTTTCACTCTTAATTGCTATGTTCCTGTTAACATAAACTTCTGCTGTAAAATCTCAGCAGGCCTGACAGCATCTGTGGAGAGAGAATAGAGCTAATGTTTTGAGGCTGGATGACCCTTCATCAGAGCTGAAGAAGCATTATCCAGACTTGAAATGCTGACTCTATTCTCACTCCATTGATGCTGTCAGGCCTGCTGAGATTTTACAGCATTTTTTTTGTTTCAAATTTCAGCATCCATAGTATTTTAATCCCAGATGTCTTTAGTTTTGGCTTCATTTAATACTATCATTCCCATATCTACCTGAGCAAGTTTGCTGATTGCTGCTTCAGTTGCTCTCTTTTCAATCACATTACCAGCACTTTGGACCCACCTGAATCTGCACTGGCCACATGGGGAATAGGTTCCGCAGTCTCTGTCTCTCCATCAGAAACTTCCAATGGTGGACTTGGCCTCTCCAATTCTTCCTCATCAGAACTACGCTCAGCCGAGGATGTATATTGTGGGCACCAGTGTGACACATAGGGAACCTGCAGCAATGAGACAAACCATGAAATAGAGAGTACAAGACACTGACACTGATTGAGTGTGACGTATCAACTCAACTAAGAAATATCACATCTCCAACCTGTCACAGCAGCATGCAAAACCCTCAGGGACAAGTTAGGGTAAATGCACAGATTATGAAGATTGTGGTGGGATTGTGATCAGTGCAGACTCAATGGTCAAATTCCTTCTGCGCTGTAGGATTCTAAGATTCTATGATTCTTCTGATATATTAACACTTGTCAAGCTGCTTCTGTGATTGACTGAACTATAGAAGGTGATATTATTTCAGCGATGGGTAGAGGGGATATTTCAGAACTGAGTGTCTGGGCAGCCGAGGGTATTGCCATCGATGGTGGAGCGTTTCAAGTTTGGAATGCTGAAGAGTCCGGTGTTGGATGAGTGCAAGTATCTCCATGGTTCATAGGACTGGAAGAGTTAGAGATTGAGAATGGGCAGGAAAACATGGATTAAATAAAAATATATTGTGGGACATTATTACCATGCCAAATGGGATCGATTTCAAAAGAAATCGAGCAGCTCAACCTGGGCATTCATATGAGGCACTATGGGCCATCAGCAGAATTGTACTGAACCATAATCTGTAACCTCTTGCTTTGGCATATACTCCAGTCTATGATTACACTAAGCTGAGGGCGAGGGGGGGTGGGGGCGGTGGTCAACTCTGGTTCATTGAAGAGTGCACGTGATGCCAGGAGCAATATCAGGCAATGGATCAGATCTAAGCTCTGCAATCCTGGCAAGTCCAGCAGTGAATAGTGGTGGACAATTAAACAATTCACTCAAGGATGAGGCTTCTCAAATATCCTCAGCCTCAATTAAAGAGGAGCCCAGCACATCAGTGCAAAAGATAAGGCTGAAGTATTCGTAACAGTCTTCAGCCAGAAGTGCCAAGTGGATGATCCATCTTGGCCTCCTCTAGTGGTCCCCCACATCTCAGATGTCAATCTTCTGTGAATTCAGTTCATTCAACGTGGTATCAAGAAATGGTTAGAGGCACTGGATAGGCAAAGGCAAAGGGCCCTGACAACATTCCAGCAATAGTACTGAAGACTTGTGCTCCAGAACTTGTCGTGCCCCTAACCAAGCTGTTTCACTATAACTACAACACTGGCATATACCGACAATGTGTCAAATTGCCCAGGTAAGTCCTGTACACAAGAAACAGGACAAGTCCCCATTATAACCCCATCAGTCTACTCTTAATTATTAGTGAAGTGATTGAAGGGTTCATCAACAATGCAATCAAGCAGCACTTAATCAGCAATAACTTGTTCACTGACACTCAGTTTGGATTCTGCCAGGGTCACTCAGCTCCTGACTTCATTACAGCCTTGATTCAAACATGGACAAAAGAGCTGAATTCCAGAGGTGAGGCTAGAGTGACAGCTCTTGACATTAAAGCAGCATTTGACCAAGTGTGGCATCAAGGAGCCTTAGCAAAACTGGAATCAGGAGAAAAGCTCTCCACTGGTTGGAGTCAGATCTGGCACATAGGAAAATGGTTGTGGTAGTTGGAGGGTCAGTTATCTCAGCTCCAGGCCATCATTGCAGGAGTTCCTCTGGGTAGCATCCAAGCCCCAACCATCTTCTGCTGCTTCACCAATGACCTCCCTTCCATAAGGTCAGAAGTGGGGATGTTTGCTGATGATTTGACAATGTTTAGCACATTCGCAACTCCTAAGAAACAGAAGCAGTCCAAGTTCAAATGCAGCAAGACCTGGACAATATTCAGGCTTGAGTTAGCAAGTGGCAAGTAACATTTGCACCGCACAAGTCATACGCAATGGCCATCTCCAACAACAGAGTATCTAACCATCAACCTTTGACATTCAATGGCATTACCAGCACTGAATCCCCCATAAACAATATCCTGGAGGTTACCATTGACTAGAAACCAGACTGGACTAGCCAAATAAATACTGTTGTTATCAGAGCAGGTCAAAAGATAGAAACTCTGTACTGAGGAACTCACCTCCGGACTCCCCAGGAGTCTGATGGAAAACTCTCCATTTGCTTGGGTGAATGTAGCCCCAAAAACACTCAAAGAGCTCAACACCACCCGGGACAAAGCAGCCCACTTGATTTCTACCCTTCCACAAACATTCAATTCCTCCATCACCAATGCACAGTGACAGCCAAGTGTTCCATCTACAAGATACATTGCAGGAATGCACCAAAGTTCCTTAGTCAGCACCTTCCAAATCCATGACCGCTATCATCATGAAGGATAAGAGCAGCAGGTACTTGGGACAATCCTCCTTCTGCACTGTAAGGGTTCTATGATTCCATGTTCACCAGTTGGAGGTTCCCTTCCAAGTCATTCACCATCCTGACTTAGAAATGTATCATCTTTCCTTCACTGTCACTGGGTCAAAATCCTGAAACTCCATCCCTAACAGCTGTGTGAATGTACCTACACCACACAGACTGCAGCAATTCAAGAAGGCAGCTCATCAGCACTTTCTCATGGGCGACTAGGGATGGGCATAGGGATGGACTAGGGATGGGCATAGGGATGGACTAGGGATGATCAGTTAGCAACACCCACATCCCAGAAAGGAATAAATAAAAATAAAGATGAGAATTTTAAAATTGAGCTGTTGGCGGTGGATCAGGAGGCAAATTAGGCCAACAAGGACAGAGGTAATAGGGGAATAGGATTCAGTATGAGTTACCACATAGGCACCAAGCTTTGCATAAGTGGTCAATATTACAAGCTTACACCAATTTGAATACTGAAGCATTGGACCACTGCTCTCCTAAGAGTTTCTCAGAACTTGTCGTGCCCCTAACCAAGCTGTTTCACTATAACTACAACACTGGCATATACCAACAATGTGTCAAATTGCCCAGGTACGTCCTGTACACAAGAAACAGGACAAGTCCCCATTATAACCCCATCAGTCTACTCTTAATTATTAGTGAAGTGATTGAAGGGTTCATCAACAATGCAGCACTTAATTAGCAACAACTTGTTCAGTGACACTCAGTTTGGATTCTGCCAGGGTCATTCGGCTCCTGACTTCATTACAGCCTTGATTCAAACATGGACAAAAGAGCTGAATTCCAGAGGTGAGGCAAGAGTGACAGCTCTTGACATTAAAGCAGCATTTGACCAAGTGTTGCACTGTCAGAAGGTCAGCGCTGAGGGAGTGCTGCACTGTCAGAGGGTCAGCGCTGAGGGAGTGCTGCACTGTCAGAGGGTCAGCGCTGAGGGAGCGCTGCACTGTCAGAGGGTCAGTGCTGAGGGAGTGCTACACCGTCACAGGGTCAGCACTGAAGGAGTGCTACATCATCACAGGGTCAGCATTGAGGGAATGATACACCGTCACAGCATCAGCATTGAGTGAGTGCTACACCGTCACAGTGCCAGCACTGAAGGAGTATGCACCGTCAGAGGGCCAGCACTTATCCATTCCATGATGACCTGTAAAATCCACCTACTGCCTGCATTCCATCTCAGTGGCATATATGGAGCAATCTTCCCGAGTAAGATCATCCAGAGGGCACCTTTGGATGAAAGAATGGAAAACTGGAAAGTCGCTAACAAGTTCCTTGTGACAAAATGCTGTTGAATGATAGATTAACAACTCCCACAGTGAGAGTCCTTATTAAACGGATCCAGGACAGGGTCAGGGCCCTAAGGCAGCTTCCACCACTGGCCCAGAGAGTAAAAAACTGTAAAAGGATGAAATCAGAATACTGGTCCAAACTGATTTTCCTTTCTGGAAGTGCATCTATATACTTTGGAAAGACACAAAGAATACTGTATATTATCAAAGAGCATTTCTTCCACAGATCAATCACCTCAGACTATGCAAATGAGGAGGCTATCGCTTAGCGACAGGGATTTGCATTGGCTAAATAAATAAATAGCCAAAATCAATATTGTGTGTAGCAAGCAGGCTAATCACATGCAGTTGAGCACACCCAGTACAAATTGTGGGAACTCTATTATATAAATCAAGTTAAAGGATGATAGAGGTTATGGAATGTTTGCTGGAACTCAAGGGAGGATTCTGGTGGGACCTCAGTGGATGATACTGAATGACTGGAGAGGAGATTGTGGAGGTTCCAGGTTGAAAGCGAGAGACTCAAAGCTATGACAGTCAACTTTGACAGAACAGGTTTAAATCTCTAGTTCAGGACAAAATAACCACATATCCAGACAAAGTTGGGAATAGCCAGTGCTGATTTCAAAAGGAATGATTGTGCTTAACTAAGTTTGCAGAGTTATTTGAAGAGTTAACAGACATGTCAGATAGGTGGACTGCAGTGTCTGCATATAGAGAGGTTTTGACAAGGTGGGGGAATGAAGTTGGAAGTGGATTATAGAATGTGAAAACCGAGAGGAGAATGGAACAATTTCTCAGTGATTGAAGGAGGGTTCCGTATGTGACCACTTACTCTAAAATTGCTGCTGTGATGGTTGGAAAGGTTGCTCAAAGTGCAGGGAAAGTGAATTCTGTGGAACACCAAAAGGGACATTGACAAAACTGAGGAAATAGGTTCAAAAGTGATTGATAGATTGTCAGTAAAGGTTAGGTGGTGCATTCTGGTAAAAATAACAGCAGTAAGTTATAAAATCACAGCGCTGTGGGAGTACCTACACCACAGGGACTGCAGCAGTTTAGAAAGCAGCTCAACATCACCTTCTGACAGGCAACTTGGAATGGGCAATAACTGATGGCCAAACTAGCAACATCCATAATCCCTGAATGAATAAAAGAACTCTGTTGCAGTGCAGAATGAGGCCATTCAGCCCATCACATCTAATCCAGCTCTCCAAACGAGCAATTCACCCTATAAGTGGGAATCAGCATTAATGGGAACTGAGCATTGAAAGCACCATATTAGGCTGAAGAGGTTATAAAGGAAGCTCAAAGGTTTTATCTAATGAAATAGAATATACAAGGTAATAGGCAATGGGTCTATATAAAACCAGAATAAAATCCCAAATGGAAACCATGTGCAGCATTGTACTAGTTACTGTGGGAAGGATATTGAAGTTTTGAGTGGGTACAGACTCACCAAATCACTAAGACTGAGGAAATATAGAGAAATGAACTGTTTTCTGATGGAAGAATATGGAATGGTGAGCAATACAATGTATTTAATGTTATGGAAACAGCAACAGAGGTCAAGACATTGGCACATGGTAAAATGTGAGTGGGCATAAATGATTCCCAGACAGACTTGTGAAGCTGTGCAATTGACACTGTGAGCAGTGTTTTATATCAACATTCAGGGTTAAATAGGTAAAAAGGAGGGTGTGGAAGATGGTGGAAAAAGGTGATTAGAACTGTTTGTTCATGTTGATAAATGCCTATATGGAGAGAGTATGTATGGCAGCAGATTCTCTGTTGTAATGTGCATATTTCACATCGCACTCTGGAAGTTTGAGCTGATGATAACACTCTCTGTTGGTGAGCACTTCCTGGGCTTTGCAATGTCCTGGGCTCAGCCTGAGCTGAAATACTTCCTGACTTGGGGCAATATTACCGTTGTAATAGGAAATGCCTAACCTCCTTCTGGCAATGCTGCCTCTTATGAAACAGTCCAGCAAATATTTTCAACCATTTGAATGATCTCTGATTCAGGATTCATATCAAATATTGAGCCGATTAAAGGTAAACTCTCATTAGAGAGAACCTCATGTTGGTAATTAATGTGACCTTATCATGGATCATACAACCATAGGATGGGTACAAAGGAGAATCATAGAATTTTATAGCACAGAAGGAGGCCATTCATCCCATCATGTTTGCACTGACTCCCGAAAGAGCTACCCAACTAGTCACATTCTGCAGCCCTGGCTCTGAATTTATTAATTTTAAATATACATCCAACTCTCTTTTGGAACCTCCTATGAGATCTATCTGCCTTCACTACGCTCCCATTCAGGACATTCCAAATCCGAATAACTAAAGAAGTTTCTCCTCATTTCACTCCTAGTGCTTGCCTGGCTATCTTTATGACCTTATAGTTACTGACACACCAATTAGTGAAAACAGAGTATCCTTTCTTACCCTGTCAAAATTGCTCATGACTTTAATAGCTCAATAAGGGGACCTATTAATCTTATCTGCTCCAAGGTAAATAAACTTAATTTCTCCAATCTTTTCTTGAACGTAAAACTTCTCATTCCTGGTATCATTCTAATAAATCATAGAATCACAACAGTTCAGATCGAGTCTGCACTGACCACAATCCCACCCAGGCCTTATCCCCATATCCCTACATCTTTACCAACTAATCCCTCTAACTTATGTATCTCAGGACACTAAGGGCAATTTTTAGCATGGCTAATAAACCTAACACGCACATCTTTGGGGCTAAATGGCCTCTTTCTGTACTGTAGGGTTTCTCTGATGAAAAAAATCTCCTTTGTACTCTCTCTAGGGCTTTAACATTTTCCTTAAATAAGATGGCCAGAACTGAACACAATACTCCAAATGTGGTCTGACCAATGATTTCTAGATGTGTAGTGTCACTTCCTGCTTTTATACTCTATGCCTTTATTTATAAACCCAAGGATCCAAGAGCCTTCTTAACAACTGTTTCAACATGTCTAGCCAACTTCAAGGAATGATGTACTTGAACTCTGAGGAGCTTTTGCTCTGTGCACTCTTCAAAGATGTAGTATTGAGCCTGTATTGTCTTCCCATGTGTCTTTCACCAAAATGTATAACCTCATATTTCACTGTGTTGAAATTCATCTGCCAGTTGTATGCCCATTTGGCAACCTGTCAATGTTCCCCTGAAGTCACTCAGTGGCATCCTCACAATTCGCTCTTCTCCCTAGCTTTGTACCATCTGCAACTTTAGAGATTTTACCCTGAACATGCATCTCCAAATAGTTTATATAAATTAGAAAAAACAAGGATCCCAACACTTCCCCAGGGAATGTCACATTCAACTTATCTCCAGTCTGAGAAATGCTCATCTGTACCTACTTTCTGTTTTCCTATCTATTACTTAACTTCTAATCGATGCTACCAAGGATCCATCAACCACAAACATTTACTAAACAATCTGTCATGTGGCACTATATTAAATGCTTTCTGGAAATTCAAATATAAAACAAACATTCATACCCTCATCCACTGCTTGTGTCACCTTGTCAAAAGATGTAATTAAATGTATCAGATATGAAGTACCATAGTACATAGAACCCTACGATGCAGTAAGAGGCCCTTCAGCTCATCGAGTCTGCACCAAACACAATCCCACCCATATCCCTACTAAACCCTCTAACCTATGCATCTCCAGACACTCAGCGGCAATTTCTTAGCATGGCCAATCAATCTAACCCGCGTATCTTTGGACCGTGGGAGGAAACCGGAGTACCCGGAGGAAACCCACGCAGACACAAGGAGAATGTACAAACTCCACACAGACAGTGACCCGAGCCGGAAATTGAACCCAGGACCCTGGAGCTGTGAAGCAGCAGTGCCAACCACTGTGCTTCCGTGCTGCCCTTGGCAAAGCCATGTTGACCATCTAGTATTAACTTATTTTTATCTAAGTATGTATTTCTGTTATCCCATATTATGGCCTCCATTAGTTTTCCCACTATTGATGTCAAGTTGACAGATCTGTAGTTTCCTGAGTTATCCTTTGCCCCATTCTTAAACAAAGGTGTCACATTTGCAATCATCTAGTCCCCCGAGATTAATTCTATGTTCAGTGGGGCCTGGAAAATTTCTGTCAATGGCTCCACAATTTGCTCCCTTCCTCTCTCAGCAATCTAGAATGTATCCCCCATTCGGGCCTGATGACTTTGTTACCTCCCGAATGCTGCCAGCTGTTTTAGCACCTCTTTAATTATTACAAAACCATTCAGTTGCTCAATTGGATCATTGTCACCATCTTTTGATTTGAAAAAGCAAAGTACTAATTTCGTACCTGTGCCATACCCACTGCTTCAGTGATCAGTTTACTCTGCTTGTCCCTTGTGGACCCCAATCTATCTTTCACTGATCTTTTACTATGAATGTGTTTGAAGATCTTACTGTTAGTTTTAGCATAACCCGACATCTTTTCCTCACGCTTCCTCTTTGACTTCCTTATTCCCAGCCTTAGCCTTGCTCCTTCATTTGAGATATTCTTCCTGATTTATATTGTTATTATTATTCTGGTATGCATCATATATTTCTTTTCTTCTTCCTTATTTTCTCATTAATATCCTTAGTTATCCAGGATATCATAGCTTTGGATACCTTCGATTTATTTCTCAGGGTATGTACCCAGCTTGCATCCAATTCACCTCTATTTTGAGAGTCTTCCATTATTCATTCACTGTTTTATCACCAAAATGTGTTGTCAATCAACCTTCTTCAATTCAACTTTTGGAACCCTAAAATTTGCCCTTTTCCAGTCTGAGATCTTAATCCATGATTGATCTTTATTCTTTCCCAACTTAATACTGAACATGATTTTATAATCACTATTTCCCAACTGCTCTCCCACTCTGACATTCTGCACTTGGCACAGCTTCCAGCCTGGAAATGTATTGTTCCAGAAAGTTCTCCTGCACACACTGCAGGAATTTCTCCGCTTCAATGCCCCATACTCTATCCTTTTCCTCATCCACTTCAGGGTAATTGAAATCCCCAGTTGCAACCCTA
Organism: Sphyrna mokarran; assembly: GCA_024679065.1. NCBI lineage: Eukaryota > Metazoa > Chordata > Chondrichthyes > Carcharhiniformes > Carcharhinidae > Sphyrna > Sphyrna mokarran. The sequence continues at coordinate 62,736,602 of JAGIQG010000008.1, read as the reverse complement.
CTCTAATCTGCCTAAAAATGCTCTCTTCTACTTTCTCCCCACTATTTGGAGGTCTATAATAAATACCAAACAAGGTCACTACTCCCTTCCTGTTTTTCACCTTCAACCATATAGATTCTAATTCAGGAACTGTATCTCACTCAAGAGCTTTGATACCATCTTTGACCGAGACTACTACACCACCTGCCTTTTTACTCACCCTTTTTCCACCAAAATCCTCCTAACCTGGGATGCTAAGTATCCAGTCCTGTTCAGTTTTGTTACGTTTCTGTCAATGCTATCATGTCACATTCCCCAGAGCAATTTTTCCTTCCAGTTCCCCAGCTGTACTATTCTCTGTGCATTAACATAAATTTAATTTAACCCTGCCCTTAACACTTTGTTGCCTTTGGGAGCCGAACATTCACTGAGAAACTAAATTAACCGAATAGGAATACACAAGGACAAAATATAACGTTGTTTTCAACCGAGTGATTGAATCACAAGATTCATGAATGGATGGCATGGTAGCAAGTTTTTCACGTTGCTGCTTCACAGTGCTAGGGACCTGGGTTCAAGTCCAGCCTTGGGTCACCGTGCAGAGTTTGCACATTCTCCCCATGTCTGTGTGGTTTCCTCCCACAGCCCAAAGATGTGTAGGTTAGATGGTTTGGCCATGCGAAATTGTCCCTTAGTGTCAGGGGATTAGCAAAGTAAATACTTGGAGCTATGGGGCTAGGGCCTGGGTGCGATTGATGTTGATAGAGGCTCAATGGACTGAATGGTCTCCTTCTGCTATTCTATTCAATGACTCTCTGAAGAAACATGCATTTTGGAAGAGTTGAAATTGACCTATGATTCCCTCCCTCAAATTTCTGTCAGACATGAAATTGAGTAGTGTTCCAGTCATGTGATGAATATCTCAACCTCCTGCATACTGTCCCTCGATTTGGGTGTGACAAAGTTTGATTGGGTCCAAAATGCCTTTCAATGTAAGCATGATGGCATGGAATGCCCTTGGGTAAAATTGGCCCAATTATTGAAATTTGATGCAATTGATTTTTAGGGGAGAAAAAAGAGTTACCATTTCAGTTTCTGTTTTAGTCTTCACATTGAACCAGAATTCTAACTATCCTAACATCACATTTATATGCACTGAAAGTGATAGTTCTTTATTCCAGCATATATATTTGTGAAGCTGAATCTAGCACATTTCTCTGAATCAAATCTCCATGCTGATTGATCCTCGATGTCACATTTGAGATTAGACACATAGGTACAGGATCAAATTTTGAGAATCTGTTTGGTAACGTGCAGGCTTTATTAAACCTAATGAGTATTTAAGTAACATTTTTACAAAATATCTCAAGAGCATAGATTTTCACATTTATATGTTAAGCTACAATGTGCAAACTTTAATAATTAATAAACTTTAATATAGCATTCCACCATCCTGAATTTTTGACAAAGATTTTGACATTCCCAAAAAATAAATCATCACTTTACCAAATGGAATCCAGTCAGCAGCTTTCTGGAATCCAAAGATTTCTCAGAACCCTCGGTATAGCTAGGCAAGATTTCAGTAGAGGTGCAGGTTAAGTCCTTGTTTAAAATATAAGCCCTGTGAGCTTGCTCCTCCATTCAATATAATCATGGCTCATCATCCATCACACTAACCTGCTCCCATCTCCCACCCATAACCATTGATTCCCTTCGCCCCAACAGCTATATTTTGTCTTGAAAGCATACATTGTTTTGGCCTCAGCTGCTGTCTGTGATAGAGAATTCTCTCAGTGAAGAACTCTCTGGGTGATAACATTCCTCCTTCTCCTATTGTCAACTATGAAAGGACAGCTGCAATTTTTTCACATCACATGCTATTAGCTAAACACACGAACATACTAAATAGGAGCAGCAGTAAGCCATTCAGGCCCTCAAGTCTGCTACATATTCAATAAGATCATGGCTGATTGAATTCCACATTCCCATCTACACCGATAAACTTCGATCCTTATGAGGCAAGGCAATCTATCTACCTCCACCTTAAAAATATTCAGTGATCTCACTACCACCGCCTTGCAGAGAGTTCCAACATCACACAATCCTCAGAAAAATACTTCTCATCTCTGTCCTAAAAGGGCCAGCTCAGAATATAATATATTTTTATTGCAGATATTTCCATTTTTAAAATAATGCAACAACCCCCCTAAAATTAGTACAGAACAGCTTAATCATTTCCCCCCTCAGCTAATGGTAGGGCATTTGGAAGAGTTACAGAACAAAGAGATCTAGGGATACAGGTTCATACTCCTTGAAAGTGGAGGCACAGGTGAACAGAGTGGTGAAGAAGGCATTCAGCATACTTGGTTTCATCGGTCGGAATGAAGTTGGAATGTTTTGTTGAACTTGTACAAGACATTGGGAAGGCCACATCTGGAATACTGTGTGCAATTCTGGGTCATTCTATCATAGAAAGGGTATTATTAAACTAGAAAGAGTGCAGAAAAGATTTACTCAGATGACACTGGGACTTGATTGATTTGAGTTATAAGGACAGGCTGGATAGACTGGGACTTTTTTCTCTCGAGCTTAGGAGGCTGAGGGGTGATCTTATAGAGGTCTATAAAATAGTGAAGGTCAAAGAGTAGGTAGATAGTCAGTATCTTTTCCCAAAGCAAGGGAAATCTAAAACTAGAGGGCATAGGTTTAAGGTGAGAGGGGAGAAATATAAAAGTGTCCAGAGGGGCAATTTTTTCACACAGAGGATGGTGAGAATCTGGAACAAGCTGCCAGAGATAGTAGTAGAGGTGGGTACAATTTTATCTTTTAAAAAGCATTTAGATAGTTACGTGGGTATGATGGGCATAGAGGGATATGGCCAAATGCGGGCAATTGGGATTAGCTTAGGGCTTTTAAAAAAAAAAGTCAGCACGGACAAGTTGGGCCAAAGGGCCTGTTTCCATGCTGTAAGCCTCTATGATTCTATACACATACAGAAAAGGACAGGAAAACAACAACACAATTGGTTAGGATTATTCATTGTAGTTTGTGGTTCCCACCATATAAATAATGAAAGGATATTTCAAAGAAATCGCCCTCAATGTCAGTAAAATGAAAGAGATAGTCATTGACTTCAGGAAACATAATGGAGGACAAACTCCTGTCTACATTAACAGTGATGAAGTGGAGATGGTCAGGAGCTTCAAGTTTCTAGGTATCCAAATCACCGACAATCTGATATGGTCACTCTACACTGATGCTGTAATTAAGAAAACCCAACAACCCAAAAACGTTCTGAAGAAGACAAGGAAATTCAGCAGGTCCACTATGACTCTCCCCAGTATTTACAGAAACACTTCAGAAAGCTTTCTATCTGGACTTAGCTTAGCTTGGTATGGCTCCTGCTCTGACCAAGACCACAAGAAACTGCAAAAGATTATGAATTTAGCTCTGCCCATTAACCAAACCAGTCTGCCAAACATTCACTCTGTCTACACTTCGCATTGCCATGTATTTATCATACTAATCCCCGCTGAGACTGAGGAGCAATTTAGCATGGCCAGTCAACCAAACCAGCACATCTTTGACTTGGGAGGAAACTGGAGCAGCCAGAGAAAACCAACACAGACACGAACAGAACGTACAAACTCCACACAAACAATGACCTGAGGCTGGAATTGAACCCAGATCTCTGGCACCGTGAGACAGCAGTGCTAACCACTGTTTAAAAATATCTTCTTTAAGCATACTAAATCAGTAGGATTTGATTTTGACACAGGATCAATAGCGATTCCCCATGGCCACTTCATACCTTCATAACACAACGAGCATATCCTCAGATCAGATTTGCATCTTAAGCTTAGGGTAATTACAGATGGTATAATATCTTAAGCTGACTCACATTTGTTCTATTACAAACTGAGATTTTACTGGCACATTCCAAATAGTACTCCATGTCTCATTGTCAACATTCACTGCCTGTTCTTTTTCCCAAGATCACAGACTGTCCAAAGTATTCTCACGGGATTTCAAATATAAAGAACCATAAAATCTGCTGATTAATTGCTTAGGCTCCAGAGACAACAAGAGTTATGAACGACAAAATCCCCAAGTTGCAAATATCTATAGGAGGAGAATTTTGGATATCAAACTGCTGACAGAGTTGCTCAAAAGATAACAGGGAGGCATCATCAAACACGTTACCCAACTTACTGAGACCTCTATCTCTCCAGATATCAAAATCATGACCCTTGACACCCGCCAGGAGATCTGGATTCCCTGAATGGAAGATCGAATGGAAGTTAGATTAGATCTTCTCACTAGCCCGCATCTACTCTTCATGCTTTCATATATTAGTAACAGTAGGATTATCACACTTGTCCAATACAGCCTTGGGATCTCTGAAAAACAACAAGTCTGTAAGGAGTATGGAGACTGGTCAGCTTCAATAGCAAGGAGTAAGGAGGTGGGGTGCCCTCTCACCCATTCTGGTACTAATATGAGGTGGGAGGCAAACTGATACACTTTAATTTTAGCATTCCTAATCCTCTCTTAGAACTGGGAAGCTACCGCTTGGCAAGCTTGAAGCAAGATTTTTTCTTATTCCATGTAAATGAACTGAGCATCCCACTAATTTCTTTAGCACCTTTGCAGATAGAAAGTGGGTAGCGTCAGCAATGGATAGAGCAATCTAGGCAACACATTCATCTTAATCAATCCTATTCTACCAAGCCAAGATATTGACAAGGAGGACCAACGATGCAGAAGTTAACAAAAGGGGAAATCAGCTTAATACAAATGTCTGATAAAGAGGGTGACATAGAACATAGAACATAGAACACTACAGCACAAACAGGCCCTTCGGCCCACAAGTTGTGCCGAACACATCAAAACCTACCCGGCCATAGACCTATCTATAACCCCCAATCCCATTGGATCCCATATACTCATCCAGAAGTCTTTTAAAAGACCCCAGCAAGTTCGCCTCGACCACCACCAACGGCAGCCGATTCCATTCACTCACCACCCTCTGAGTGAAAAACGTTCCCCTAGCATCCCCTCTGTACTTGCTTCCCTGCACCTTAAATCTGTGCCCTCTCATCGCGACCATTTCAGCCCTGGGAAATAGTCTTTGAGAGTCCACCCTATCTATTCCTCTCAACATCTTGTAAACCGCTATCAGGTCGCCTCTCAACCTTCGTCTCTCCAGGGAGAACAGTTCCAGCTCCCTCAACCTGTCTTCATAAGGCATGCCTCCCAATCCAGGCAACATCCTTGTAAATCTCCTCTGCACCCTTTCAATAGCTTCCACGTCCTTCCGATAGTGAGGCGACCAGAACTGCGCACAGTACTCCAAGTGTGGTCTGACAAGAGTCCTATAAAGCTGCAGCATTACCTCCTGACTCCTGAACTCAATCCCTCGATGACTGAAGGCCAGTACACCGTAAGCTTTCTTAACCACATCCTCCACCTGGGAGGCCGATTTGAGAGTCTTATGGACCCGGACCCCAATATCCCTCTGCTCTTCCACACAGCTAAGACTCCTACCTTTGATAGTGTACTCATTCATCCCGTTGGATCTGCCAAAATGGACCACAACACATTTATCCGCGTTGAAGTCCATCTGCCACTTCTCCGTCCAGTCTTGCATCCTGTCGATGTCATGCTGCAACTTCTGACATCCCTCCAGACCATCCACAACACCACTGACCTTCGTGTCATCGGCGAACTTACTCACCCATCCCTGTACTTCCTCATCTAGGTCATTTATGAAAATGACAAACAGCAAGGGTCCTAGAACAGATCCCTGGGGCACTCCACTGGTGACCGACCTCCATGCAGAAAAAGAGCCATCCACAACCACCATCTGCCTTCTGCAGGCAAGCCAGTTCTGGATCCACAAGGCCAAAGCCCCTTGGATCCCATGGCCTCTCACCTTCTCAAGAAGTCTTGCATGTGGGACCTTGTCGAATGCCTTGCTGAAGTCCATGTACACCACGTCCACTGCTCTTCCTTCGTCAATGTGTTCAGTCACATTTTCGAAGAACTCAATTAAGCTTGTAAGGCATGACCTGCCTTTTACAAAACCGTGCTGACTATTTCTAATCAACCTAAACTTCTCCAAATGCTCGTAAATCTTGTCCCTCAGAAGCCTCTCCATCAGCTTACCAACCACTGAGGTCAGACTCACCGTTCGGTAATTTCCAGGACTATCCCTGTTCCCTTTCTTGAAAATAGGGACCACATCTGCAATCCTCCAATCCTCCGGAACCTCTCCCGTCTCCATCAACGACGCAAAGATCATCGCCAGGGGCTCTGCAATGACATCCCTCACCTCCCACAATAACCTGGGGTACATCCCATCTGGTCCCGAAAACTTGTCTATCTTGATAGCATTTAGAAGTTCTAACACATCCGCTTCCTTAATATCTACATACTCAATCTTTTCAGTCTGCCGCAAACTTGTAGTGCATCCTCCCAGATCACTTTCCACCGTGAATACTGAGGCAAAGTACTCATTAAGCACCTCTGCCATTTCTTCCGGTTCCATACAGACTTTCCCCCTTCACCTTTTATAGGTCCTATCCCTTCTCTTCTCATCCTTTTACTTTTCACATATTTGTAGAAGGCCTTGGGATTCTCCTTAATCCTACCAGCCAAGGCTTCTCATGACCCCTTCTGGCTCTTCTAATTTCCTTTTTAAGCTCTCTTCTATAAGCCTTATACTTCTCTAGATCCCCAACATCTCCTAGCTCTTTGAACCTTTTATACACCTTTCTTTTCTTCCTGACTATGTTCACCACAGCCTTCATGCACCACGGTTCCTGCGTCCTACCAAAACCTCCTTGTCTCACCGGAACGTTGTCGTGCAAAGCTCCAGACAAGCATTCCTTGAATATCTGCCACCTTCCTTCTGTGCTTTTCCCCAAGAACACCTCCTTCCATTTTATTTGCCCCAACATCTGCCTGATGTCTTCATATTTCCCCTTATTCCAGACAAACACCTTCCTAGCCTGCCTGATCCTATCCTTTTCCAATGCAAGGGTGAAGGAGATAGAATTATCTCCTTCACCATAACATGACATAAACATCCAAATGAGTAAACCTCAAAGGAGGCCGTCTAAAGGGAAAATAAGCAAACGGAGGTGGTTGGGGGTGGTGGGGTGGGGTGGTTGTGAATCTACCTATGAACTTAACCAAAGGCATGGCCTCTGATTTTATAATGATAAGCCCATATCCCAAAAAAAGCCTAAATCTGACTACCACATTAATATTACTTGGAACCGAGAGCCCGGTTTGAATATAAACAACACATCATTCGTGTAAAGCCTAATTTTATGCAGCTTGTCTCCACTAAGGTACCCAAATATCTGGGGTGATGTCTAATTGCCTCCACTTGGGGTTTGATGGTTACTGAAAATAAAAAAGGGGATAAGGGACAACACTGTCTAGTCTCCATCTGAAGGCTAAAATGATCAGATCTATAATCATTCGTAAGGACCACTGCCAGCAGTAGGCTCCTGTAGAGTACCTGTATCTATTTCACAAAGTCCCTTCCCAACCCAAACTTTCATAGCATGTAGAATAGATAATTCCATTCCATCCTATCAAAAGCTTTCTCTGGATCCAAGGAAATCATGATGTAAAGATGCCGGCGTTGGATTGGAGTGATAAGAACTCAGTAAGAATTTAGCAACACCAATTATTAATCCAACCGATTTATTTGATAGTAAAAAGCTCGCTTTTTTACTATCAAATAAATCGGTTGGATTAATAATTGGTGTTGCTAAATTCTTACTGAGTTCTTATCACTCCAAGGAAATCAGCAGTCCATCTATAGCACTATTTCAAAAGTATGAATAAAATCAAGTAGTGTCCTGAACAAAGAAAACCAGGTAGCGTACTTTAATGACGATCATCCGCTGGTTCTGACATCCATCATTATTAAATGCTTTGAAAGGTTAGTCATGGCACAAATCAATTCTGGCCTTACAAATTGCCTGAACCCTTTGCATTTTACCTATTGTCACACAGCAAACACCATCTCCTTGGCCCTACACTCAACCCTGGAACGCTGCTTTATTAACTACAGTTCAGCCTTCAACACCGTTATGTCTACGAGATTCACCTCCAAACTCCATGGGCCGGGCTCGACTCCTCCCTTTGAGACTGCAATCTGTGGGTTACTAACTCTAGGATGCAATCAATAAGGACAGGCGACAACACCTCCGCCCGATCGTCCTCAACATAAGGCCGTGTCCTCAGGCCCACTGCAGTGGGTCGAATCTCAAACAAAGCTGAGAAGGAATACAGGAAAAAAATAGGGAATCTGATGAACTGGTGCAATGACAATCATCTCTCCCTCAAAACGAAGGAGGTAGTCATCAATTTCGGGAAGCGTAGTGGAGGACATGTCCCTGTCTACACTAGCAAGGATGAAGTGGAAATGGTCGAGAGCTTCAAGTTTCCAGATCATCAATAACCTGCCCTGGTCCCTCCACACCAATGTATCTATTTTCAGGAGGCTGAAGAAATTTGCACGTCAGCTATGACTTTCATTTCACTGATGCACCATAGAAAGCATCCTGTAAAACAGCATAGTATGGCTCCTGCTCTGTCCAAGACCACAAGAAACTACAAAAGGATTGTGAATGAAACTAAGTCCATCACGCAAACAGCCTTCCATCCATTGACTTTGTCTACACTTTGCACTGCCTCAGAAAAGCAGCCAGGAAAATCAAGGATCCCATGTATCCTGGACATCCTCTCTTCCACCTTCTTCCATCTGGAAAAAAATATAAACTCTGAGGTCACGTATCAACCAACTCAAGAACAACTTCTTCCCTGATGCCAGACTTCTGAATGAATTTATCTTGTATTAAGTTGATCTTCCTCTATACCCTAGCTATGATTGTAACATTACATTCTGCACTCTCTCCCATTTCTTCTCCATGAACAGAATGCTTTGTCTGCATAGCATGCAATAATCAATACTTTTCACTGTATTCTAATGCATGTGACAATAATAAATCAAAGCAAAATAACATTATTTCACAAGTTTGAGCCCTTTATGAATCTCAGCTGATGCCCCTGGATAATTTTATCAAGGATTTTCTCTCAGCATTTGCCAGGACCCTAGACAACAACTTCAAATCAATATTCAAAAGCTAAATGGTCACTTCTTACAGGATCATTTTATTTTAATAATGAGCAATTTGAGGATTATTGAAAGAATTCGCTTCACAAAGTCATTGTGGCAGCAGTCCTGTTTCAGATGAATGATTATAGACAGCAATTAACAGATCCATTAGCAAATCTTTAAATTTCTTGTAAAATTCCACCCAAAACTATCAGGCTCCAGGGCCTGAGTGGATTGAAGCTCCTTCAGGGTAGAAACCACTTCCTCTTTATAAACAGGGGGACTCAATGTTGAACTTAGGTCCTCCCAGATAGTGGGGAGTTCAAGAGAAGAGAAAAAATGTTCCACAAGTGCCAGCTTGTCATTAGTTTGAGTTGTTTTATGTATATCAGCGTAAAACCCTCAAAAGCCCATTGATATCTTCGTCCCCAGTCCTCCTACCACTCTTAGAGTCTAGCATCAAGGAAGTTGTCCCGGAGTCAGCTTTCTTCCTGGTAAGAAAGGCCATCTACTCAGTTCATTCTCAAATTCATACAATTTTTGTTTGGCAAAACTTACACTCCTCTCAGCATGCTGAGTTAACAAAACGTCTGTCCGAATTACACTCACTTGCTTCAACACTGAGTAGTTAGGATTCTTGCCATATTCTGTCTCCAGCCCAGCCAGCCAGATTCCAACTGACACCTGCTGCCTTACATGAACAAACCTCTAGCAAAAGCCTTACAGGTTTCCCAAAGAATTGAGGGACTTACTTCAGAAAAAGGGTTAACCTGCATAAAAAGAATCAAATTTGTTCTTAAAGAATGAGATAAAATTGTGGTTCCCAAGCAGAAATGCATCAATTCTCTAGAATACAAATAAAGGGTGGGCTCCCTTGCGTAATAATTCTAAGAAAACAGGACCATGACTAGAGATCACAATACTACTTGTAGTACAGGAGGCCGTTGAATGCAAGATTGCTTTAGGCATGAAAAATAATCAATCCTGGTTTGACACAGATGAGGAGCAGAGATGGAAGTGAACTCCTTATCCTTAGGATTAGAGTTCTCCATACATCCAAGTACCCTACCTCTTCAAGACCGAAGCCAATGCTTACCTGCAGAGTAGAAGGGGGTTCCTTGTTATTAGGGAGTTTGGCCAACAATGGGTTAACATGGAAATTAAAATCTGCATCAATAAAAAAGTTAATACAAGCCAGTTCAGCGAACTCCATGAAGCCTTTGGTGACAAAATCAGGGAAATAATTTGGAGGACTATAGGCATTCATTAATGAAACATTTTCTTCATACACCAAGCCCTTGACGATTACATACCTCCCCCTCTTCTCCTTCACACAATTCTCTCAGTCAAAAGGCACATTTTTATTAAATAGCACTTTCTCAACCAGTGGTCGAAGGTAGTTAAATAACTATTGAGAAAGAAGCAAAGAATACCTACCTCAACTAGTCCCACTGAGATGCTCCCTGAGCTGTAGATAAGCTAATGTAATTAATAGTAAGTTTGTGGATGACACAAAGATTGGTGGAGTTGCTGATAACGTCGGGATTGTCAGATGACATAACAGAATATAGATAGATTGGAGACTTGGGCACAGAAACGGCAGATTTTGGAGAATCAAATTATAGTGAATGGTCGAACCATTAGAAACACTAACATCCAGAGGATCCGCAGTCCTTGATGGATTGAGTTATAAGGAGAAGCTGGATAGACTGGGACTTTTTTCCCTGGAGAGCTGGAGGCTGAGGGGTAACCTTATAGAGGTGTATAAAATAATGAGGGGCAAAGACAAAGTAGACATTCAATATCTTTTCCCAAAAGTTGGTGAATGTAAAGCTAGAGGGCATAGGTTTAAGGTGAGAGGGAAAAGATACAAAAGTGTCCAGAAGAGCAATTGCTTTCTACACAGAGGGTGGTGAGTGTCAGGAACAAGCTGCCAGAGGTAGTAGTAGAAGCGGGTACAATTTTGTCTTTTAAAAAGCATTTAGATAGTTACATAGGCAGAATGGATATACAGGAATATGGACCAAACGCAGGCAATTGGGATTAGTTTAGGGGTTTTAAAACGAAAGGGCAGCATGGACAAGTTGGGCTGAAGGGCCTGTTTCCATGCTGCAGACCTCTATGACTCCATGAAGTCCACAATTCCCTAAAACTGGCAACATAAACTAAACAAGGTGATTAAGAAGGCATATGGTCTGCTCCATTCATTGGCTGGAATATTGAGTACAAGAGTTAGCAAATCATATTGGAGTATTACACGTAGATCTGGTCACTACACTACTAGAAGGACGTGGAAGCTTTTGAGAGAATGCAAATAAGGCTCACCAAGATATTGCCTGGGCTTGAGGGCATTGACTCTGAGGACAGGTTGAATAAACTAAGATTGTTTTCACTGGAAAGACAGAGGCTAATGGGAGATCTGATTGAGATCTACAAAATTATGAGGCGCATGGACAGGGTGGATAGTCAAAGGCTTTTTCCCAGGGTGAAAGTGTCAATTACAAGGGGACACAGGTTCAAGATCAGAGGGGGAAAGTTAAGGGAGATGTGCAGGTAAGTTTTTTTTTTACACAGAGCATGATTGGTGACTGGAATGCGTTTCCAGAGGAAATGGTGGAAGCAGGCATATTAGCAACATTTGAGAAGCATTTGGATGGGTTTATGAATAAGGAGGGAATAGAGGGATACAGACTGTGTAAAGGCAGATGGTATTTCTTTTAAATTTAGTTACAACATCATGATGGGCACAGGCTTGAAGGGCTGTAGGGCCTGATCCTGTGCTGTACTGTTCTCTCAAAGCTATGTCAACTTCCTCTTTTTAAGAAAAGACAAAGAATAATGTATCCCCTGCATATTCCAGGAATTTTTTTTTAAGTAGTTGTTGCCATTGTTTATTCAACAGGATACAAAACATTGACATACAAATGAAAAGGATGACCAGTGAGAGATTCTCATACCATGTTTGGGCATGCACCAAAACACTGAAAATGGCAATGCAGATGGAGAAGGTATTCAAGAAGGCATATGGCATGCTTGCCTTCATTGGCCGGAGTATTGTTTTAAAAATTGGCAAGTCGTGTTGACGCTTTATAGAACCTTAGTTAGGCTGCACTTGGAATATAGTGTTCAATTCTGGTCGCCACACTTCCAGAAGGATTAGAGGCTTTAAAGAGGGTACAGAAAAGATTTACCAGGATGTTGGCTAGTATGGAGGGCATTAGCTATGAGGAGAGGTTGGAGAAACTTGGTTTATTCTCACTGGAATGACAGAGGTTGAAGAGAGACCTGATAGAAGTCTGCAAGATTATGAGAGACATGGACAAAGTGGATAGTCAGAAGCTTTTTCCCAGGATGGAAGAGTCAATTACTAGGAGGCATAGGTCTTAGGTGTGAGGGGCAAGGTTTAAAAGGAAACGTACGTGGCAGATTTTGTTTTTTTTTCCACAGACAGGAGTAGTGGATGCCTGGAACTTATTGCTGGGGGAGGTAGTAGGAGCAGTAGTGACGTTTAAGGAGCATCTTGACAAATACATGAATAGGATGAAATAGAGGGATATGGTCCCTGGAAGAATAGGGGGTTATAGTTAAGTCAGGCAGCATGGTCAGTGCAGGTTTGGAGGGCCAAAGGGCCAGTGTCATAATTTTCTTTGTTTTATATCTCCCCAGTCTCCCATTACACAGGAGCATCATTGTTTTGTATCAATGTCTTTTCCCAGGATATGTGACCGCTCTGTTTCTTTACAGAAGTAAGTCAAAGATTCTTTATGAACAAAATAATAGAAATATAAAAAAAACACAACATTGTTTCAGGGGGTTTTCCTCGCTGACTGAGAACTCATAACGCCATACCCACAATCTGTACAAAATGCCACTTGCCCACCTCCCTGCAGCGGTACTACTCATACTAACCATGATTAAAGTAAAGGATACCATAAGGAATGCCAGGGACCTGGGTTTGATTCCGTGTGGAGTCTGCATATTATAGAACATAGAACATAGAACATAGAACAGTACAGCACAGAACAGGCCCTTCGGCCTTCGATGTTGCGCCAACCAATATAAAAAGCAATGCCCCTCCAAACTAAACCATTCCCTTCTCTTCCATATACTTATCAACTAACCTCTTAAACGCCACCAAACTTGGCGCATCTACAACTGCTGCAGGCAGGGCATTCCACTCCCGAACCACTCTTTGGGTAAAGAACCTACCTCTGATATCCGTCCTATAACTATCACCCCTTAATTTAAAGCTGTGTCCCCTCCTGCTAGCTTTCTCCATCCTAGGAAAAAGGCTATCACTGTCCACCCTATCTAAACCTCTAATCATCTTATATGTTTCGATAAGGTCCCCTCTTAGCCGCCTCCTTTCTAACGAAAACAACCTCAAATCCCTCAGCCTCTCTTCATAAGACCTGCCCTCCATACCAGGCAACATCCTGGTAAACCTCCTCTGTACCCTCTCCAATGCCTCCACATCTTTCTTATAATGTGGGGACCAGAACTGCACACAATACTCCAAGTGCGGCCGCACTAGAGTTTTGTACAGTTGCAACATGACGTTGCGGCTCCGAAATTCAATCCCCCTACCAATAAAAGCTAAGACTCCATATGCCTTCTTAACAACCTTCTCGACTTGACTGCCTACTTTCAGGGATCTATGCACATACACACCAAGATCCCTCTGTTCATCAAGACTACTAAGAATCCTACCATTAGCCCTATACTCTACACATTTATTATTCCTGCCATAGTGCATTACCTCACACTTTTCCACATTAAACTCCATTTGCCACCTCTCGGCCCAGCTCTGCAACTTGTCCAAGTCCCTCTGCAAACTATAACACCCCTCTTCACTATCTACCACTCCACCGACTTTAGTGTCATCTGCAAATTTACTAATCCATCCTTCAATACCCTCATCCAGATCATTTATAAAAATTACAAACAGCAGGGGCCCCAAAACAGACCCCTGAGGTACACCACTTGTCACCGAACTCCACGATGAATATCTCCCATCAACCACCACCCTCTGTCTTCTATCTGCTAGCCAATTCCTAACCCAATTAGCTAAATCACCCTCTATCCCATACATCTGCATTTTCTGCAGAAGTCTTCCATGGGCCACCTTATCAAACGCCTTACTAAAGTCCATATATACCACATCAACCGCCTTACCCCCATCCACCTCTTTGGTCACTTTTTCAAAAAACTCAATGAGGTTAGTAAGGCACGACCTACCCTTCACAAAACCATGCTGACTATCCCCAATCAATTCATTCCTCTCTAAATAACTATAAATCCTATCCCTAATTATTCTCTCCAATACTTTGCCCACAACAGAAGTAAGACTCACTGGCCTATAATTCCCTGGAAGGTCTCTCTTCCCCTTCTTGAACAACGGGACCACATTCGCTATCCTCCAGTCCTCCGGAACCACACCCGTAACCAACGACGACCTGAAGATCAGAGCCAGAGGCTCTGCAATCTCCTCTCTTGCCTCTCAGAGAATCCTAGGGTAAATCCCGTCCGGCCCAGGGGACTTATCCAACTTCAAACCCTCGAGAATATCTAGCACATCCTCCCTATCTACTTCGATACTTTCCAGTTTGCTACCCTGTACCTCAGTGTTCTCCACAACTACATTTACATCACCCTGCGTGAATACTGAATATTCTCCCTGAGTCTGCGTGGGTTTCCTCCAGGTATTCCAGTTTCCTCCCACAGTCTGAAAGACACGCCAGTTAGGTGCACTGGCTATGCTGAATTCTTCCTTAATGTATCTGAACATGATGCTGGAGTGTTCTGGGCCTCAAATGTTTGATTCCATTGTAAAGCATGAAAGTCTGAAACTCAATGCTAGTAAAGGCAGTGCCATTGTCAGAGACATGAGTTGCAGGTATTGTGTGTGTGCAGAAACTTTGTCACTGTCACATGTGAAGGGAAACTCACAGGATATATCTCCAGCCATCTGGAATGCACATGAGCCATAATCAAGAACATGGATTTCAAAAAAAGATCCCCGCAAAGTCCACATGCACTCACACCCAGGATTTACCAGGCCATTCCTGTGGATGTAAGAAGGCTGAAGGAGGGAGATTTTTATTCTCTTGGCATGATTCACAGGGATTAAGCAAGTCAGTAAGTCTGTATCACGGCCGGGCCATTTCCAGAACAGCTATGGTGTCATTCTCTAAGAACAGTCATTGTCCGTGGTGAGCGACAACCACACGGGAACCCCGGATATTAATGTCATCCTCAACATTCAAGGTCTAATGCTGTACCTGAATAGATTATGTAGGGTATTGCCTTGCCTTCTTTAAACAGTCCCTGAAATTTCTACTATAGACGTATTGATGTAACTTTTTAATGCTGAAGACCGCTGCCAATTCTTCATTCTCAATTTGAGAATACCTCAGGACAGCATCCAAGAGGGTCTTAGATGCATATGCATTGGGCTTCTCTGTTCTATCTCTCCAGCAATGTGCCAGTACTGTTGCAAGCCATAAAGGGAGGTATTGCATATCAAAACAAGATCCTTTTTGGTGTCAATATGAGTCAATAAATTAGAGGACAAAAGTTTCTGTTTATATCTGTTGAAAGTTTCCAGCTGCAGTGCCTCCAAACACCTTCTTTGATTTTTCCATAGCAGGGCAGATAGGAAGTCAGTAAAGAAGCCTAATTAGCAATAAACTTCATGTAATAATACACTAACACCTGGAAGGATTTCAATTCTGTGAGGTTCCCCAGAGTTGGTTTGTCTTTATTGGTCCTTATCTTGTCTTTAACTGAGTGAAGATCCTTCCCATCCAACCAGTAGCCCAAATAGATGATGGCACTTGTTTGGAAGACGCATTTTTCCCTTGACCCCCTGACCTCCAAGGATCGCTGTAAAACCTCTTCTAGGTTCGCTAGATGTTCACACTCTAAATTTCTGTAGCCAGGCCATCATCCAGGCTTGCTTACCACTACCTGAGGTAACCTTTGGAGTATGTCATCACCTGCAATGCCTTAAACATTGCTGGATCAAGAGCTTACTCAGTAACCAGGTCATCATGTTGAGGACTCAGCTATCTATGACTGGTCCTTTTTTTTGAGGATTTTCTTGACATTTCTCAGCATTTTGTTATCAATACCTAACCAAAAATCTTTCAGATACAGAATACAGAACTTTCACTCCAGGATTAAGTTAAGTATGGACTGTGTGAGCTGATAAATGGAAGGCTTTAAGGATGAGCAGTACCAGAGCTCATAAAAAGACAGGTATTCGCACGTTCATATCACATGACCCACATTTTAAAACAGTGACCCCCTAGTTCCGGAGTCTCCCACAGGAGGAAACATCCTTTCCACATCCACGTTGTCAAGACCTTTCAGGCTATTATAAGTATCAATTATGTCACCCCTCAATCTTCTAAATGCTGTTGGAAACAAACCCAGTCTGTCTAATCTTTCCTCACAAGCCAACCCATTCAATTTAGGTATTAATCTAGTAAACCTTCTCTGAGCCATCTCCAATACAATTACATCCTTCCTTCAATAAGGAAGTCAAATCTGCACACAGTATTTGAGATGTGGTCTCACAAATAATTGAAAGCTTCTCTCAATAATGTTTGTTGGTCATACGGTTTACATCCTGGATACTTATTTGAAAATTCTCTCAAAGCAACATCACAACAGATCTTCAGGGTGTTATAAAAGCTCCTCAAGTCATGTTAATCAGCTCTAATTTGAGGTTCTCTGGCTTGTTTGGCCTACTATGCGTCTTAGCTCCTCCACAGCTTCTGTCACAGGTTCCTTTCACTTTCTTGAAGTGATTTCTTCACAACTGATGTTAGCTGTTTTCTAGCTATGCTGCTGATGTCGCATTTTTCTGCTGTAACAGTTCCTTAATTTGATCATTGTTTTCACTGAACCAGTCTCAGTGGTTGCTTTCTCAATGATAGGAACTATGACAGTTCAGCTCCAAAGAAGTTACATTAGACTGAAAGTGTTAACTCGGTTTCTCTCTCTGCAGATGCTGCCAAACTGCTGAAGATTTCCAGCACTTTCCATTTTTTTACTTTGCCTCCTGTCCGAAGACAAAGACCCAGCAGAAATATGACATTACTGTTCATTTTGTTGTCTCACTTGCAATATACAAAATATGTGGGTGAAAGTGAAAGGTGTACATTTCAGAATGTGATAGGATATATGCGACACAGTCAGAAAGGTGTACAAATATTACAACCTGCATATTGCTGTTTTGTTTTGCTGATTTCAGGGGACAGTTTAATTTGGAAATGTTAAAATGGGGTTGTATTGGAAAATAGTTTGGGGCGGCATAGTGGCACAGTGGTTAGCACTGATGTCTCACAGCACCAGAAACCTGAGTTTCATTCCCAGCTTGGGTCACAGTCTGTGTGAAGTTTACACATTCTCCCCATTTCTGCGTGGGTTTCCTCCAGGTGTTCCAGTTTCCTTCCACACTCCAAACATGTGGGGGGGTTAGGTGGGTTGGCCATATTAGGGTAAGTGTGTGGGGTTGTGTGAATAGGGCCTGGCTAGGTCTGTGGTCAGTGCAAATTTGACGCGCCTAATGGTTTCCTTTTGCATTGTAGGATCCTATAGATGCTGCTCTCCATTTGAACAAAGTAAAGCTTGTATATTATTCACTATAAAACAACCTGATTGTGGATGATTTACTATAAACACATTCTAGCCTATGTATTATCCAATAAAATGCACTCTAGCCTGAGTATTGTTAGGTTAAATGCAATATCCATGTTAGGCCTAATTTGTTATGTTTATTATTTAATAGTATTCACTGGGATATATAAAAAGGGGTTACAGTTCGCACTGAGTGTTGGAGATGTCTATGTGGAGTTTAATCAGAAAATAAAGGGAGTTTATGAAGAAGAAGTGAATAAACTGGGATTGTTCTCCCTGGAAAGATGAAGATTAAGGGATGACCTGATAGAAGTTTATAAAATTAGATAGGCAGAGATAAGGTGAACAGTTGGAACTTTTTCCAAGGGCAGAAATGATAATTATAAGAGGGCACAAGAGCAAGGTCGGGGGGGGGGGGGGAGGAGGAGGAGGAGGAGGAATGTTCAATAGATGTGCCAGGGAAGTTTTTTACACAAAGGTTGGGGTGGGAGGTGCCTGAATGCACTGCCAGGTGAGGTGTTTGTGACACATGTTAACAACATTCAAAACTTTTCTGGATAGATGCATGAACAGGCAGGGAATAGAGGGATACAGGTTGTTGGCCCAGATAGTACAAATTGATCACTGCAAGCTTGGTGGGCAGAAGGGACTGTTCATGTGCGGTACTGTTCTTTGTTCTGGATTGTAACTAAGAGGTTCCAATAAAATGTATACTGTCCATTTTATAACACACTTCAGCCTGTGTATCCTCACATGCTCCAACCTGTGTATTATCCAATATAACATATCCCAGCCTGAGTATTATCCAGAAATACACACTCTAGCCTGTGTATTATACATTTTTACACATCCCAGCCTGTATAGTATATATTCTCATACATTCCAATCTATGTTTTATCCATTATAGCACATTCTAGCAACTATATTATTATTTTGTGCACACTCTAGCTTGTGTAGTATCCATTATAATACACGTCAATCTATGTATTACCCTTCAGTCTGTGTAATCACCAGTGTAACACATTATGTAACACACACTGTAACATAGCTAGCATGGTTCCTGCTCTGCCCAAGACTGTAAGAAATTACAAAAGGTCATGAATGTAGCACAATCCATCACACAAACCAGTCTCCCATCCATTGACTCTGTCTACACTTCTCACTGCCTTGGCAAAGCAGCCAGAATAATTAAAGACCCCATACACTATGGACATTCTCTCTTTCACCTTCCTTCAGAAAAAAAACAAAAATATTTTGTAGTATTAGTAAGTTTGTAGGATTAGTAAGTTTGCGGATGACACTAAAGTCGGTGGAGTGGTAGGTAGGGAAGAGGTGTGTTATAGTTTGCAGAGAGACTTGGACAAGTTGCAGAGCTGGGCTGAGAGGTGGCAAATGGAGTTTAATGTGGAAAAGTGTGAGGTAATGCACTTTGGCAGGAATAATAAATGTGTAGAGTATAGGGCTAATGGTAGGATTCTTAATAGTGTTGATGAACAGAGGGATCTTGGTGTATTTGTGCATAGATCCCTGAAAGTAGGCAGTCAAGTCGATAAGGTTGTTAAGAAGGCATACGGAGTCTTAGCTTTTATTGGTAGGGGGATTGAATTTCGGAGCCGCAACGTCATGTTGCAACTGTACAAAACTCTAGTGCGGCCGCACTTGGAGTATTGTGTGCAGTTCTGGTCCCCACATTATAAGAAAGATGTGGAGGCATTGGAGAGGGTACAGAGGAGGTTTACCAGGATGTTGCCTGGTATGGAGGGCAGGTCTTATGAAGAGAGGCTGAGGGATTTGAGGTTGTTTTCGTTAGAAAGAAGGCGGCTAAGAGGAGACCTTATTGAAACATATAAGATGATTAGAGGTTTAGATAGGGTGGACAGTGATAGCCTTTTTCCTAGGATGGAGAAAGCTAGCAGGAGGGGACACAGCTTTAAATTAAGGGGTGATAGTTATAGGACGGATATCAGAGGTAGGTTCTTTACCCAGAGGGTGGTTAGGGAGTGGAATGCCCTGCCTGCGGCAGTTGTAGATGCGCCAAGTTTGGTGGCGTTTAAGAGGTTAGTTGATAAGTTTATGGAAGAGAAGGGAATGGTTTAGTTTGGAGGGTCATTGCTTTTTTCATAATTGGTCGGCGCAACATCGAAGGCCGAAGGGCCTGTTCTGTGCTGTATTGTTCTATGTTCTATGTTCTATGTTCTATGTTCTATTTCACGTACCAACAGACTCAAGAACAGTTCTTCCCTGCTGCTATCAAACTTTTGAAAGGACTTACCTTGCATTAAGTTGATCTTTCTCTACACCTATAACACTACATTCTGCACTCTCTCATTCCCTTCTCTATGAATGGTATGTTTTGTCTGCATGTGGGCAAGAAACAATACTTTTCACTGTATGTTAACACGTGACAATAATAAACCAAAGCAAAAAAAAACACAAATTATGTCTTGTGTATTATGGATTATAAACACACTCCAGCCTGTGTACTATTCATTACATCACAATCCAGTCTATACATTATCCATTTATTACACATCCCAACCTGTGTATTATCCATTATAACACATAGACTGTATTGTCTGGTAGGACACACTCCAGCCTGTGTATAAGCTATTATAAACACACTCTATATTTTATATTATCCATTCTAACACACTTGAGTCTGTATTTTGTCCCCCAGTCTGTAATATCCAGTGTAACACATTTTGCCTGAGTATGATGCATTATAAACACATTCCAAACTGTACTGCCAGTATTTCCCCAGCCCGCTGTGCTGCTTGGGGACATCAGGGCAGCATGTTGGCACAGTGGTTAGCACTGATGCCTGATAGCACCAGGGACCCCCGTTCAATTCTGGCTCAGATCACTGTTTAAGTGGAGTTAGCACATTCTCCCCATGAGTGTATGGATTTCTTCTGGGTGCTCCAGTTTCCTCCCATAGTCCAAACTTTGTGGGGTAGGTTGATTGGCCATGCTAAATTGCCTGTTAGAGTCAGAGGGATTAGCTATGTAATAGTCACAAGCCCTGAGTGTAGATTCAATGGGCTGAATATCCTCTGTAATAAACTTCAGAGGCAAAAGTATTGCCACCAAGTTACTTTATTTACACCACATATCTGTATACTGCCAGCTCTCCAGTTACTCCCTACAGAATGAAGGCAGGGAGACTGCCACAGCTGCTTTAAATAGGCAGCATGAGGCCCTCTGATATAACCATCAATTAGTACTCATCAGGTAGCTCATTTAACAGCCCAACAAGTAAAACAAACTCAAATTAACATAGAGACAAATTAAAAGAGACAGGTCCCCAAAAGAAGGGGGAACAGCCTGAACAGAAAACAAAGTGCAAAGGAAACTTAAAACATTAAATCAAAATGTGATTTTCAAGGTTTATAACACACTCCAACCCCTGCTGTACCCAGCAGGTGTGGAAGGTGTCAACTGCACCCGAGGATTCATTAGGTAATTCGCATTCTAGCAAGCCGACCTCATTAGCCTGGCTGAAGTCATCACATTCTTCCCCACCAAAGTCCGAGGAATCCCCTCAGTTTGCTTCCCTCAGTGGTCTTTTCCTCTGCTTGAGTGCCGGGTCAGGATCCTCCAACTCAGCCTCTGATGGTGGCAGTGTATAACGGTTGGGCACCGTATCTTCCTCCGCAAATGCCAGAGGTATGGTGCCTCATCTACTTCAGGAGGCAGGGAAATTGCTGCAGCCTCATTTCTCTGTAGTCCCCATCAAATGTGCAAGGCAAGCACTTACATTACCAGTTCTAAAAATGACTGTAGTTCCTGGGTGGTTGTGGGAGCCAGGGTGTCTTTTATTATTTGCACCTAATAATCCAGAGGATGTACACCCAACTTGTCACTTTGTATCCAAGATAAGTTACTAGTGATGCTAAAAAGACTCATTTCTTCTTTTTCAGATGTGCACCCGCTGCTGCAAATCTCCTGAGAACTTGCTCCAGGTTCAGCAGATGTTCTGCCCTTGTTTTCCTCATAATGAAGACATTGTCTAGGTAAATTGCAACCTGTGATAACCTCTGTAGATATCCTCCATGGTCCTTTGGAATATGGCACAAGCTGACGAAGCCCCATAGGGCAATCTTTTATACGGGAGAGGCCTTTCAGCGTATTTATTGTAGCAAATGTTTGCAAATCCCCATCCAGCTGTAGTTGCAGGTATGTGTAGTTCACGTCCAGGTGTATAGTATCTTCCTGCCACCTTTGCATACAGGTCATCAATCCTGTGAACTGCGTATTTGTATAGCTGAGAGTAACAATTTATCATCTGTTTGAAATCAACCAAAGGTGATTTAAGGTAGGAACTACAGGTGCTGCCCATTCCAGAAACTGGACAAGCTTTATTGTTCCTTTGCACTGTAATCTTTTGATTTTGCATTGATCTTTTCCTTTAATGCAAATGGTACTGGTCAGGGTTTGCAGAACTTTGGGACAGCCTTTGAGTAGAGTAGATGCAATTTTGCCTTCACTCTTTTGATTGTCCCTAGGCCTTTCCGAAAAACCGCCAGATATTTGCTCAGGTCCTCACTCAGACGGCCATTTTTCAGCTGAAAGATATTTGTCCAGTCTAACTGGATCTCTTTTAGTCAATTTCGCCCTCATAAACTCGGTCCCGAGTCTTCCATGGCTATTAATGAGAGCCAAACTAATTGTTTCCCATAAGCAACTGGCACATGGGTTGTACCCATCATGTATAGATCCTCAGCCTTGCCGCAGTTTTGGTCAGGGCTAAGGGTTGGAGTCCAGTACATATCTTGTTAGACTCTGTCTCCCCTACAACCAGTACGGCTTGCTTGTGTCGACCTCCATTAAAATTGAATGTTTGTTCAGCCTCACTGACAATTTGATGCGTTCTGATTTTGTTGTCGCTATGCACAGTAGCTGTTCCTCAGAGGTAGGGGTAGCTTTCAGGTTGTGCACTCTCCTATCCCTCTGCCACATGTTCTTTTCAGCCATGTTGGTTTAGGAGACTTGTTTTTCCTTCTTGAGTCCTGACAATGGCAACCATAGCAATGTTGTATCAGAGAGATCTCTGCTGTCACTCTGGGCTTAACCTGACTTTGTCTAGGTGTGTTCTGTAGATGGACTTGGGCTCCCTCATATCTGAATCCTTCCAGATGGCTGCTGTGTAGTGGCCTGCCTCGTAGTGATAGTCCCCTAACGCAGTCTCATTGATGTTGGCCTCCATCTCCACTGGGATACCTTGGAGCTCGTGCTGTGCTTGCCGCTTTTTCTAACAACAAGGCCAGCTCTAATGCCTGTTTACCGTCCAGTTGGGTCTCCACCTACAGACATTTTTGTACAGTCAGATCGTTAATTCCAAACACCAACCGGTCTCGGAGTATCTCATTTAGTGCTTCCCCCCCAGCCCTCGAATTTGCAAGCGTCCGCCAGATATCTTCGCCTTTTTAGGAAACTGGTGATTGACTTCCCCACTTCTCTATATGTAGAGTAAAAGTGGTACTTCCGCAGGATCAGGGGTGGCTAAGTTTGAGAACTCTTGGACGTGCTTCCAGGAAAGTTAAACTGCGCATAATCGCAAAAGCTGTTGGTCCACATGCAGTCGGCAGGATAACCCTTTGCTTCTCATCTGAAGTTATTTTGCTTGCCCTGAAGAAATACTTCATCCTTTCCACATATTGGGCCCGGTCCTTCACTACGCAGTCAAGAGAGTCCAATTTCCCAAACATTTGCATGTTTTCTCAAAAATGGCTTACCTTCAATATGTGCAATATGTTCCTTCAGTTCACTCCTTTATCCTCATTGCCACTGTAATAACTCCACAGAGGTGACAGTCCCATCACTAAATTACTTTATTTACACCATACATCTGTACACAGCCAATAAGTGTGAGGTTAACCACTTTGGAAGGAATAATAGTAAAATGGACTGTTATTTAAATAATGAAAAATTACAACATGCTACTGTGCAGAGGGACCTGGGGGTCCTTGTGCATGAATCACAAAAATTCAGTTTGCAAGTGATCAAGAAGGCAAATGGAACGTTGACCTTTATAGTGAGGGGGATGGAGTACAAAAACAGGGAGGTCGTGCTGCAACTGTACAAGGCACTGGTGAGGCCCCACCTAGAACACTGTGTACAATTTTTGTCCCCTTACTTAAGAAAGGATATATTAGCTTTGGAGGAGATGCAGAGAAGGTTCACCAGATTGATTCCTGAGATGAGGGGGTTAGCTTATGAGAAGAGATTGAGTAGATTGGGCCTGTACTCATTGGAATTTAGAAGGTTGAGGGGAGATCTTATAGAGACATATAAGATAATGAAGGAGCTAGACAGGATAGAAGCAGTGAGGTTATTTTCACTTGCAATGGAAACGAGAACTAGGAGGCATAGACTCAAGATTTGGGGGAATCAATTTAGAACAGAGTTGAGGAGGAACTTCTCCCAAAGGATAGTGAATCTTGGGAATTCTCTGCCCAATGAAGCAGTAGAGCTATGTTGTTAAATATGGTTAAATCACAGATAGATTTTTAACCAATAAGGGAATTGAGGGTTATGGGGAGCAGGGGGTAAGTGGAACTGAACCCATTATAAGATCAGCCATGATCTTATTCAGTGACAGAGCAGGCTTGAGGGGCTCGA
Organism: Sphyrna mokarran; assembly: GCA_024679065.1. NCBI lineage: Eukaryota > Metazoa > Chordata > Chondrichthyes > Carcharhiniformes > Carcharhinidae > Sphyrna > Sphyrna mokarran. The sequence continues at coordinate 62,712,217 of JAGIQG010000008.1, read as the reverse complement.
TGCCCTACACCTGCTCCTAGTTCTTATGTTCTCTAGTTGCTCCCCGCAGAATGCAGGCTGGGAGTCTGACGCATCTGCTTTAAATAGGGAGCATGAGGCTGATTTAACCATCAATTAGAATTCATCAGGTAGCTCTTTTGCATACCAAATAAGTAAACAAACTCAAATTAACTTAGGGACAAATTAAAAGGGGCAGCTTCCCAAAAGGAAAGGCGGACGGCCTGGAGAAAAATCAAAGTCGAAAGAAACTTAAAACATCAAATCAAATGGTGATTATCAGAGTCGATAATGCATCCCAGTCACTTCGGTGCCCAGTGGGCAAAGAAGGCATCAACCGCGCCTGTGGACACCACATGCTCCCTCTCCAGGGATACCTGGTCATGAATATAGCCACGGTAGAGGAGCAGACAGTCAGGATGGATGACCCTGTTGATTGCCCGCTGTCTGGACCTATTAGGACTTATCAGGTAGTTCATACTCAAGCAAGTCAATCTCATTAGCCTGGCTGAAGTCATCATACCCTCCTTCTTTACACATCGAGATTCTGTGAATTGACCAAACGCTTTTTTTTTACAGCAATCAGCTCTACACCAATTTGTTGATGACAATGGAAATAACAATTTCAGTATGATTAGCAAGCCCGCTAGCCACCTCCTCTGCCGCTCCCTTCCCCACAACTCCCTCACCGTGGTTCTCGACTGCTCCCCAATACAGGGAACAGGTGTCCTGACCCCGCACACCGCCAGGAGGTCGGGGTGGGGGTTAGGTGCCCAGTATGCCTGAGGGATGAGGCATACTGGTTGAGGGGGTAGGGGAAAACCCACTGCCATTCTGCAGTAGGAGCTCTGGAGGAGAGAGGGGGGAGGATGATTCAGTCTGGTCATCAAGGTGGGGGAATGGGGGGGGGGGGGGGGGGGGGGGGGGGGGGGGGGGGGGGGGGAGGGTGGAGGCGGTGAGGTTGGTCTGGAAGGCCAGCGATCGGGAGGATGGATTGTGAGTCTGACCAGCGATCGGGAGGCTGATGATGGGGTGGGGAGTGGGGTTAGGACTTGCTGTGGCCCAGCTGCCATGCAAAGGGACGCGCTGCGGCCTGTGCACTACGCGTTGTGATGGACTCCAGCCTGTGTATGATTGTTATGATAGAGAAGTTGTTGCCTTTTTTAGATGTAACGCCGAATCTCCCAAAGAGAGATACCTCATCTCGTAATCTGTTAAATATGTTTGGGAGGTTATGAATTGTTCTTCAGTAATGTTTAGTGGTTAACTAACAGAAATACTTGACACTCAGTTTAAAATGAACACAATTTATTTATTTAACAGGAAGCCTTAACCGAACAAGGGCAGCACAATAGCGCAGTGGTTAGCACTACTGCTTCACAGATCCAGCGACCTGGGTTCAATTCCTAGCTCAGGTCATTGTCTGTGTGGAGTTTGCACATTCTCCTCATGTCTGCGTGGGTTTCCTCTGGGTGCTCTGGATTCCTCCCACAGTCCAAAGATGTGCGGGTTAGGTTGGTTGGCCATGCTAAAATTGCCCGTTAGTGTCCTAGGTTAGAGAGGATAGTGGGTAAAATATGAAGGGATATGGGGGTAGGGCCTGGATACGATTGTGGTCAGTGCAGACTTGATGGGCCAAAAGGCCTCTTTCTGCACTGTATGGTTCTATGATTCTACGATCAAGTAACATACCAAATAAAAATAAGTTTCTAATAGAATGCTGTACAATATTCATTCATTAACCAAAAAAAACTAATAACAGGATTTAGTTATTCTCAAAACAATGTAGAGCTAATTTTGTGTCTTTTGCACCTTTGGGAGTTTCTTGATTGATTTCTCGGTCTAATTTCTTATCAGATTTAGTACCTTTCAATAGTTAGATGGTGCATCTCTAATGAGATATTTGAAGCTGGCAGGGTGGAGAGCTGCTTTCTCCCTCTTGAGACCTGAGAGGTGGCAGTTGCTATCTCGTGTTTTCCCCCTTGCACACTGCTTTATATCTGTGATGATCTATCAATGTTCCTACAATAAGATTGGTCTGATTTTGTCAGCAACGTAAAATTCAAATGTTATAGGTTCCTGATAGCTGAGTGCCCATTTTAAATTGATTGGACAGAATTCAAACAACAACAACTTGTCTTGTCAAGACTCCTGCTTGACTTTTGGATACAAATATTTCAGTTTGAACTTTGGATGTACTTTGCATTTCAAACCCTCAAGCACTGAAACAAGGATACCAGCTTTTAAAGGAACCATGCAATATTTTTTTCCTTCCAGACCAACCTCACCCCCCCACCTTGATGACCAGACTCAATCATCCTCCCTCCTCCCTCCCCCAGAGCTCCAACTGCAGAATGGCAGTGGATTTTCCCCTACCCCCTCAACCAGTATGCCTCATCCTTTTGACTTCTTTTTACAATTTTCAACTTCACAAATCTAACTTTGCAACAACAAAACATTAGGATGCACTGCAGCCCGCATCCGAAACGTTGAAGACTTGGGCAGAGAAATGGCAGATGGAGTTTAATCCAGACAAATGTGAGGTAATGCATTTTGGAAGGTCTAATACAGATGGAAAATATACAGTAAATGTCAGAACCCTTACAAGGCAAAGAGATCTGGGTGTACAGGTACACAGGTCACTGAAAAATGGCAATGCAGATGCAGAAGGTAGTCAAGAACACCTATGGCATGCTTGCCTTCATTGGCCCGGGCACTGAGTTTAATAATTGGCAAATCATGTATAGAATCTTTATAGAATCTTAGTGAGGCCGTACTTGGAATATAGTGTTCAATTCTGGTCGCCACACTACCAGAAGGATGTGGAGGCTTTGCAGAGGGTACAGAAAAGATTTACCAGGATGTTGCCTAGTGTGGAGGGCATTAGCTATGAGGAGAGGTTGCTAATGTTCTCATTGGAGCGACAGAGATTGAGGGGAGACTTGATAGAAATTTACAAGATCATGAGAGGCATGGACAGAGTGGATAGTCAGAAGTTTTTTCCCAGGGTGAAAGAGTCAATTATTAGAGGGGCATAGGTTTAAGGTGCAAGGAGTATGTTTAAAAGAGATGTACAAGGCAGATTTTTTACTCAGAGACTGGTGGGTGCCTGAACTCACTGCCAAAGGAGGTAGTGGAAGCAGATAAGATAGTGATTTTTAAGGGCCATCTTGACAAATCCATAAATAGGATGGGAATAGAAGGATATGGTCCTTGGAAGGGTAAGGATTTTAGTTCAGTCAGAGAGCATGGTCGGTGTAAGCTTGGGGGGCCAAAGGACCTCCTGTGCTGCAATTTTCTTTGTATTATTTATTATCACATATTATAGCCAGTGTATTATATATATCATAACACATTCCAGCCTTTGCATTATCTATTATAACACACTCTATATATTATTATAAAACACTCCAGGGCATATTATCCTTCATTCTATGTAATATCCAATGTAACACACTAAGGCTGGTTTAATATCTTTATAACACCCTATATATTATGCACTATCACATGCTACAGACTGTGTATCAGGCAACATAACACAATGCAAACTGTGTAGTATCTATAAATACATTCTATGTTCTGTATTATAACATGCATCATGCTGTGTTATAAATTATGACACACTCATTATATGACTCCAGTCTGTGTAATATCCATTCTAAAACAGACTTGCCTGCATATTATCTTCCGATGTATGTTATATCCAATATACTACACTATGGCCTGTGTACTATCTATTCTAACACACTCCGTGTGTAATATGCATTCTTACACATGCCAGACTGTATTATCCATTATAACACACTCCAGATCATGTATTCTATTAGGACACTCCAGCCTATGTATTATCCTAATTGTAACACATTATATCTAATGTAACACATTATGGCCTACATATTGTGCACTATAAACTCATTCCAAACTGTATATTATACATTATATTATACATTCTAGCGCACACCCCAGCCAGTGTGCAATCTGTTCTAGCGCACATCCCAGCCAATGTGCAATCCATTCTAGTGCACACCACAGCCAGTGTGCAATCCATTCTAGTGCACACCCCTGCCAGTGTGCAATCCATTCTAGTGCACACCCCAGCCAGTGTGCAATCCATTCTAGTGCACACCCCAGCCAGTGTGCAATCTGTTCTAGCGCACATCCCAGCCAATGTGCAATCCATTCTAGTGCACACCACAGCCAGTGTGCAATCCATTCTAGCGCACACCCCAGCCAGTGTGCAATCCATTCTAGTGCACACCCCAGCCAGTGTGCAATCTGTTCTAGCGCACATCCCAGTCAATGTGCAATCCATTCCAGTGCACACCCCAGCCAGTGTGCAATTCATTCTAGCACACACCCTAGCCAATGTGCAATCCATTCTAGTGCACACCCCAGCCAGTGTGCAATTCATTCTAGCACACCCCTGCATTCTTAAACACTCCAGCCTCTATTATCCATTATAAAACAATCCAGTTGGTACATTATTCATTCTAACACATCCAACATGCATATCATATATTATAGCACACTCCAGTCTACATCTTATGCATTCAAATTCACTTCAGCCAATCCATTCTAACACACGCTAGCCTATGTAGATTCCATTCTAACATTCACCAGTCTGTATTTTACTCATAATATACTCCAATCTGATATTATCTATTCTAATACACCCAGCCTTTGTATTATCCATTAAATTATATTTGAGCTTGTATCCTATCCATTCTAACACATTCTGGCCTTTGTATTATCCATTATAATACAGTCCAATCTGTGTATTATCCATTCTGGCACATGCTAGCATGTGTAATTCCTATTATAACTCACTCAGTCTGTGAGTCCCATTGTAGTGTATTCCATCCTGTGTGTTATTCATGATAACACACACTAAATTGTATATTAGTTATTCTAACATACTACAGTGTGTGTGTTATCCTCCAGTCTGTGTATTAACCATTATAATACATGGCACCCTGAGTATCATCCATGTTAATACACTCCAGTCTGTGTAATATCCATTATATCACACTCCAGCCTATTATCCATTATGACAGCTTGTGTATTATCCTTTAATCCTTTATTATGTATTACCCATTCTCACATACTGCAGATTGTGTACTATCCTTCATAATACACTCCAACCTTTATATTATTCATTATAGCTCATCAGTCTGTGTTATCATCCATTATTACATCTAGCCATTGTATTACCGTGGGTAGCGAGGATAGTGAGCAACGCCAAGTGGGCAGTGATGGTGGCGAGCAACACGAACAGATAGCAAGAGTGATGAGCAACACGGAAAGTAAAGAGAAAATAGGAATGGCAAAAGCAGAATCGTTGCCAACAGTTGCCATCAGAAAGAACAGACAAGAAATTGGTACACTCGATATTGGATATGTGACTTACCGGAGTGGCCGTGAAGCTGCTGGTTGCTGAAGGCTGTGCTTTGTTGTAATGAAGTGCTGTGCCAATAGGAATACTGGTCGGAGGTAAAGATTCCAAGCCATGCAGTTGTTCGAGCTCCATGTGCCGGTACAGTTGCTGCAACTGTGGAGGCTGAACACTCTGTAATTCAGTGAAGTGATGATCACCAAAGGCCTCAAAGTCTCCATGGATGTGGTTGCTGGAGTAATCCCAGTAATGGTCTGTGAGTGACAGCAAGAAAATGAGAGAAAGACAAATTAAATAATGAGAGTGAGAGTGGGGAAAAGTGTCAGAGACACACACACAGAGAGAAAGAGAGATGAAGATAGGAGAAGTAGACAATAAAGATAGATCAAGGGACATACAAATGGGACAAAGAGACAAAGCAGGAGAGTAAGCCAGTGAGATGGAGACCCAGAGAGAGATGGGGAGAGAATGAGAAGGGGAGAGAGAGAGTGAGAGGGGGGTAAGATTGAGATGTAGAGAGAGAAAGAGTGCAAGAAACAGAAAGAGAAAAAAACAAAGATAGAAATGTAGAAAGGAAGAAGGAGAGAGACAATGAATGACAAAGAAAAGTAGAGTGAGCAATTGACAGAGAAAGAGAGAGAGAAAAAGAAAATTCAAAATAGAGCCTAGCATCCTCTACATCCTGTTACGAGCATATGAAAAAATGAATAATGCTGTGCTGCCCTGTTCCCGCACACCTCCCCCTCTCCCTTCATCCATCCAACCTTCCTTGGTCATGTGTTTCTCCATCCCACACCCATCCTTATCCTCTGCATGAAAGAACTTTTTCTCAGATCTCCCTGTAAACCACTTACTCCTCACCCTAAAACTATGCCCTCTGGTTTTAGACACTTCTGTCATGGGGGAAAGATTCTTACAATCTAACATATCTACGCCTCTCATAATTTTGTACCACCTCTGTAAGATCTCCCCTCAGCCTTCTCTGCTCCTGGAGAACAAACCCTTCCTATCCAGCCTCTCCTCGTAGCTGAAACATTCCATCTCAGGCAACATCCTGGTGAATCTCTTCTGCATCCTCTCGTGTCTTCCAATAGCGTGGTGACCAATGGACTTGCTCACCAAGGTCCAATACTCACTAGGAGCCTACCATTCATTGTGGACATCTTTCTCTTATTAGATCTTCTAAAATGCTCACCTCACACTTATCTACATCCATCTGCCATTACTCTGGCCAATTTACCAGCCAATCAATATCAGCCTGTTGCCTCAGACTATCCTCCTCACTATCAACAACAACACCTATTTTCTTGTCCTCTATAAATTTGCTAATTATACCTTCTACATTCGATAAAAGTCATCACTGTATATAACAAACAGCAAGAGTCTCAGCACTGATCCCTGTGGTACAGCGCTAGTCATAGGCTTCCAATCAGAGAAACAGCCCTCACTTTGCCTCTTATTAATAAGCCAACTTTGGATCCAATTTGTCAATTTGTCTTGGATTGTATGGACTGTAACCTTTCGGGACAGCTTTATATCTAGGACCTTGTCAAAGATCTTACCGCAGTCCATGTAACCACATCAGCTACGCTAGCCTCATCATATACCTAGTTTGGACGGGGAGGAATTTGTAAAATGTGTAATGGAAGGACCATTGGTGCAGTATGTGGCTAGCCCGACTAGAGAGGGGGCTATACTGGATTTAGTTCTCAGTAATGAGCCAGGGTAAGTGGTTGATGTTGTAATAGGGGAACATGTGGCTAACAGTGACCACAATTCTGTCTACTTTAGGATACAAATGGAAAAAGGGGAGTGCTGTCCTAAGGGAAGGCTGCTAAATTGGGGGAAGGCTAACTACATTGGATTAGGCAGAAACTTCTGAAATCTGATTGTGAAAGGTTGTTTGAGGGTAAGTCCACATTCGGCATGTGGGAGTCTTTCAAGGGAAAACTGAAAAGGTTGCAGGAAAGATATGTGCCGGTTAAGAGGAAGGATAGGAAAGGTAGGATTAGAGAGCCATGGATTACTGGGGACATTAGGACTCGGTTAGGAAGAAAAGACAGGCTTATGTTAGGTCTAAGCAACTGGGAATAGAGAGAGCATTGGAGGAATACAGAGAGAGTAGGAGGGAGCTAAAATGGGGAGAAAGAAGGGCAAAAAGGGGGCATGAAATGGTTTTGGCGGACAGAATTAAGGAAAATCCAAAGTCTTTTTACTCCTATGTTAGGAATAAAAGGGTGATAGAGGAAAAATCAGACCTCTTAGGGACAGAGGAGGGGAACTGTGCTTAGAGCCCAAGGGAATGGGGGAGATCCTGAATGAATACTTTGCGTCAGTATTCACGAAGGAGAGGGACTTGATGACTGGTATTGTCGTGGAGGGAGCTGTGGACCAATTGAGGGAAATATCCATACCAAGGGAGGAAGTGTTAGAGCTTCTAGGTAGCATTAAAACTGATAAATCTCTGGGCCCTGATGGCATTTATCCCAGGCTGTTTAGGGAGGCGAGAGATGAAATTGTTGGGCCTCTGACGCAAATCTTTGTCTCTTCTTTGGACGCAGGTGAGGTCCCAGAGAACTAGAGGATAGCGAACATGGATTCGTTGTTTAAAAAGGGTAGTAGGGATAACACTGGTAATTTGAAAGCTGGTGAATTTGACGTTAATGGTAGGGAAGCTGTTGGAGAGGATTCTTAGAGATAGGATGTATACGCACTTAGAGCGTTGCAATCTGATTAGGGATACACAGCATGTTAAAGGGAGGTCGTGCCTTACAAATCTGGTAGAATTTTTTGAGGAGGTGACAAAAATGATCAACGAAGGACAAGCCATTGATGTCGTCTATGTGGATTTTAGTAAGGTGTTTGACAAAGTCCCTCATGGGAGGTTGGTTGAAAAGGTCAAGGCTCATGGGATACAAGGACAGGTAGCTAGATGGATAAGTAACTGGCTTAGTAATAGGACATAGACAGTAATAGTGGAAAGGTGTTTTTCTAGCTGGAGGTCAGTCACTAGTGGTGTGCTGCAGGGCTCAGTACTGGGACCTCTTTTATTTGTAATATATATAAATGACTTAGAAGAGGGAGTAGGTGGTGTGATCAGTAAGTTTGCAGATAACACGAAGATGCCTGGACTTGTGGACAGTGAGGAGCATTGTCAGGCAATACAGCAGGACATAGATAGGCTGGTAGATTGGGCAGATAAATGGCAGATGGAATTTAATCCTGTTAAATGCGAGGTATGCACTTAGGGAGAAATAATGTAGCGGGGAGTTATATGATAAAGGGTAGACCTATTAAGAGTATACAAATGCAGAGGGCCTGGGGGTGCAAGTGCACAAGTTTTTGAAGGTGGCAGAACAGGTGGAGAAGGTTGTGAAGAAAGCTTATGGTATGCTAGCCTTTATAGGAAGGGATGTAGAGTACAAGAGCTGGCCTTTAATGTTGTAGCTGTATAGAATGTTAGTTAGACCTCATTTGGAATACTGCATCCAGTTCTGGTCGCCTTACTACTGGAAAGATGTGAAAATCCTGGAGAGAGTGCAGAGGAGGTTTACCAGGATGCTGCCTGGTATGGAAGTCTGGATTATGAAGAAAGGTTGAGCAAATTGGGGCAGTTTTCTTTAGAAAGACGAAGACTGAGAGGAGATCTAATAGAGGTGTACAAGATTATGAGGGGTATAGATAGCGTAAACAGTGGTAAGCTTTTTCCTAGATTGGAAACAAATATTACGAGGGGCCACGGGCTTAGGGTGACGGGGTGGGGGGGGGGTGTGGAGGAGGTACAATTTGGATGTTAGAGGGAAGTTTTTCACACAGAGTGTTGTGGGGGTATGGAACGCACTGCCAAGTAAGGTGATGGAGGCAGGCATGCTGGAGTTATTTAAGGGATACTTAGATAGGCACATGAGTGGAACAGAGATGGAGGGATATAGAAGACTGTTTTAAATAGGGATCAAGAGCCTTAGGGCATTCCTGGGAATCAATTGATTCCTAAAGAGCTTCCAACATACTTTTCTGGCTCATTTGCTTTACTTTTGAGCTTCTGGGGATTCCCTTGAATGTGTGCATAAGATGTGCATGTTATTGCTGTTTTTCTCTTTTATTCCACAGGTGCTTTGGTCCGCTTGTTGTCCAACAAGGGGCATACAAGCGATGGGTCATGCGAGGGCTGCTCTTGGATTTTTTGAGAGTAGCCTAAGTGCTTCACATTGTTAGTGTACGCTTAAATAGACCAATTGACGGGCAACACGACAGCTCAGTGACTATGTTTGCTGTGCAGATACATGGATTTGGGCCAGTATCTGTGGGAGTTTGCACGTTCTCCCTGTGGTTGCGTGGGTTTTCTCCGGGTGCTCCAGTTTCCTCCCATACCCCAAAGATGTGCTCTTAGGCTGATTGGTGAAATAAATTGCCTCTAAAGTGTCTCCCCAATCTGGTTTCCAATGTGGATTTCCATAAACATAGACAAGGGTCATGGGTGGAAGAGGGAAATCATGTTGTTGAAATGGTGGCATGGGCTCGTTGGGCCAAAGGGCCTGTTTCTCATGCTGTGTTGTAATTGTTCTCTTTAGTTACCTTTTCAAAAGCTTCAATTAAATTAGTTAGACAGCTTCCCCACCAGCAAATCCTGACTGACTATCCCTAATCAATCCCTGCCTTTCTAAATGTTGATTAATCCTCACGCTTAACATTTTTTCCAATAATTTCCCCTATCACTGACATTACATTAACTGGCCTGAATTACTTGACTTATTCCTGCTGCCCTTCTTGACTAAATGTGCCACGTTATCCATCCTTTGGTCATCTCATACTTCATCTCTGGCCAGCAAAGATTTAAATATCTCCATCAAGATCCCTGCAATCACCTCCCTTGCCTCCCACAGCAGTCTAGGATATATCTCATCAAGCCCTGGAGATTTATGCACCTTTATGCCCATTAAAACATTGAATACCTTCTCCTTATTAAGCTTAACGTGCTCTAGATCTTAACTGTCCCAACTGAAATCTTCAGCTACAATGGTTTCGTGAAGGGTAGGTCATGCCTTACTAACCTCATTGAGTTTTTTGAGAAAGTGACCAGAGAGGTGGATGGGGGTAAGGCGGTTGATGTAGTATATATGGACTTTAGTAAGGCTTTTGATAAGGTGGCCCATGGAAGACTTCTACAGAAAATGCAGATGTGTGGAATAGAGGGTGATTTAGCTAATTGGATTAGAAATTGGCTGGCAGATAGAAGACAGAGGGTGGTGGTTGATGGGAGATATTCATCGTGGAGTTCGGTGACGAGTGGTGTGCCTCAGGGGTCTGTTTTGGGGCCCCTGCTGTTTGTAATTTTTATAAATGATCTGGATGAGGGTATTGAGGGATGGATCAGTAAATTTGCAGATGATACTAAAGTTGGTGGTGTGGTAGATAGTGAAGAGGGGTGTTTTAGTTTACAGAGTGACTTGGACAAGTTGCAGAGCTGGGCCGAGAGGTGGCAAATGGAGTTTAATGTGGAAAAGTGTGAGGTAATGCACTTTGGCAGGAACAATAAATGTGTAGAGTATAGGGCTAATGGTAGGGCTCTTAATAGTGTTGAGGAACAGAAGGATCTTGGTGTATGTGTCAATAGATCCCTGAAAGTAGGCAGTCAAGTGGATAAAGTTGTTAAGAAGGCATATGGAGTCTTAGCTTTTATTGGTAGGGGGATTGAATTTAGGAGCCGCAGCATCATGTTGCAACTGTACAAAACTCTAGTGCGGCCGCACTTGGAGTATTGTGTGCAGTTCTGGTCGCCACATTATAAGAAAGATGTGGAGGCATTGGAGAGGGTACAGAGGAGGTTTACTAGGATGTTGCCTGGTATGGAGGGCAGGTCCTATGAAGAGAGGTTGAAGGATTTGAGGTTGTTTTCGTTAGAAAGGAGGCGGCTAAGGGGGATCTTATTGAAACATATAAGATGATTAGAGGTTTGGATAGGGTGGACAGTGATAGCCTTTTTCCTAGGATGGAGAAAGCTAGCACGAGGGGACACAACTTTAAATTAAGGGGTATGAGTTATAGGACGGATATCAGAGGTAGGTTCTTTACTCAAAGAGTGATTAGGGAGTGGAATGCCCTGCCTGCAGCTGTTGTAGATGCGCCAAGTTTGGTGGCGTTTAAGAGGTTAGTTGATAAGTATATGGATGAGAAGGGAATGGTTTAGTTAGGAGGGGCATTGCTTTTTATTTTGGTCGGCACAACATCGAAGGCCGAAGGGCCTGTTCTGTGCTGTATTGTTCTATGTTCTATGTTCTAATGCCTTTCCCATTCTATCTAACATAGCTAATATTGCCTCTTCTGCCCTCCTTACACAGAGGAACAATCTGGGAAATTACAATACTATGAGTCTGACATCAGAGGTGGGGAAATTATTGGAGAAGGCTCGTAGGGGCAGAGTGAACTCCATCTGGAAGAGAATAAGCTTATTAGCAATAGGCAGGATGGTTTTGTGAAGGGGAGATTGTGTCTCACAAACTTGATTGAGTTCTTTGAGGAGGTGACAAGAAAAATTGACCAGAGCAGGGCAGTGGATGTTGTATACATGGACTTTAGTAAAGCCTTAGAGAAGGTTGCTCATGGCAGGCTAATACAGAAGGTGAAGTCACATAGGATTCAAGCTGAACTGGTAAGATGAATACAAAACTGGCTTGGACGTAGAAAACAGAGAGAGTAGTAGTGAAAGGGTAGTTTTCTAGCTGGAGGTCTGTGATAAGCGGTGTTCTATAAGGATCAGTGCTGGGCCTCTGTTGTTTGTAATATATATATGCATGTATATATGTGTGTGTATGTAGATATGTGTGTGTATGTATATATATATATATATATAAAATAATTTGGTGGGAAAATGTAGATAATCTGATTAGTAAATTTGCAAATGATACGAAAATTGGGAGAGTAGTAGATAGTGAGGAGGATTGTCAGAAGATACAGCAAGATATTAATCAGCTGAAGACCTGGGCCAAAAGATGACAACTGGAAGTTAACCCCAACAAATATGAAGTGACGCGATTTCTACTGCAGAAGGAAAGTATACAGTAAATGGTACGACTCTTAGAAATATTAGCATACAGAGGGATCTAGGCATCAGATCCATAGTTCCCTGAAGGTGGCAACTCAGACGGACAAGGTGGTCACGAAGGCACATAGAGTGCTGGCCTTCATTGGTTGGGACGTTGCATATATGAATTGGAAAATCATGTTGCAGCTGTATATGATTTTGGTTAAGCTGCATTTGGAGTATTATGTACAGTTCTGGGTCACCACACAACTGGAAGGATGTTGATGCATTGGAAAGGCTGTAGAAGAGATAAACCAGGATATTTGGAGGATATGAACTATGAAGAAAGGTTGAACAAACTTGGATTGTTTTTATTGGAGGATCAGAGGATGAGGGGGGGCTTGATAGAGATTTACAAGATTATGACAGGCTTGATTAGAGTGGATAGTGAGAGTCTTTTTCCCAGGGTCGTAAGGTCAATTACTTGGAGGCTTGGCTTAAGAGTGAAGGGCGAAAAACAAGAGGCAGGTTTTTCACATGGAAGGTGGTGAATGTCTGGAATACACTGGTGGAGGAAGTGATGGAAGCAGATTCCATAAAAGCATTTAAGAGGCAACTGGATAGATACATGAATAGGCAAGGAAAACAGGGATATGGATCACACAGAGGCTAGAAAATATTAGTGAGGCATTTGCGAAGGGTCTGTTCTTGTGCTGCGCTGTGCTTTGTTTGTGAATACTGATGAAAAATATAAGACTTTGCCCAAATCATTTGGCTTCATGCATAAATTGCCCCTTTGGTCAGGGCGGCATGGTAGCACAGTGGTTAGCACTGCTGCTTCACAGCTTCAGGGTCCTGGGTTCGATTCTCGGCTTAGGTCTCTGTCTGTGTGGAGTTTGCACATTCTCCTTGTGTCCTTGTGTCCTTCTCCTTGTTCTGCTTTAGTCGGAGTAGAGAAGGAGGTAGAAGGGGGGGAGGAGTGGCGTTATTGGTCAAAGACTGTATCACGGTGATCGAAAAGAAGTTTGATGAGGACTTGTCTGTTGAGGTAGTATGGGCTGAGATTAGAAACAGGAGAGGAGAGGTCACCCTGTTGGGAGTCTTTTACAGACCTCCTAATAGTTCTAGAGAGGTTGAGGAAAGGATTGCGAAGTCAATTCTGATTAGGAGTGAAAGTAGTAGGGTAATTGTGATGGGGGACTTTAACTTTGCTAATATTGATTGGAATAGCTATAGCTCTAGCTCGTTAGAGGGGTCAGTTTTCGTACAGAGTGTGCAGGAAGGTTTTTTGACTCAGTATGTAGATAGGCCAACTAGAGGTGAGGCTACATTGGATTTGGTGCTGGGCAATGAGCCAGACCAGGTGTTAGGCTTGGAAGTTAGTGAACATTTTGGTGATAGTGACCACAATTCGGTTACGTTCACCTTAGTGATGGACAGGGATAGGCATGAAGCTGGGGGCAGTAGTTATAGCTGGGGGAAGGGTAATTATGAGGCCATCAGGAGAGAATTAGGGTGCATAGATTGGACTAGGGAACTACAGGGACTGGGAACATCTGGAATGTGGTGCTTATTGGTGATAGTGACCACAATTCGGTTACGTTCACCTTAGTGATGGACAGGGATAGGCATGAAGCTGGGGGCTGGAGTTATAGCTGGGGGAAGGGTAATTATGAGGCCATCAGGAGAGAATTAGGGTGCATAGATTGGACTAGGGAACTACAGGGACTGGGAACATCTGGAATGTGGTGCTTATTCAAGGAGCAGCTGCTGCGAGTCCTTGATAAGTATGTCCCTGTCAGGCAGGGAGGAAATGGACGAGTAAGAGAGCCTTGGTGTACGAAAAGAGTTGATTTGCTGGTTAAGAAGAAAAAGGAGGCTTATGTCAGGATGAGGCTTGAAGGCTCAGTTAGTGCAATGGATAGCTATAGATTAGCTAGGAAGGAGGTAAAAAGTGAATTGAGGAGAGCTAAGAGGGGACACGAGAAGATGTTGGCTGATAGGATTAAGGAGAATCCTAAAGCTTTCTTTCGATATGTTAAGAATAGAAGATTGGTTAGGGCAAGATTAGGGCCAGTCATAGACAGCAGTGGGAAGTTGTGCGTGGAGCCTGAAGAGATTGGTGAGGCACTGAATAAATATTTCTCTTCGGTATTCACGCAGAGTGCTGGAAATGTAGCTGTGGAGAGCACTGAGGTACAGGGTTGCAAATTGGGGAGTATTGTAGTAGATAGGGAGGATGTGTTAGAAATTCTCGAGGGTTTGAAGTTGGATAAGTCCCCTGGGCCGGACGGGATTTACCCTAGGATTCTCTGGGAGGCAAGAGAGGAGATTGCAGAGCCTCTGGCTCTGATCTTCAGGTCCTCGTTGGTTACGGGTGTGGTTCCGGAGGACTGGAGGATAGCGAATGTGGTCCCATTGTTTAAGAAGGGGAAGAGAGACCTTCCAGGGAATTATAGGCCAGTGAGTCTTACTTCTGTTGTGGGCAAGGTATTGGAGAGAATTATTAGGGATAGGATTTATAGTTATTTAGAGAGAAATGAATTGATTGGGGATAGTCAGCATGGTTTGAAGGGTAGGTCATGCCTTACTAACCTCATTGAGTTTTTTGAGAAGGTGACCAGAGAGGTGGATGGGGGTAAGGCGGTTGATGTAGTATATATGGACTTTAGTAAGGCTTTTGATAAGGTGGCCCATGGAAGACTTCTACAGAAAATGCAGATGTGTGGAATAGAGGGTGATTTAGCTAATTGGATTAGAAATTGGCTGGCAGATAGAAGACAGAGGGTGGTGGTTGATGGGAGATATTCATCGTGGAGTTCGGTGACGAGTGGTGTGCCTCAGGGGTCTGTTTTGGGGCCCCTGCTGTTTGTAATTTTTATAAATGATCTGGATGAGGGTATTGAGGGATGGATCAGTAAATTTGCAGATGACACTAAAGTTGGTGGTGTGGTAGATAGTGAAGAGGGGTGTTTTAGTTTACAGAGTGACTTGGACAAGTTGCAGAGCTGGGCCGAGAGGTGGCAAATGGAGTTTAATGTGGAAAAGTGTGAGGTAATGCACTTTGGCAGGAACAATAAATGTGTAGAGTATAGGGCTAATGGTAGGGCTCTTAATAGTGTTGAGGAACAGAAGGATCTTGGTGTATGTGTCAATAGATCCCTGAAAGTAGGCAGTCAAGTGGATAAAGTTGTTAAGAAGCTTATGGAGTCTTAGCTTTTATTGGTAGGGGATTGAATTTAGGAGCCGCAGCATCATGTTGCAGCTGTACAAAACTCTAGTGCGGCCGCACTTGGAGTATTGTGTGCAGTTCTGGTCGCCACATTATAAGAAAGATGTGGAGGCATTGGAGAGGGTACAGAGGAGGTTTACTAGGATGTTGCCTGGTATGGAGGGCAGGTCCTATGAAGAGAGGTTGAAGGATTTGAGGTTGTTTTCGTTAGAAAGGAGGCGGCTAAGGGGGGATCTTATTGAAGCATATAAGATAATTAGAGTTTGGATAGGGTGGACAGTGATAGCCTTTTTCCTAGGATGGAGAAAGCTAGCACGAGGGGACACAACTTTAAATTAAGGGGTATGAGTTATAGGACGGATATCAGAGGTAGGTTCTTTACTCAAAGGTGATTAGGGAGTGGAATGCCCTGCCTGCAGCTGTTGTAGATGCGCCAAGTTTGGTGGCGTTTAAGAGGTTAGTTGATAAGTATATGGAAGAGAAGGGAATGGTTTAGTTAGGAGGGGCATTGCTTTTTATTTTGGTCGGCGCAACATCGAAGGCCGAAGGGCCTGTTCTGTGCTGTATTGTTCTATGTTCTATGTTCTATGTTCTATATCTGTGTGGGTTTCCTCCAGGTACTCCGGTTTCATCCCACAGTCCAAAGATGTGCAGGTTAGGTTGATTGGCCATGCTAAGAAATTGCCCCTTAGTGTCCAGGGTAGTGGAGGTTAGAGGGATTATTGGTTATAATTTGTAGGGATATGGCGGTGGGGTCTGGGTGGGATTGTGTTCGGTGCAGACCTGATGGGCCAAAGGGCCTCTTTCTGCACTGTATGATTCTACGATTAATGGGCCCCAAGAATTGAACTCATGACTCCTGGTTTACGAAAGCAGTATTCTAACCACTCAGCTATGGGGCCAACTGGGCACATCTGAAATGTGGAGCTTATTCAAGGAGCAGCTACTGCGAGTCCTTGATAAGTATGTCCCTATCAGGCAAGGAGGAAATGGTCGAGTAAGGGAACCATAGTGTACTAAAAAAGTTAATTCGCTGGTTTAAAGGAAAAAAGAGGCTTATGTCAGGATGAGGCTTGAAGGCTCAGTTAGTGCAATGGATAGCTATAGATTAGCCAGGAGTGAGCTAAAGAGTGAGTTCAGGAGAGCTAAAAGGGGACAGGAGAAGACTTTGGCTGATAGGATCAAGGAGAATCCTAAAGCTTTCTTTAGATATGTTAAGAATAGAAGATTGGTTAGGGCAAGGTTAGAGCCAGTTATGGACAGCAGTGGGAAGTTGTGCGTGGAGCCTGAAGAGATTGGAGAAGCACTGAACAAATATTTCTCTTCGGTATTCACGCAGGGAGATGTAAATGTAGTTGTGGAGAACACTGGGATACAGGGTTGCAAACTGCAAAGTATTGAAGTAATCACTCTTTACTCAAAGAGTGATTAGGGAGTGGAATGCCCTGCCTGCAGCTGTTGTAGATGCACCAAGTTTGGTGGCGTTTAAGAGGTTAGTGGATAAGTATATGGATGAGAAGGGAATGGTTTAGTTAGGAGGGGCATTGCTTTTTATTTTGGTCGGCACAACATCGAAGGCCGAAGGGCCTGTTCTGTGCTGTATTGTTCTATGTTCTATAAGGAGGATGTGCTAGATATTCTTGAGGGTTTGAAGTTAGATAAGTCCCCTGGGCCGGATGGGATTTACCCTAGGATTCTCTGGGAGGCGAGAGAGGAGATTGCAGTGCCTCTGGCTCTGATCTTCAGGTCGTCGTTGGTTACGGGTATAGTGCCGGAAGACTGGAGGATAGCGAATGTGGTCCCATTGTTCAAGAAGGGGAAGAGAGACTTTCCAGGGAATTATAGGCCGGTGAGTCTTACTTCTGTTGGGGCAAAGTATTGGAGAGAATTATTAGGGATAGGATTTATAGTTATTTAGAGAGAAATGAATTGATTGGGGATAGTCAGCATGGTTTTGTGAAGGGTAGGTCGTGCCTTACTAACCTTATTGAGTTTTTTGAAAAAGTGACCAAAGAGGTGGATGGGGGTAAGGCAGTTGATGTGGTATATATGGACTTTAGTAAGGCGTTCGATAAGGTGGCACTTGGAAGGCTTCTGCAGAAAATGCAGATGTATGGATTTGAGGGTGATTTAGCTAATTGGATTGGGAATGGGCTAGCAGATAGAAGACAGAGGGTGGTGGTTGATGGGAGATATTCATCGTGGAGTTCGGTTACTAGTGGGATCCTCAGGGATCTGTTTTGGGGCCCCTGCTGTTTGTAATTTTTATAAATGATCTGGATGAGGGTATTGAAGGATGGATTAGTAAATCTGCGGATGACACCAAAGTCGGAGGAGTGGTAGATAGTGAAGAGGGGTGTTATAGTTTGCAGAGAGACTTGGACAAGTTGCAGAGCTGGGCCGAGAGGTGGCAAATGGAGTTTAATGTGGAAAAGTGTGAGGTAATTCACTTTGGCAGGAATAACAAATGTGTAGAGTATAGGGCTAATGGTAGGACTCTTAATAGTGTTGATGAACAGAGGGATCTTGGCGTATGTGTGCATAGATCCCTGAAAGTTGGCAATCAAGTCGATAAGGTTGTTAAGAAGGCATACGGAGTCTTAGCTTTTATTGGTAGGGGGATTGAATTTCGGAGCCGCAACGTCATGTTGCAACTGTACAAAACTCTAGTGCGGCCGCACTTGGAGTATCGTGTACAGTTCTGGTCCCCGCATTATAAGAAAGATGTGGAGGCATTGGAGAGGGTACAGAGGAGGTTTACCAGGATGTTGCCTGGTATGGAGGGCAGGTCTTATGAAGAGAGGCTGAGGGATTTGAGGTTGTTTTCGTTAGAAAGAAGGCGGTAAGAGGAGACCTTATTGAAACATATAAGATGATTAGAGGTTTAGATAGGGTGGACAGTGATAGCCTTTTTCCTAGGATGGAGAAAGCTAGCACGAGGGGACATAGCTTTAAATTAAGGGGTGGTGTTTTTAGGACAGATGTCAGAGGTAGGTTCTTTACCCAGAGGGTGGTAAGGGTATGGAATGCCTTGCCTGCGTCAGTTGTAGATGTGCCAAGTTTGGTGGCGTTTAAGAGGTTAGTAGATAAGTTTATGGATGAAAGGGGAATGGTTTAGGTTAGAGGGTCACTGCTTGTTCCTAATTGGTCGGCGCAACATTGAAGGCCGAAGGGCCTGCTCTGCGCTGTAATGTTCTATGTTCTAACTGCTCTTTTCCTCTATTGCTGCCCTGTGTTTTTCACAATCTCTAAACTGGTGTTGCTTTGAACAACGAAGGCTGTGCTGCCCCTTAATTGGTCCTGTTTAGGATAACACTACATACTGAGTGCGAACAGCACACACTGGTAGATCAGCTCATTATGACCAGTCCTACTAATACTTTTGAAGAGTTTTTCAGGACCTCAAATAATTTTCCTCTTTCGATTAATATCTTCCAATGTGTTAACTGCCCATTTATCTCACTGTTGTTCCTGGGATTTTTCTGATGGTTAAATTGCCCGGCAGATGGACAACCTGCCTTCAAAGGAACTCATTCGACATGAGGTTGTGTGTAATGTTTCTGAGAAAGGTGCTACATAAACTGAAGTGTTTTTTTATATTCATGGGACATGTGTGTCACTAGCAAGGCCAGCATTTAATGCTCATCCCTAATTGCCCTTGAATTGAGTGTCTTGCAATAGAGTGGGTCTGGTGTCAAACTGGGTAAGGACAACAGGCCTCTTATCCGAAGGGAACTGTAGTGAACCAGCACAGATAGATTTCTTTGACACTCGACAACTGTTTCATGGACTTTTAATTCCAAATTTTTATTGACTTGGTGGGATTCAAACCAGCTCTCCAGAGCATTAACCTAGGTCTTTTGATTACTAATCCAGTGACGACTACTACACCACTGACTCTCCTTGATAGTATTGTTTTAGTAGTAACATATTAGTGACTCCTTAAGCCTTTGTTTCAGATGGTATTTTGATCGAAAATGCTAAAGACCCTGCTGCCACTGACATGAAATCAAACTCAAAGAAAGACTTGCATTTATCTAACACCTTTCACTTCCACGAACAATAATCAGAGTGCGATGCAGCCAATGAAATCATTGTGTTACATCTGAAACAGCAGCCATTGCATGCACAGCAAGATCCCACAAACAGCAATAATCCCCCTTTTTAAAAAAAGTTTTTGAGATGTAAATATTGACTGGAATATGAGGAAGCACATTCCCGCACAGTTTCCAACAGTGCAATGCGGTACAATGGGGAAGGCAGAAAGAATCAGTTCACATCCAGTTTGCACATTTGGTTCAGTTGGATATTCGTGATGATGTATGAAGTCTTAAGATTCCTATCCCGCATTAAGCTAGCTTTATGTATCTCTGGAGGTCAAACCCAAAATTGCTTCATCCTATCTGACCATATGATTGTGGGTCTGTCTCACAGACACACACACACAGAGCTTGGCAGCTGTACACTCATTTCTTACCACCGATTCTGACTTGCAAAATTTACCAACAGATGTCAAAAGGAAATAAAACTCTGGACAACCACAAAGCTGTTTCTGTCCTCATATCTGCCTGTGATTAATATCTTAAATGTATGACTATGTCTTACATGTTCTAGCCTGGATTTGAGCTGGACTGATAGAAATCCTGCATTAGTGTGTGCCACACAACATTCACACAAATGATACACCTCTGTTCTTTCTGTTTTGGAGCAGTGAGAAACAAGAACTGGCCATTTGGCCCCTCTTCCTTTGAAGTAATTCATGGGTTCCACTCGATACCATTTTTCTCATACTGTCCCCAAATCCCTAAATGCAATTTGTATCCAGAAATCCATTGGTCTCTGTTTTCAACATGTCTGAACCTCCACAGTCCTCTGGGATAAGGAATTTCAAATATTTACCATTGTCCGAGTGAAGAAACTCCTCCTCATCTCAGTCTTAAATGGCCTACCTCTTATTCTGGGACAGTGTTCCCTGGTTCTAGATGCCCCAGCCAGGGGAAACATCCTTCCTGCATCTACCCTGTCGATCCCTGTAAGAGTTTTGTACACATCAATGAATTTATGTAGAATGAGTGGGACACAGCACAGATCAGACCATTCTACCCACACTGGCTATCTGAAAGACCCATTAATCCTATTCTCCTGCTCTTTCCCCATAGCCCTGCATATTTTTCAAGTATTTATCTAATCCCTTTCTGAAAATCTGTCCAATCTGCTTCCACTGCTCTTTCAGGCAGTATGTTTCAGATCTGTCACAGGTGAAGAATTGCACTGCTAGACTGCCGCTTTTCTTGTTTGCTTCCATATAATTACCATGTGTAGATAAATCTCACTGGCAATTTGAGCCTGAATATAGTGCTCTGCCAGTTTGGTTTGCACTGCTTTTGTGGGGGGGGTGGGGGTGGGGGATAAAGACGATGTGCTGAGCATTCCAAGTAATGTGCATTGTGTTAATTGTACCAAAGGAGAATTATTCTACGCTATCTCATGCCAAAGAGAACAATCTCCAGTTGGCAGTAGACATTGACCTGCTGGAAAGAAACTTGCTTTTAGCTATGGACGCGACTATAGATGCTCATTTAATGTCGGGGAGCGGGCTCTGTGTGGTGATCTCCCTGTGCACGGTGGTCATGTTAACCTCAAAGCGCTTCCTTTAATGTAGAATCTGATGGCCGGCACTCTCTCAGAGAGCTGTGGACCCTAATTCCTAAAAGATCTCAACTTCCCAGCAGGGACCAGTAGATTCAACAGGGGAAAAGAGTCAGTGTGGACATATCTCACATGACTTATTAAACGGAGTGGCCCTGTCGGCTCGCACTGGCTGATTTGACATTAAAACCCTGCCCCAGGAAAGTTAGAGAACTAAGACAAGGTGCTTACTCACCGCCCTGGCTCTCTGCATCGCTGCTCAGGTAGGTGTAGTATTCATGTGGTTGTCTGCAAGCATCGCTATCGTAAGCAACAATATCCTCGGGATACTGCAATTAATTCAAAGAAACACACTCACAACCAATAACCGAGGAGCAGATCCACCAAAATCCCGAAGAGATTCAGTGCTCGTACCCACCCAAAGAAGGGTAGTCTTTACTTACAGGAGCGATGAGATAGCCTTCCATAGCGACTGAGCTTTTAGAAAAATTCCTCTGGGCAGGTTCAGATAGCCAGGAACATACTTTTTATTTTAATTCCCAAGAGTTCCCCAGCAGCAGAAAAGGCGATCACACCTGTTCCAGTTACTATTCCAGTGTTTCCACTGTAGATCTGAACGAGGGATTTGCTGTACAAATAGTGAGGAGTCAAGTTTACTTTGGAAGTGTTGGGCGCGCCTCTGTCTCATTAAGCTGGAACCCGCTCCCTTCAAGTGCCTGTAGCCAGCCAGCAGAAAAACAGGAACCTCATGAGATCAGGGTTGGTGTCATCAGACTCCACCTCTCTCTCGGAGTGCACTCCATTTCTGCACAGGGAAGGCAGCCTGGCCAGGGACCTGAGTGTCAGGGGTAACTATGCCATGCTATTCCAGCCTAGATTGTCAGGCTGGGCACCATGTTTCTTCACCAGCAGCTTCTTTCTCAGAGCTTGGTCAGATAGATCCCCTTCCCGTAGTTCTTTCCCCTGGGTTAAGAGTGGGTGAGAGAAAGGAGAAAGTGACAAAAGGCCAGGATGTCCCTTCCTGGATGGTTTCCAGGGAGAGTTGTTTTTCGAAAATGACACCATCGTCACCTGCTATTCCATTGCCCAAAGGGTGTGCCAGAGAGAGAGGATGGCAGATCCAGCAAAGTAGGAGACCACTCAGCCGTTTAATGCGTGAGATTTTATGGCTTCACCTGGGAGAGAGGGGAAATACCCACCCGAGGTCAACAGAGACTTCTGTTGTTGGAGCCTTGCCTACGCCGATTCCATGGTGGACGAGGTGGTAGAGTTCCGACCATAGTGTTTGTGCTGGCTGTCTGCAGGCACTACTCAACTTGTCCCACTCCAACTTAAACTGTGCCAGAATGTGCAGAGAAGAATTAGAAGCAACGCCATGTTTGCAGCATTAAACATTGTTACTTCCTTAAAATCATTACCCTGCCAGGGTTCCATGGGGGACCACTGTGGCATCTCCCAGTCAATGCACCTGGCAGGTAATACCTGTTAAGGAAAGCATACCAATTTTTCAAATTCGACTTGGATCCTGAAAGCCAGGTTGCTACAACATTGGGTTTTAGTCAAACATAGGTTTCTCACAAGTATAAGATGCTATTGACTGCACATGTGGCCTCAAGAGCTCCCTGGAAACAGCCAGTCACATTCATCAATAGGAAAGGTCTCTATTCTTTGTACGTGCAGTTGATATACAGTCACAGAAGACAAATCCTGCTTACTTGTGCTCAGTTCTCAGGAAGCTCTCATATTGTTTTTATTCTGACCACTCTTGGATGCCACAGATTTTTGAAGGAACTCACCAATTGCTCCTGCTGTTATTACACATTATAAAAAGTCTCACAACACCAGGTTAAAAGCCAACAGGTTTATTTGGTAGCACAAGTCACAACTTTCAGAGTTTTGCCCCTTCATCAGGTGAGTGGGAGTTCTGTTCACAAACAGGGCATAAGAAGACACAAACTCAATTTACAAAATAATGGTTGGAATGCGAGTCTTTACAGGTAATCAAGTCTTAAAGGTACCTGCAATATGAGTGGAGAGAGGGTTAAGCACATGTTAAAGAGATGTGTGTTGGCTCCTCAGCCAGGACAGTTAGTGAGATTTTGCTAGCCTAGGACTGTTGGACTTTAACCTGGGTATTATTATGTTTACCCCAGTCCAATGCCGACATCTCCACATCATGATTACACATTATTACAGACAATTTCATGCACTCTTCCTGTTATTATATATCTGTTATTACAGTTTCACAGTCCCCTCACTATTACACACCTGTTACTACAGATAGTTTTGCACAGTGACACAATGGTTAGCACTGTTGCCTCACAGAGCCAGGGACTAGCTTTGATTCCTGGCTTGGGTGACTCCCTCAATGTACCCAAACAGGCACCAGGTGACTAAGGGATTTTCAAAGTAACTTCATTGCAGTGTTAATATAATCTATCTTGTGACACTTTAGAATTGTGGCAAAATGGGTCATATTGCAAAAGTTTGTTGGGCTAGTCCAGGTGTTATATATACAACATCTCTTGTTGTCATGACAATAAATTACTACAATGTTTTACATTGGATCAATAATACTCTAGATGCAGTACAATACATTATTATTGACTATACACATCAATAAGAAAGTTGATCAAGAGATCATCTATTCCTCTTTAGTATACGATGTTTTGTAATTTAGCTGTCCTGACCCTAGAAGTATGATCAGTAAAAATTTCTTCTTTTCGAATCAATTGTGCATCATTCTCCTGTGATACAGCAGCAAAGACTCAGTCAGGCAATTCAGATTTAACAAAGTTTTCTATAGAAGTATTCACAACATTAGGGACTAAAAGAGTTGGCATTTCTGGATATAATTCAGAGAAGTCATTTTGTGATAACAATAATTGGTTAGCAAGCCTTCACCAAACCAGTTCATCTTTGTTTTGAATCATGTAAGAAATTGGACCTAAAACGATGACAGGTACCTGTTTCACACTTGTGACAGTATTACATGCTAACACTCAATCTCCTTGTTGTTATGAGCATTGTTTTGCCTTCATTTCTCATCTAGCAGCTTGAGAGTGTTGTTGGCACTCTTTTATCTCTGATGTTTCTGGGGGAAATAACTAATAAAACAGGGTGCTCAATTTTCTCTGAGTAGTAATGCAGGTAAACTTTGGGTATAAGTATTTCTATAAGATGACAACAAACTATTCAAATAATTTGATAAAGAACTTTGCTCTATTGAAGCTTTTAAAGAAGGATTCATACAATCCTTGAAACATTTAGCTAATCCATTTGTTGATGGATGATAAAGTATGGATTTTATATACTGAAAATTTGAGATAATCACTTTGAGATAATCCTTAAACTCTCAAAGTAAATCATTGTTGTTAACAATCTGTCTGAACACCAAGTTTGCAAAAAAGAACTCATCAAGCTTTTCAATTATTTGTCTAGATCTCATGATAACTACTTCTGGACATCAACTATGACCAAAAATTTGTAACCCTTAAACAGAGCTTCAAAATTTACATGTTGCCTAAAGGTGTAAAGGAGACATAGTGATGCATTTCTTATTTGCACACAGGATTGACGCTGTCCCACCATTTTGTTAACCTGAGCATCCAAACCCAGCCTCAAAAATAGCTAACTGCCCTAATTCCTTTATCTAGGCTATACCAGGATGTTCTTCATGTAGTTGATCAAGAACTCATTCATGCAGACTTGGAGGAATGATCACTCAGATTTCCCACAGTCAACTCAAACTTTCTTGCCACATTTCAAATCAGGATGCATATGATGCATTCCAGCTATCATTCCTTTCAATACCATACCCATCACTTTTTCCATCACAGGATTGTTTCTGTGTGTCTCTGAACTCTAACAGCTCTCACTGGCTACTAACAAAAAATAAAGATTATTCGCTAAACAAGTTGTCCACACAGAACAGCATGTGCATTCTCCTGGTCAAGTTGGCTCATTACCCGAAAATCAGGCAGCCGCCGTCTCTGAGCCCTTGGTCAGTGAGGCATCATGCTTCCTTTCCATGTCGACATTCCAGGGGTTTGCAATCTCGGCAGAAACTCCAAAAACTGTTAGAGTTCTTTTGGGTAACAGCAATCTAAATTGACTCTCAACTCAAACACACTCAATTGACTCTCAACACAAAGAGCGCTGGGTACCATGTATTCAATGCAAGATCTTTAATTACACAAGGAGAACTCTCTATGGCCAACATGGAATGGCCAGAGCAGTTCTAAAGTTACAAAAAAAAAGCACAGCAGTTATGGCCAATTACAGCAAATCAGGAACAAGAGATTTCTTCTTATCTCTCATTGACATACATAATCCACCAATCACAGCATAGCCTTTTGCCTCTTCTTATCCAATAGAAAACCAATTCTTTATTAACATAATATGTCCCCATATCTTGCTATTTGATAATCGCCATGGTTACTTGTTCTTTGTTTTCATCCTGCTGTCGAACATGGAATGCAATTTTTACGGAACATTGGTTTAGATATACTCGCTTACCCTGCGTACGTCAGTGTTGACATTACTGACAGCCTGACTGAAGGCCGTGTTTGGCTAATAATCATTTTCCATTACTTGATAGATTTTTTTTGACAATTATAGAACTTTAATTTTCACAATCATTGTAACTAACTTCCACAGTGGCATCGGCTCAATAAGTTAACATAGAACATAGAACATAGAACAATACAGCACAGAACAGGCCCTTCGGCCTTCGATGTTGTGCCGACCAAAATAAAAAGCAATGCCCCTCCTAACTAAACCATGCCCTTCTCATCCATATACTTATCAACTAACCTCTTAAACGCCACCAAACTTGGCGCATCTACAACAGCTGCAGGCAGGGCATTACACTCCCTAATCACTCTTTGAGTAAAGAACCTACCTCTGATATCCGTCCTATAACTCATACCCATTAATTTAAAGTTGTGTCCCCTCGTGCTAGCTTTCTCCATCCTAGGAAAAAGGCTATCACTGTCCACCCTATCTAAACCTCTAATCATCTTATATGCTTCAATAAGATCCCCTCTTAGCCGCCTCCTTTCTAACGAAAAACAACCTCAAATCCTTCAACCTCTCTTCATAGGACCTGCCCTCCATACCAGGCAACATCCTGGTAAACCTCCTCTGTACCATCTCCAATGCCTCCACATCTTTCTTATAATGTGGCGACCAGAACTGCACACAATACTCAAAGTGCGGCCGCACTAGAGTTTTGTACAGCTGCAACATGATGCTGCGGCTCCTAAATTCAATCCCCCTACCAATAAAAGCTAATACTCCATAAGCCTTCTTAACAACTTTATCCACTTGACTGCCTACTTTCAGGGATCTATTGACACATACACCAAGATCCTTCGTTTCCTCAACACTATTAAGAGCCCTACCATTAGCCCTATACTCTACACATTTATTGTTCCTGCCAAAGTGCATTACCTCACACTTTTCCACATTAAACTCCATTTGCCACCTATCGGCCCAGCTCTGCAACTTGTCCAAGTCTCTCTGCAAACTATAACACCCCTCTTCACTATCTACCACTCCACCGACTTTAGTGTCATCTGCAAATTTACTAATCCATCCTTCAATACCCTCATCCAGATCATTTATAAAAATTACAAAACAGCAGGGGCCCCAAAACAGACCCCTGAGGTACACCACTTGTCACCGAACTCCAAGATGAATATCTCCCGTCAACCACCACCCTCTGTCTTCTATCTGCTAGCCAATTCCTAATCCAATTAGCTAAATCACCCTCTATCCCATACATCTGCATTTTCTGCAGAAGTCTTCCATGGGCAACCTTATCAAACGCCTTACTAAAGTCCATATATACTACATCAACCGCCTTACCCCCATCCACCTCTTTGGTCACTTTCTCAAAAAACTCAATGAGGTTAGTAAGGCATGACCTACCCTTCACGAAACCATGCTGACTATCCCCAATCAATTCATTTCTATCTAAATAACTATAAATCCTATCCCTAATAATTCTCTCCAATACCTTGCCCACAACAGAAGTAAGACTCACTGGCCTATAATTCACAGGAAGGTCTCTCTTCCCCTTCTTAAACAATGGGACCACATTCGCTATCCTCCAGTCCTCCGGAACCACACCCGTAACCAACGAGGACCTGAATATCAGAGCCAGAGGCTCTGCAATCTCCTCTCTTGCCTCCCAGAGAATCCTAGGGTAAATCCCGTACGGCCCAGGGGACTTATCCAACTTCAAACCCTCGAGAATTTCTAACACATCCTCCCTATCTACTACAATACTCCCCAATTTGCAACCCTGTACCTCATTGCTCTCCACAGCTACATTTCCAGCACTCTGCGTGAATACCGAAGAGAAATATTTATTCAGTGCCTCACCAATCTCTTCAGGCTCCACGCACAACTTCCCACTGCTGTCTATGACTGGCCCTAATCTTGCCCTAACCAATCTTCTATTCTTAAGGTAAGCATGATAATGCATCAGCATTAGCATGGCACTTTAACTGATGATACTTTATAAGAATGTGCAAGTAAGATCAATGGTTTTCTTTGCAATTGACTAGCAGCTAACAATAGAATTCCTTTATACAGACCAAAAATAGGGGTTGATGATCAGACAATAATCTGAAATAACAATCATATAAATAATGATGAAATGCCAAAAATTACACTCAATGTTTCTTTTTCGAGTCAATGAGTTACCTCATTGAGTTTTTTGAGAAAGCGACCAGAGAGGTGGATGGGGGTAAGGCGGTTGATGTAGTATATATGGACTTTAGTAAGGCGTTTGATAAGGTGGCCCATGGAAGACTTCTACAGAAAATGCAGATGTGTGGAATAGAGGGTGATTTAGCTAATTGGCTTAGGAATTGGCTGGCAGATAGAAGACAGAGGGTGGTGGTTGATGGGAGATATTCATCGTGGAGTTCGGTGACGAGTGGTGTGCCTCAGGGGTCTGGTTTGGGGCCCCTGCTGTTTGTAATTTTTATAAATGATCTGGATGAGGGTATTGAGGGATGGATCAGTAAATTTGCAGATGATACTAAAGTTGGTGGTGTGGTAGATAGTGAAGAGGGTTGTTTTAGTTTACAGAGTGACTTGGACAAGTTGCAGAGCTGGGCCGAGAGGTGGCAAATGGAGTTTTATGTGGAAAAGTGTGAGGTAATGCACTTTGGCAGGAACAATAAATGTGTAGAGTATAGGGCTAATGGTAGGGCTCTTAATAGTGTTGAGGAACAGAAGGATCTTGGTGTATGTGTCAATAGATCCCTGAAAGTAGGCAGTCAAGTGGATAAAGTTGTTAAGACGGCATATGGAGTCTTAGCTTTTATTGGTAGGGGGATTGAATTTAGGAGCCGCAGCATCATGTTGCAGCTGTACAAAACTCTAGTGCGGCCGCACTTGAGTATTGTGTGCAGTTCTGGTCGCCACATTATAAGAAAGATGTGGAGGCATTGGAGAGGGTACAGAGGAGGTTTACTAGGATGTTGCCTGGTATGGAGGGCAGGTCTATGAAGAGAGGTTGAAGGATTTGAGGTTGTTTTCGTTAGAAAGGAGGCGGCTAAGAGGGGATCTTATTGAAGCATATAAGATGATTAGAGGTTAGATAGGGTGGACAGTGATAGCCTTTTTCCTAGGATGGAGAAAGCTAGCACGAGGGGACACAGCTTTAAATTAAGGGGTATGAGCTATAGGACGGATATCAGAGGTAGGTTCTTTACTCAAAGAGTGATTAGGGAGTGGAATGCCCTGCCTGCAGCAGTTGTAGATGCGCCAAGTTTGGTGGCGTTTAAGAGGTTAATTGATAAGTATATGGAAGAGAAGGGAATGGTTTAGTTTGGAGGGGCCTTGCTTTTTATTTTGGTCGGCACAACATCGAAGGCCGAAGGGCCTGTTCTGTGCTGTATTGTTCTATGTTCTATGTTCTATGAGTCGAGTATAATTAGATTCAGCACCAGAATATGCAAATCAAAATTCATTCTTCTCTCAAAGACATAATATGTGAAGCTATGCCCATACTCCATAAGGTGAACTATATCACAAGCAATGGTAACTTTGAATTGAAATGAACCATAACTTCATACTTCTGCAAAGCATCCTTGTATGCTTTCTTACATTTTGTTGTTTAGTCCCATGACTGTTTCAAACATGGTATATTATAAAATTGTTTCATAATGTAGCTACATTAGAAACACATTTGCCAG
Source organism: Sphyrna mokarran (assembly GCA_024679065.1). Lineage (NCBI taxonomy): Eukaryota > Metazoa > Chordata > Chondrichthyes > Carcharhiniformes > Carcharhinidae > Sphyrna > Sphyrna mokarran. The sequence continues at coordinate 62,682,710 of JAGIQG010000008.1, read as the reverse complement.
GATCATTTACATATCCTAGAAAAGATGTGAATTGCAGCACATTCACTGGATATGATGCGTCTAAGATAGCTTCCATCTTTTTAGGTGCTTTGTTATCAATATTGACCCAAATACTGCACTGGATGCTAGAGAAAGTCACACTTTATTTCTTGATATGCAGACTATGTCCTTGAAGACCTATTAATGTTGTTTCTAAGTTATTCAAGTATACCTGTTCACTGGATCCTGTAATTAGAATATCATTCAGGTAACATTGTATACCAGAGAAACTACTTAAAATCTGATCCACTGATCTTTGGAATTGGGCTGGTGCAGATGCCATTCCATAAGGCAATCTTTTATTACAAGAAAGACCTTTATGAGTGACAATGGTAAGCAATGGTTGAGGTTAAGCAACTACATTCATCTATAAATCTGTTTGTTAAAGATAAATCTTGAAAAAATTGTGCCCACTTGATAACACAACATACAAATCTTCAATTAAAGAAAGCAGATATTGATCAGCACACAACACAAAATCACCACATGTGAACTAAACCATCTGGTTTCATGTACCCCGGGTACAACAGGGGTAGCACAGTCATTCACTGTAACTGGCTGTAACACACTAATGTTAACAAAATCGTACTAATTTTTCTTCAAACTTGGGACAAATTGCAAATTACACTGTTTTGCCTTTGAGACAGTTGATTAACTATTAGGCTTTATCTTGAGTTTTACTTGAACTTTCTTCACTGACCCATGTGTCTCTTCAAATACAAAGAACAAAGAAAATTACAGCACAGGAACATATCCTTCAGCCCTCCAAGCTTGCACCAACCATGCTGCCCGATTGAACTAAAACCCCCTATCCTTCCAGGACCATATAGAACATAGAACATAGAACATAGAACATTACAGCACAGAACAGGCCCTTCGGCCTTCGATGTTGTGCCGACCAATATAAAAAGCAATGCCCCTCCAAACTAAACCATTCCCTTCTCTTCCATTATACTTATCAACTAACCTCTTAAACGCCACCAAACTTGGCGCATCCACAACTGCTGCAGGCAGGGCATTCCACTCCCGAACCACCCTTTGGGTAAAGAACCTACCTCTGATATCCGTCCTATAACTATCACCCCTTAATTTAAAGCTGTGTCCCCTCGTGCTAGCTTTCTCCATCCTAGGAAAAAGGCTATCCCTGTCCACCCTATCTAAACCTCTATTCATCTTATATGCTTCAATAAGATCCCCTCTTAGCCGCCTCCTTTCTAACGAAAACAACCTCAAATCCTTCAACCTCTCTTCATAGGACCTTCCCTCCATACCAGGCAACATCCTGGTAAACCTCCTCTGTACCCTCTCCAATGCCTCCACATCTTTCTTATAATGTGGGAACCAGAACTGCACACAATACTCCAAGTGCGGCCGCACTAGAGTTTTGTACAGTTGCAACATGATGCTGCGGCTCCTAAATTCAATCCCCCTACCAATAAAAGCTAAGACTCCATATGCCTTTTTAACAACTTTATCCCCTTGACTGCCTACTTTCAGGGATCTATTGACACATACACCAAGATCCTTCTGTTCCTCAACACTATTAAGAGCCCTACCATTAGCCCTAGACTCTACACATTTATTGTTCCTGCCAAAGTGCATTACCTCACACTTTTCCACATTAAACTCCATTTGCCACCTCTCGGCCCATCTCTGCAACTTGTCCAAGTCACTCTGTAAACTAAAACACCCCTCGTCACTATCTACCACACCACCAACTTTAGTATCATCTGCAAATTTACTGATCCATCCCTCAATACCCTCATCCAGATCATTTATAAAAATTACAAACAGCGGGGCCCCAAAACAGACCCCTGAGGCACACCACTCGTCACCGAACTCCACGATGAATATCTCCCATCAACCACCACCCTCTGTCTTCTAGCTGCCAGCCAATTCCTAATCCAATTAGCTAAATCACCCTCTATTCCACACATCTGCATTTTCTGTAGAAGTCTTCCATGGGCCACCTTATCAAACGCCTTACTAAAGTCCATATATACTACATCAACCGCCTACCCCCATCCACCTCTCTGGTCACTTTCTCAAAAAACTCAATGAGGTTAGTAAGGCATGACCTACCCTTCACGAAACCATGCTGACTATCCCCAATCAATTCATTTCTCTCTAAATAACTATAAATCCTATCCCTAATAATTCTCTTCAATACCTTGCCCACAACCCTCTATTCACTCTATCACTATATCACTCTATTCACATTCTTTTCAGTATTTATCAAGATGCCTCTTAAACGTCCCTTCCACTATCTCCCCCAGCAACAAGTTCCAGGCCCCTACTACCCTCTATGTAAAACATCTGCCTTGTACATCTCCTTTAAATCTTGCCTCTCCCACCTTAAAGCTATGCCCCCTAGTAATTGACTCTGCCACTCTGGGAAAAAGCTTCTGACTATCCATTCTGTCCATGCCCCTCATAATCTGTAGACTTCTATCAGGTAGCCCCTCAACCTCCACTGTTTCAGTGAGAACAAACTAAGTTTCTCTAAGTTCTCCTCATAGCAAATGCCCTCCATACCAGGCAACATCCTGGTAAATCTTTTCTGTACCATCTCTAAAGCCTCCTCATTCTTCTGATAGTGTAGCGATCAGAATTGAACACTAGATTCCAAGTGCAACCTAACTAAGGTTTAATAAAGCTGCAACATGATTTACAAATTTTTAAAGTCAGTGTCCCAGCTGATGAGGGCAAGCATGCTCTATGCCTTCTTGATTACCTTCTCCATCTGTATTAACACTTTCAGTGACCTGTGTACCTGTACACCCACATCCCTTTGCCTATCAATGCTCTTAAGGGTTCTGCCATTTACTGTACATTTCCTACCTGTATTAGACCTCCAAAATGCATTACCTCACATTTGTCTGGATTAAACTCCATCTGCCACCTCTCTGTCCAAGTCAACCAATCTCTATCCTGCTGTATCCACTGATGTTCCTCACCAGTATCTGCAAATCCACCAACTTTTGTGTTATCTACAAACTTACATCAAACCATTTACATTTTCCTCCAAATCATTTATATATATTACAAACAGCAGAAGACCCAACACTGATATCTGAAGAAAACCACTTTTCACAGCCCTCCATTCAGAAACAAACCCTTCCAATGCTACCCTCTGTCTTCATTGACTGAGCTAGTTTTGTATCCATCTTGCCAGCTCACCTCTGATCTCATGCAACTTCACCTTCTGCACCAGTCTGCGATGAGGGCCTTTTCCAAAGGCCTTTCTGAAGTTCATGTAGACAACATCCGCTGCCCTATCCTCAGCAATCATCGATATCACTTCCTCGAAAAACTGGATCAAGTTAGCGAGACAGAGGCAGGTTCTTTACCCAAAGGGTGGTTCGGGAGTGGAATGCCCTGCCTGCAGCGGTTGTAGATGCGCCAAGTTTGGTGGCGTTTAAGAGGTTAGTTGATAAGTATATGGAAGAGAAGGGAAGGGTTTAGTTTGGAGGGGCATTGCTTTTTATATTGGTCGGCACAACATCGAAGGCCGAAGGGCCTGTTCTGTGCTGTAATGTTCTATGTTCTATGTTCTAAACTGCCCTTCACAAAACCATATTGCCTCTCACTAATACATCAACATCTTTCCAAGTGAGAATAAATTCTTTCTCGAAGAATTCTCTCCAGTAATTTCGCTACCACGATGATGTAAGGCTCACTGGCCTGTAATTACCTGGATTATTCTTGGTACCCTTCTTAAACAAAGGAACAACATTGATTATTTTCCAATTCTCTGGGACCTTACCTATAGCCAGTGAGGATACAAAGATTTCTCTCAAGGCCTCAGCAATTTCCTCCCTTGCTTCTCTCAGTATTCTGGGTTATACCCATCAGGCCCTGGGAACTTGTCTACCTTAATGTTTCTCAAGAACCCCAATGCCGCACTTGGAGTATTGTGTGCAGTTCTGGTCGCCACATTATAAGAAAGATGTGGAGGCATTGGAGAGGGTACAGAGGAGGTTTACTAGGATGTTGCCTGGTATGGAGGGCAGGTCTATGAAGAGAGGTTGAAGGATTTGAGGTTGTTTTCGTTAGAAAGGAGGCGGCTAAGAGGGGATCTTATTGAAGCATATAAGATGATTAGAGGTTTAGATAGGGTGGACAGTGATAGCCTTTTTCCTAGGATGGAGAAAGCTAGCACGAGGGGACACAACTTTAAATTAAGGGTTATGAGTTATAGGACGGATATCAGAGGTAGGTTCTTTACTCAAAGAGTGATTAGGGAGTGGAATGCCCTGCCTGCAGCTGTTGTAGATGCGCCAAGTTTGGTGGCGTTTAAGAGGTTAGTTGATAAGTATATGGATGAGAAGGGAATGGTTTAGTTAGGAGGGGCATTGCTTTTTATTTTGGTCGGCACAACATCGAAGGCCGAAGGGCCTGTTCTGTGCTGTATTGTTCTATGTTCTATGTTCTATATCTTTTTCTTTTTGATCTCAACATGACTCAAACTATCTACACACCCTTTTCCAGGCTCCTCATCCATCAAGTCCTCTTTGGTGAATACTGTTACAAAAGTACTCATTTAATATCTCACCCATTTCCTCTGGCTCCATGCATAGATTCCCTCCTTTGTCTTTGAGTGTGCCAATTCTCTCGCTGGCTATGATGTTAGTCTTTATATGTGTATAAAAAGACTTGGGATTTTCCTTAATCCTGCTGGCCAATGCTTTTTCATTGATCCCTTTTAGCCATCCTTACTCCTTGCTTAAGTTTCTTTCTACTTTTACTTGCTTCGTGGGTTTCCAGCCTCCCAGCTTTGACAAATGCTTTCTTTTCCTATTTGACTAGGCTCACAATATTATCCGAGGTTCCCAAAACTTGCCATACTTATCCTTCATCCTTACAGGAATATGCTGGTCCTGAACCCCTATCAACTTACAATTGAAAGCCTCCCACACCTCCCACATGCCAGATGTTGATTTAGAACGTAGAACAATACAGCACAAACAGGCCCTTCGGCCCACGAGTTGTGCTGATCACATCTACCAATCCACAGACCTATCTATAACCCCCTATCCTATTAGTTTCCATATACTCATCCAGAAGTCTTTTAAAAGACCCCAGTGAATTTGCCTCAACAACCTCCGACGGCAGTCGGTTCCATTTACTCACCACCCTCTGAGTGAAAAACTTACCCCTAACATCTCCTCTGTATTTGCTTCCCTGCACCTTAAATCTGTGTCCTCTCGTAGTGACCATTTCAGCTCGGGGAAATAGCCTCTGAGAGTCCACCCTATCTATTCCTCTCAACATTTTATAAACCTCTATCAGGTTGCCTCTCAACCTACGTCTCTCCAGTGAGAAGAGTCCCAGCTCCCTCAAGCTATCTTCATAAGGCCTGCCTCCCAATCCAGGCAGCATCCTTGTAAATCTCCTCTGCACTTTCTCATCCTTCCTGTAGTGAGGCAACCAGAACTGCGCACAATACTCCAACTGGGGTCTGACAAGAGCCTTACAGAGCTGCATCATTACCTCCTGACTCCTAAACTCTATTCCTCGATTAATGAAGGCCAGTACACCGTACGCCTTCTTGATCACTTGCTCCACCTGCGAGGCCGATTTAAGAGTCCTATGGACCTGGACCCCAAGATTCTTCTGCTGTACAACACAGCTAAGACTCCTACCCCTTATATTGTACTCCTTCATCCCATTATTCCTGCCAAAATGGACCACTACACATTTATCCATGTTGAAGTCCATCTGCCACTTCTCCGCCTCGTCTTGCATCCTGTCTATGTCCCGCTGCAACTTTTGACATCCCTCCAGACTATCCACAACACCACCAACCTTTGTATTGTCGGCGAACTTACTAACCCATCCCTCCATTTCCTCATCCAGATCATTTATGAAAATGACAAACAGCAGGGGTCCCAGAACATATCCCTGGGGAACTCCACTGGTTACTGACCTCCATGCAGAACAAGGTCCATCCACAACCACTCTCTGCCTTCTGCCGGCAAACCAGTTCTGGATCCACGAGGCCAAAGCCCCTTGGATCCCATGCCCTCTCACCTTCTCCAGAAGCCCTCAAACATCTGCCCCCCGTCTACATTCTTCAGATCCAACCTAATGTTGTAATTAGCCTTCCCCCAATTTAGCAACTTCACTTGAGCACTGCACTTATCTTTATCCATCAGTACCTTAAAACACACTGAATTGTGGCCACTGTACCTAAACTGCTCCCCGACGGAAACATCGACCATCTTGCTGGGTTCATTCCTCAGTACCTGTCCAATATAGCCCTTTCTCTAGTTGGACTACCTACATACTGTTTCAAGAAGCCCTCCTGGATGTTCCTTACAAACTCTGCCCTATCCATGTTCCTAGCACTAAATGAGTCCCATTCAGTAAAGGGAAAATTAAAATCTCCCACCACAACAACCCTTATTTTTATGTCTTGCCAAAATCTGCCTATATATTTGTTTCTCTATCTCCCACTGGCAATTGGGTGACTTATAGTAAACTTCCAACATTGTGACTACACCCTTCCTATTCCTGAGATCTACCCATATTGCCTCGCTGTATGAGCCCTCTGAGCTGTCCTCCTACAGTATTGCTGTAATATTCTCCTTAACCAATAGTACAACTCCCCCACCCTTTTGACACCCCCCTCTACTCTGCCTGAAATATCTGTATCCTGGATGTTCAGCTGCCAATCCTGTCCTTCCCTCAGTTAAGTCTCCATAATGGCAACAATATCATAGTTTCAAGAACTAATCCAAGCTCTAAGTTCATCTGCCTTACCTGCTACACTTCTCCCATTGAAACAAATGAACTTCAGTCCATCAGAATCTCTTTGATTAGCAACCCCACCCTGCTGTTTCTCTGAGTCTTACTGGCCCTATTCTCTGGTTCCTCTTCAGCTAATTCACCTTTGCTTTGGCTTCCACGCCCCTGCCAAACTAGTTTAAGTCTTCCCGTGTGACACTAGCAAACCTCCTGGCCAGAATATTTATGCCCTTCCAGTTTAAATGAAACCTGTCCTTCTTGCCCTGGAAGAAACCCCAATGGTCCAGATATCTGAAACCCTCCCTTCTACACTAGCTGTTTAGCTACATGTTGACTTGCAGTAACTTCCTATTCTTAGCCTCACTAGCACATGGCCAAGGGAGTAATTCTGAGATTACAATCTAAAAGATCTTGCTTTTTAGCTTTCTACCTAACTCCCTAAACTGATGGTGTAGAACCTCAACAGTCTTCCTACCTGTGTTGTTAATATCAACACCAAGGGAGAGAGTGTCTGTTCACCCTCTCCCTCCAAAATGCATTCCACCCATTCAGAGGCATCCTGGATGCTAGCACCAGGGAGGCAACATACCATCCTGGAGTCTCTTTCACATCCACAGAAGCTCCTATCTGCACCCCTAACAATAGCTTGCCCTGTAACTATTGCTCTACTGCTCTTTGTCCCTCCCTGCTTAACAACAGAACCAGCCATAATGTCACTGTGTGGCTACTGCTGCTGTTGTTATCCCTTAATAGACCAACTCCCCCAACAAGTCGGAGGAGTGGTGGATAGTGAAGAGGGGTGTTCTAGTTTGCAGAGAGACTTGGACAAGTTGCAGAGCTGGGCCAAGAGGTGGCAAATGGAGTTTAATGTGGAAAAGTGTGAGGTAATTCACTTTGGCAGGAATAACAAATGTGTAGAGTATAGGGCTAATGATAGGACTCTTAATAGTGTTGATGAACAGAGGGATCTTGGTGTATGTGTGCATAGATCCCTCAAAGTTGGCAATCAAGTCGATAAGGTTGTTAAGAAGGCATACGGAGTCTTGGCTTTTATTGGTAGGGGGATTGAATTTCGGAGCTGCAACGTCATGTTGCAACTGTACAAACTCTAGTGCGGCCGCACTTGGAGTATTGTGTGCAGTTCTGGTCCCCACATTATAAGAAAGATGTGGAGGCATTGGAGAGGGTACAGAGGAGGTTTACCAGGATGTTGCCTGGTATGGAGGGCAGGTCTTATGAAGAGAGGCTGAGGATTTGAGGTTGTTTTCGTTAGAAAGGAGGCGGCTAAGAGGGGATCTTATTGAAGCATATAAGATGATTAGAGGTTTAGATAGGGTGGACAGTGATAGCCTTTTTCCTAGGATGGAGACAGCTAGCACGAGGGGACATAGCTTTAAATTAAGGGGTGGTAGTTATAGGATGGATGTCAGAGGTAGGTTCTTTACCCAGAGGGTGGTAAGGGTATGGAATGCCCTGCCTGCTGCAGTTGTTAGATGCGCCAAGTTTGGTGGCGTTTAAGAGGTTAGTAGATACGTTTATGGACGAAAAAGGAATGGTTTAGTTAGAGGGTCATTGCTTTTTTCTTAATTGGTCGGCGCAACATCGAAGGCCGAAGGGTCTGTTCTGCTCTGTAATGTTCTATGTTCTATGTTCTAACAGTACACAAAATGGTATATTTGTTAGAGAGGGGGATGACCACAGGAGATTCCTGCATTGACTGCCTGCCCCTACTAGTGGTCACCCATTCAACTGCCTGCACCTTGGGTGTGCCCATGTCTCTAAAGCTTCTGTCTATGATGCTTTCCGCCACCTTCATGCTTCTAAGTGCATCCAACTGCTGCTCCAACCTTTCCATGTGATCTGTAAGGAGCTGCATTTGGGAGCACTTCCTGCAGACAAAGAACAAAGAACAAAAAAAAACAAAAAAAAAGCACAGGAAACAGGCCCTTTGGCCCAACGAGCCCACGCCGCCACCCTGATGTTCCCACCTCTACCCATGATCCCTGTCCATGTTTATAGATCTATGGATTAAAAACCAAATTTGAGACAATTTAGGGAGAATTTCTTTTGCCAATTAGCCTAAGAGCACATCTTTGGGATGTGGGAGGAAACCGGAGCTCCCGGAGAAAACCCACGCAAGCACGGGGAGAATGCGCAAACTCCACAGACACAGGCCCAAATCCATGTATCTGCACAGCACAGCAATAGTCACTGAGCTGTCGTATTGCCCATCAAATGGTCCAGGTCAAGCGTACACTAACGACGTGAAGCACTAGGATACTCTCGAAAAAAAATCCAAGAGCAGCCCCCTCACGACCCATCGCGTGTATGCCCCTCATTAGACAACAAGGTGGACCAAAGCACCTGTAGGATAAAAACAAGTACATCAATATCATCATCTATTTACACACTTCCCAGGGACTCCCAAGCTCATGATCCCTATTTTAAATCAGTTTTCTATACCCCTCCATTCCCATTCTGTTCATGTGCCCATCTACGTATTTCTTAAATACCTCCAGAGTACCTGCCTCCACCACTTTACTTGGCAGCGCATTCCATACCCCCACCACCCTCTGTGTGAAAAAACTTCCTCTAGCATCCAAATTATACCTTATCCCCCTCACCCTAAGCCCGTGACCCCTCGTGCTATTTGAGTCCATCCTAGGAAAAAGCTTAACCCTGTTTATTCTATCTATACCCCTCATAATCTTGTACACCTCTATTAGATCTCCTCTAAGTCTACGTCTTTCTAAGTAAAACAGTCCCAATTTGTCTAACCTCTCCTCGTAACTCAGACCTTCCATACCAGGCAGCATCCTGGTAAACCTCCTCTGCACTCTCTCCAGAGTCTCCACGTCCTTCCAGTAGGAAGGCGACCAGAAATGGACGCAGTATTCCAAATGAGGTCTAACCAGCGTTTTATACAACTACAACATTAAAGGCCAGCTCTTGTACTCTATACCCTTTCCTATAAAGGCTAGCATACTATATGCTTTCTTCACAACCTTCTCCACTTGCTCTGCCACCTTCAGAGACTTGTTCACCTGCACCCCCAGGTCCCTCTGCGTTTCTATACTCTTAATAGATCTACCCTTTATCATATACCTCCCCCTTACATTCTTTCTCCCGAAATGCATCACCTCACATTTATCAGGATTGAATTCCATCTGCCATCTGTCTGCCCAAGCTACCAACCTATCTATGTCCTGCTGCATCGCCTGACAATGCTCCTCACTATCCGCAAGTCCAGCCATCTTTGTATCGTTTGCAAACTTGCTGATCACTCCACTTACTCCCTCTTCCAAGTCATTTATATATATTACAAATAGAAGAGGTCCCAGTACCGAGCCCTGCGGCACACCACTAGTGACCGACCTCCAGCTAGAGAAACACCCTTCCACTATTACTCTCTGTCTCCTATTACCAAGCCAGTTCCTTATCCATCTAGCTACCTGTCCTTGTATCCCATTTGCCTTGACCTTCTCGACTAACCTCCCATGAGGGACTTTGTCAAACGCCTTACTAAAATCCATATAGACGACATCAACGGCTTGCCCTTCGTCCACCGTTTTCGTCACCTCCTCAAAAAATTCTACCAGATTTATAAGGCACGACCTCCCCTTAACAAATCCATGCTGCGTATCCCTAATCAGATCACAACGCTCTAAGTGCCTATACATCCTATCTCTAAGAATCCCCTCCAACAGCTTCCCTACCACTAATGTCAAACTCACCAGCCTATAATTCCCAGGGTTATGCCTACTACCCTTTTTAAACAACGGTACGACACCCCAGTCCTCTGGGACCTCACCTGTGTCCAAAGAAGAGACAAAGATTTGTATCAGAGGCCCAGCAATTTCACCTCGCACCTCCCTAAGCAGCCTGGGATAAATGCCATCAGGCCCCGGAGATTTATCAGTTTTAATGCTACCTAGAAGCTCTAAGACTTCCTCCCTCGGTATGGATATTTCCCTCAACTGGTCCACAGCTCCCTCAGAAATAAGAGCTGTCAACAAGCCCCTCTCCTTCGTGAATACCGACGCAAAGTATTCATTCAGGATCTCCACCATTCCCTCGGGCTCTAAGCACAGTTCCCCTCCTCTGTCCCCAAGAGGTCCGATTTTTCCTCTAACCACTCTTTTATTCCTAACATAGGAGTAAAAAGCCTTTGGGTTTTCCTTAATCCTATCCGCCAAAATCATTTCATGCCCCCTTTTTGTCCTTCTAACTCCCCGTTTGAGCTCCCTCCTACTCTCTCTATATTCCTCCAACGTTCTCTCCATTCCCAGCTGCTTTGACCTATCATACGCCTCTCTTTTCTTCCTAACCAAGTCCTCAATATCCCTAGTAATCCACGGCTCTCTAATCCTACCTTTCCCATCTTTCCTCTTAGCCAGCACATATCTTTCTTGCAACATTTTCAGTATTCCCTTGAAAGACTCCCACATGCCTAGCGTGGACTTACCCTCGAACAACCGTTCCCAATCAGTTTCCATAAGTTCCTGCCTAATCTGACTGTAGTTAGCCTTCCCCCAATTCAGCACCCTCCCCCTCGGGCAATAAGTATCCTTTTCCATCTGTACCCTAAAGTAGACAGAATTGTGGTCACTGTTAGCCACATGTTCCCCCACTACAATGTCAACCACCTGCCCTGGCTCATTACTCAGAACTAAATCCAATATAGCCCCTTCTCTAGTCGGGCTAGCCACATACTGTTCCAACGATCCTTCCAGTACACATTTTACAAATTCCTGCCCGTTCAAACCCCCAGCTCTAGGTACTTTCCAATCCACCCTAGGGAGATTAAAATCTCCCACTATAACGACGTAGTCATCCGAGCTGCTGGAAGAATCACGGATCTCCTACATCTCAGAAGTGCAGCACTTAATCCGCATTTCGAACATCAATTATTTGAGAAAATTTGTAAAACTCTTACCTTCACTTTTACCTCCTCACTGTGGCCTTTACTTTTTGGTCAGAGGAGAAGAGAAGGAGGGAAATACTAATGTAGTGTTTCGGGCTTACCATTCCTTGACACCAGCTCTTCCGCTTCCCACTTCCTGGTACATTGAAGGAAATTGTGTTACTCCTGCTTCAACTTCAGAGATCCAAGAATTCAGATATTTATAAAACTATAGCCCACTGGAGGTAATGGACACTCATTCATTGCTTCATTGTCAATGCACTATTGACATTTATCACACCTTAAAATGAAGCCTTTAAACTGGGCAAATTTACATAAATAAATACAGTTTGGTACTAATCAAGGTGCTGTTGACCAATCTATTGACAGCACTCCAGTTAAGTTTTATCTTCTCCAATCATGCTGGAAAATTATCGCGGACCAAATACAGAGGCAACCCCACTGTTTGTCCAATTTTACTTTGACGGCACAGTCTCTTCGGTATATGTCCTTAAAATCGTATCAGCTGGTTTTAAAAGAAAATGCTTCAGCTTTTGTCAAACTCTTACCTTCACTTTTACCTTCTCACTGTGGCCCTTTTCTTTGGTCAGAGGAAGAGGAAAGGAGGGAGGAAAACACTAAAGTAGTGTTTTGGGCTTACCATCCACAGCATCCACAAAGAACAGTAAGCATAGGAACAGGCCCTTCAGCCCTCCAAACGTGTGCTGATCATGTTGTCCTATCAAGAACAACTGCTTGTCTTCCTCTATTCCCCGTCTGCTCATGTGTCCTAAATATCTCTAAAGTATCTGCCTCAACTATCTCACTTGGCAGTGCACTCCAAGCCCGCATCACCCTCTGCGTAAAACACTTCTCCAATCAACTCTACTGAAACTTGACCTTGACCTTGTGCCCCCTTGTAATTGTCATTTCTGCCCTGGGAAAAAGCTTCCAACTGTTTACCCTGTCAACACCCCTCAATTTTTTAAACTTCTTTTCGATAGCCCCTCAGCTTCTGTCTTTTCAGGGAGAACAATCCCAGTTTATTCAATTTCTCCTCATAGCTAATACCCTCCATGCAGGCAACATCCCGATAAACCTTTTCTGCACTCTCTCCAAAGTCTCCATGTCCTTCTGGAAATGTGGGGACAAGAATTGGACACATGATTTTAAATGTAGCCTGACCAACATTTTATATAATTGTGACATGATTTGTCAACTTTTAGTCTCGATGCCGCTTCTGATGAAGGCAAGCATTCCATATGCTTACACGAACTTTTCCACTTGTGCTGCCTTTTTTAAGGATCTGTGGACCTTGCTCCCAGATCTCTGTATGCCTATGCTCCTGATGGTTCTGCCATTTATTTTATAGCTCCACCTGAACTGGATCTACCAAAATGCATTACTTCGCGTTTGTCTTGATTAAATTCCATCTGCCATTTCTCCACCCAATTTTCCAGCCTATCTATATCCTGCTGTATTCTCTGACAATCTTCATCACTATCCACAACTCCATCAATCTTAGTATCATCCACAAACTTGCTAATCAAACCTGCTACATTTTCTTCCAAGTCATTTACAAATATTACTAACTGCAAAAATTCCAGCACTGATCCCTGTGGAATACCACTAGTTACAGACCTCCATTCAGAAAAACATCCTTCCACCGCTACCCTCTGTCTATAGCCAAACCAGTTCTGAATCCATCTAACTAGTTCACCCCTGATCTCATGTGATTTAATCTTTTGCCTCAGCCTGCCATGATGGACCTTGTCAAATGCTTTACTAAAATCCATGTAGACAGCATCCATGGCCCTTCCCTCATTAATTATTTTGATCACTTCCTCAACAAGCTCAATCAAATTAGTGAGACATGACCTCTCTCATACAAAACCATGCTGTCTGTTGTTAACAAGACCATTAAGATAACTCCTATCTCTAAGAATCTTCCCCAACAATTTCACTGATGTCAATAATTAATAATTGTTATTAATTGTTATATAATTACCCGGGTTATCCTTGCTTCCCTTCTTAAAAGTAGGACAACATTGGCTATCCTCCAATCCTTTGGGACCTCACCAATGGCCAACAAGGGAACAAAGATTTTTATTAGATTCGCAGCAATTTCATCTCATCTGCCTCAGTAATTTGGAAGAGATGCCATCTGGCCCTGGGTGTTTGTCTACCTTAATGCTTTTTAATTCATATAACACTTCCTCCCCTATAATGATGACTTGCTCCAAAAGGTTTACATACCCCTCCAAGACACCATTAATCAAAATATCCTTCTCCTTTATTTATACTGATGCAAAGTACTCATGAAGGATCTCATCCACTTCCTTCGGTTCTACACGTGGCTTCTCTCCTTTGTCCTTAGGTAGACCAACTGTTTCACTAGCTACCCCCTTGTTTCTAATATTATGTATAAAATGTCTTGGGATTCTTCTTAATTCTGTCTGCCAAGGATATTTTCTGACTGCTTTTTGCCACCCTTAACTTCCTGCTTGAGCTCTATTCTACTTTCCGTGTATTGTTCAAGTGCTTCATCTGTTTGTACTTGCCTAGACCTCAGGTATGCATCTTTTTTTCTTTTGGACTAGGCCCCTCTCTTGTCTGATTATCCACATGTTGTTCCAAAAACCTTCTTGAACACCGTTAAATTCTTTATTTTCTGAACACATAGCCCAAAGGGATTTCCAGTCAATGAGAAAAATTAAAATCTCCCACTTCAACAACCCTATTATTTCTATAGCTGTCCAGTATCAACCTCCATTCAATTTGGTTGTCCACTGAACTTCAAAATCATTCAGAATCTGTGAGATTCTCTTTGTATGGATAAGATGGTCAATTGGGATTCTTCATCATATTTCGTGACATTCTCTTCTTCACATCATAATTTTTTTATTCCATATTGTAAAGTCTTATTGTAGAATATAACTTATTCTTTTTCTTGAAGATAGTCAAATTTTTTTGAATATTCTTCTCAGGGGAAGCTTTCCTAGCCCAACAAGCTTTTGCAATGTAGCCTATTTTGCCACAATTCTTGCAGTGATTATTCTTGCTCTAGCATTCCCTGGCTGAATGGTCCACTTTGGCACCTCTATGACATGCTCATTGCTGTTTTGACTCTTATAGGTAGTTCCTACCTTGGAGATCTTCAACTTGCACCAAATTGTGAACTCACCTTAGCAGTCTGTTTCATCCACACTGCGATTAAAGTCGGAGCATGTTCAGCAAGCAATCTTTGGATAACCTCACTTTGGAGTCCACAAGCTTAACAAACTTGAAGAGTATTTTCTCACGATTCACTGAACTTACAATGTTGTGCAGCCTATTTAAAATTGCCACAGACCAAGCAATGCTTTTGCTTTCCACTTGATCCCTTCAGTGGAACTGAACTGTTCTACAATGATCAGCAGTTTTGGAAAGTAATGCTCTTCAAGGACCTGTCAAGTCATCATAAATTTTGGCTCCTGACTTTGCTGAATGAACCAAGTTCTGGAGCAAATTGAGGTTGGTCAGACTTGATGGACTGAATGGCCTCTTCTGCACTGTATGATTCTATGACTTCCTATTGTACTGAGAAAAACTGGTACAAACAATTCGCTTCTAATTTTAGATCCTTGTACAAAGTACTAAAACCATTCAGCATAAAAACATTAAGATTCATTTTCTTCATTGCAAGACCCCATAGATCCTAATTGACTCATTATTTCTCTTGCATGCACTAGCAACTTGAGGCTGTTCAGTATATTATTTTTACTATCTTCTCAGCACTCCTCTTTTCACCCTGGAGATGGTTGACTTAATTTTGTTTTCCCAAATGACCCAACCATACAACAAAGCATCCCTTTTTAAGTATGCCAGATACTGCCAGGAATCTCATCGTGCCCTGATCAGTTTTAAGTTGCCTTTTTAGAACCACAGAGAGCATTTTTCATCCTTGGTCTTCCTGCACTGACACTTCAATCTATAATCCTGTTGTTGCTTCTCTCCAGTTTTCTAATATTCGACATGCAAGGACCCATAACGTTTTTTTTCTTAACTAGAGGTTCTCAATGAAAGAAAATCCGGACGCATCACCAATTTTCTTTTACTATGTTAGGAAGCATGGGTTTTAAACAAAAATTGTGGTTTGCTTACCTACGAGTTCTTGTCTGTGCAAAGTAGAGTGAAACTAAATATCAGTCTATGAAACACCCAATTGTTAGCAAATCATTTGACCATTGCATTAATCATGCAACAACTTAAATATATAACAATATTCTCCTCTTGTTATTGTGCAATGTTGTTATAGACAATGTCACAGTCTCCTCCTGTTATTACATGCAGTTATTACAGCATCACATTGTCCATATTACACACCTGTTAAACTTCTTGTTGCAGCCTTTATTTAATTCATACAATTTTTACACTGCCCCAATTTATAATAACCTTTGTTTTGCAACTTTCTCACAATCCCTCCCAGTCATTCTGAACTTGTTCATTTACACATTTTCATGATATTCTAAACTTATTGTGTTCCTTTTATTATAGATATCTGGCTATTACAGCTGTTTCATTTCTAACATTGTAATTCTTCTCTTCCCATTTCTTCATTATTACAATGTTTCTATTTCTGTATTCCTTTGTTACATTTCTCCCATTACTTCTCATTATTACAATCCATCTCCTACTGTCTTACTGATATTGTCTGGTTATCCTTGCATTTCAATATACACTTTATTAAAGCTGTCCATTTGGGGTGAGAGCAAAGCCTAAAATTTGGCTGTTCAACAACTGGAGATCTTGTGGATGGGCTTTGTAATAACGTAATTGTGTAACTTAAATGTAGCATTGGGCTAGTTATCCTTTATGCCTCTTGCACTCCAATCTATTCCTGCAATCAAAGCAACCCTTGACTTTACCCAACCTATTTGATTTAAACTTCCCATGGCATGCAACATATGACCCAAAATCCATCACAATGCAAGATTTAGCATGGCCTTGATTCCAATGTTGCCAGTTTTGAGATACTGTACATTATTACAACACTGTCAGTATGAAACACCTCTATTTTGGCCAAAAGCTGAAATCAGATGCTCAGTAGGTCTTATGTTAATTATACACAATTATCTGAAAGGATGTAAGTGGAGTTTTGATCCTAACTGCAGAATTGCCATAATTTGTACTTAATTTAAGCTAAATAAAAGCAGGGGAGAAATTCATCTCCAGGGTGAAAAGAGGAGTGCTGAGAAGATAGTAAAAATAATATACTGAACAGCCTCAAGTTGCTAGTGCATGCAAGAGAAATGATGAGTCAATTAGGATCTATGGGGTCTTGCAATGAAGAAAATGAATCTTAATGTTTTTATGCTGAATGGTTTTAGTACTTTGTACAAGGATCTAAAATTAGAAGCGAATTGTTTGTACCAGTTTTTCTCAGTACAATAGGAAGTCATAGAATCATACAGTGCAGAAGAGGCCATTCAGTCCATCAAGTCTGACCAACCTCAATTTGCTCCAGAACTTGGTTCAAGCTAGGATAATGTCAGTTTGAGCAGTGTTTTAATTAAAATAAGCAGAGTGGATAAAATGATATCAGGGAAAGTTATAAAAATGTCAAAGTTAAGTCATGAAGTTATCATAATAAATTTGATGTTAATAGCCTAGAAATGAATATCCATTACAGAGATGTGGTTACAAAGTGACCAAGGTTGGAAACTACTTTCTCCAGAATACTTAACTGCTGTAAGAGATATCCATTTTGTAGTACAGAGTACTAGGTTTAAATTTTAAATAATGCTTGGCAATTAACTTTCAGTGACCTGATGCATTCTCTGTAGCAACAACTCTACCAGTGTCAACCAATCAGCACAATTTTCTTATACAGTATAAATTATTTTCTTCTATATCAGAATTCTTATGAATTGTAAGACAAGTGTAAAATAAAAAGCTTCAATATGTCTCTTTCTTTCAGCAATACTCAAATTTCATATAAGAGATGTGTAAAATGGAAAAGGAGGATGTGTGGCCCAATTAATAAGAGATGGGTTAAAGAATGGAAAGAGAAAAGATCTTCACGAGAAACCTCTGACTTCACCCATGGCTAGAATTCTCTGACACAGTGAAATGCCAAATTCACTGTTCTTATTTGCAGCAGGGTGGGGTTCAGACAAGATCAGAGGATCCCGCCCCTTGGCTTTGAAAATATATTCAATTTGGAGTTAAGAAACAAAGAGAGGCAGAATAAATTGGGGGGAGTTGTTACCTCTATTATTCTCATTGGCCCACTCTGCTTTCAGAATAGTTGTAGTTGTAGAGTATAAATCAGAAATTTATAGGCAGACATAACAATGATAATGTAGTATCAATGAAGGTCTTTAATCTTCATGTAGATCTGACAAACCAAATTTTTAGTATAAATGTTGTAGATGTGTTCATGGAATATGTACAAGATAGTTTTTGAAATCAAGGAATCAACAAACTATTTTGATCTCGTATTTTGCAATGAGATAGGTTCATTAATAGCCTTGCAGGACACCGTGGCATGCAGATTGATCTAGAGATCAAGGCACAGAGGCACAATTTAGTGCTCAGCACACAGGAGATTCTGGATGAGGAGGTCCAAAAAGGAAGAGACATTCTGAATTTGTGAAGTACTTGTCCCTCTCTCCTGTAGAAAATGGTACTGCTCTGCCTAGTCTCATCTCCCCGTCAAATTTCTCATCTCTACCATGTGGTTTGTCTCTCTGTCTCTCTCCCCTGCTAGCTTCTATAAGGTGGAATAGCACAGTCCTCACTATTTTAGGTGCTACCTTCAGAGATATTCCATCATAGCTGTTGCTTGGGTTTTGGTGAAAGCTTGACAAAATGTTTTCTCAGAAAATGTCCTGATATTTCAGATATCCAGCACAAGAGAACATGAAATGCTCAAGTATTCCTTTCGGCAGCCACTGATATCTGTATCATCTGCTCTGATATCGGTTACAAGTGGTGTACCTCAGGGGTCTGTTTTGGGGCCACTGCTGTTTGTAATTTTTATAAATGATCTGGATGAGGGTATTGAAGGATGGATTAGTAAATTTGTGGATGACACTAAAGTCGTGGAGTGGTAGATAGTGAAGAGGGGTGTTATAGTTTGCAGAGAGACTTGGACAAGTTGCAGAGCTGGGCTGAGAGGTGGCAAATGGAGTTTAATGTGGAAAGTGTGAGGTAATGCACTTTGGCAGGAATAATAAATGTGTAGAGTATAGGGCTAATGGTAGGATTCTTAATAATGTTGATGAACAGAGGGATCTTGGTGTATTTGTGCATAGATCCCTGAAAGTAGGCAGTCAAGTCGATAAGGTTGTTAAGAAGGCATATGGAGTCTTAGCTTTTATTGGTAGGGGGATTGAATTTCGGAGCCGCAACGTCATGTTGCAACTGTACAAAACTCTAGTGCGGCCGCACTTGGAGTATTGTGTGCAGTTCTGGTCCCCACATTATAAAAAAGGTGTGGAGGCATTGGAGAGGGTACAGAGGAGGTTTACCAGGATGTTGCCTGGTATGGAGGGCAGGTCTTATGAAGAGAGGCTGAGGGATTTGAGGTTGTTTTCGTTAGAAAGGAGGCGGCTAAGAGGGGACCTTATTGAAGCATATAAGATGATTAGAGGTTTAGATAGGGTGGACAGTGATAGCCTTTTCCTAGGATGGAGAAAGCTAGCACGAGGGGACACAGCTTTAAATTAAGGGGTGATAGTTATAGGACGGATATCAGAGGTAGGTTCTTTACCCAAAGGGTGGTTCGGGAGTGGAATGCCCTGCATGCGGCAGTTGTAGATGCGCCAAGTTTGGTGGCGTTTAAGAGGTTAGTTGATAAGTATATGGAAGAGAAGGGAATGGTTTAGTTTGGAGGGTCATTGCTTTTTTCATAATTGGTTGGCGCAACATCGAAGGCCGAAGGGCCTGTTCTGCGCTGTAATGTTCTATGTTCTATACTCTATGTTCTATGATATTGCGCTCTTATTCATCACGATGTGGCCACAAAATATAGCAAGAGACATGACATGAGAATCTTCATAGAAATCCCTGCAGTACAAAAAGCCACCATTCATCCCATTGAGTCTGCACCGACCACAATCCCACCCAGGCCCTACTCCCATATCCCAATGTATTTATCCACTAATGCCTCTAACCTACGCATCTCAGAACACTAAGTGCAATTTTAGTGTGGCCAATCAGTCTAATCTGCACATCTTTAGACTGTGGGAGGAAACTGGAGCACTTGGAGAAAACCCGCGCAGACACAAAGAGATGTGCAAACTCCACACAGACGGTGACCGAAGCCAGGAATAGAACCCAGGTCCCTGGAGCTGTGAAACAGCAGTACTAACCATTGTGCTACCGAGAATCTTGCTGGCAAGATTTTGTTTTCCAATTCCCTCTGCCTCTCACTGATGATGTAATATAAGAACATAAGAACGTAAGAAATAGAAGCAGGAGTAGGCCATCCAGCCCCTTGAGCCTGCCCTGCCATTCAATAAGATCATGGCTGATCTTGTAGTGGTTCAGTTGCACTTACTCACCTGCTCCCCATGACCCTTAATTCCCTTACTGATCAGAAATCTACCTGTGACTTAAACATATTCAACGAGGGAGCCTCCCCGGCTTCAATGGGCAGAGAATTCCAGAGATTCACTAACCTCTGAGAGAAGAAGTTTCTCCTCAATTCTGTTCTAAACTGACTCCCCTTTATTTTGAGGCTGTGTCCTCTAGTTTGTTTCCTTTCTAATTGAAAAGAATCTCTCTATCTCCACCCTGTCTAGCCCCTTCATGATCTAATATGTCTCTATAAGATCACCCTTCAGCCTTCTAAACTCCAACTAGTACAGGCCCAACCTACTCAGTCTCCCTTCATAAGCTAACCCCCTCATTTCTGGTATCAGCCTGGTGAATCTTCTCTGTACCTCCTCTAAGGTCAATATATCCCTTCTACTAATCTGTTCTCATAAGCTAATCTCTTCATCTCCAATATCAGCCTGGTGAATCTTCTCTGTACTCCCTCCAAAGCCTTTCGCAAATAAAGGGACCAAAACTGCACACAGTACTCTAGTTGCAGCCTCACCAGCACCCTGTACAGTCGCAGCAAGACTTCCCTGCTTTTATATTCTATCCCCCTCGCAATGAAGGCCAACATTCCATTTGTCTTCTTGATCACCTGCTGTACCGGTAGACTGAGTTTTTGCAATTCATGCATAAGGATCCCCAGGTCCCTCTGCACTGTAGCATGTTGTAATTTATCACCATTTAAATAATAGTCCATTTTACTATTATTCCTTCCAAAGTTGATAAACTCACATTTACCAATGTTATACTCCATCTGTCAGATCTTCGCCCACTCACTCAGCCTATTCAAATCTCCCTGCAGGCTTTCCATGTCCTCCACGCAATTTGCTTTCCCACGCATCTTTGTGTCATCAGCAAACTTTGTTACCCTACACTCGGTCCCCTCCTCCAGATCGTTTATGTAAATGGTAAACAGTTGGTGCCCCAGCACCGATGTCTGCGGTACGCCATAAGTCGCCAACTGCCAACCAGAAAAGCACCCATTTATTCCAACTCTCTGCCTCCTGTTAGATAACCAATCCTCAATCCATGCTAACACTTTACCCCCAGCTCCGTGTACTCGGGTTAATTGGAGTTAATGTGGAAAAGTGTGAGGTAATGCACTATGGCAGGAATAATAAATGTGTAGAGTATAGGGCTAATGGTAGGATTCTTAGTAGTCTTGATGAACAGAGGGATCTTGGTGTGTATGTGCATAGATCCCTGAAAGTAGGCAGTCAAGTCGAGAAGGTTGTTAAGAAGGCATATGGAGTCTTAGCTTTTATTGGTAGGGGGATTGAATTTCGGAGCCGCAACGTCATGTTGCAACTGTACAAAACTCTAGTGCGGCCGCACTTGGAGTATTGTGTGCAGTTCTGGTCCCCACATTATAAGAAAGATGTGGAGGCATTGGAGAGGGTACAGAGGAGGTTTACCAGGATGTTGCCTGGTATGGAGGGCAGGTCTTATGAGGAGAGGCTGAGGGATTTGAGGTTGTTTTCGTTAGAAAGGAGGCGGCTAAGAGGGGACCTAATCGAAACATATAAGATGATTAGAGGTTTAGATAGGGTGGACAGTGATAGCCTTTTTCCTAGGATGGAGAAAGCTAGCACGAGGGGACACAGCTTTAAATTAAGGGGTGATAGTTATAGGACGGATATCAGAGGTAGGTTCTTTACCCAAAGGGTGGTTCGGGAGTGGAATGCCCTGCCTGCAGCAGTTGTAGATGCGCCAAGTTTGGTGGCGTTTAAGAGGTTAGTTGATAAGTATATGGAAGAGAAGGGAATGGTTTAGTTTGGAGGGGCATTGCTTTTTATATTGGTCGGCACAACATCGAAGGCCAAAGGGCCTGTTCTGTGCTGTAATGTTCTATGTTCTATGTTCTATGTTCTAACCTTCTGCAGCAATCTTTTGTGAGGGACCTTATCAAACGCCTTCTGGAAATCTAAAAACACCACATCCACCAGTTCTCCTCTGTCAACCGCACTCGTTACATTGTCATAAAAATCCAGTAAATTTGTCAAACACGACTCTCCTTCATGAATCCATGCTGCATCTGCTTGATTGAACCACTCTTTTCCAGGTGTCCTGCTATTTCTTCTTTAATGACGGAGTCCAGCATTTTCCTAACTATGGATGTTAAGCTAACCGGGGAGGACATCGGGTGGACTCTCAGAGACGGGGTGGACCCTCAGAGACTGGGTGGACTCTCAGAGACTATTTCCCAGGACTGAAATGGTCGCGACGAGAGGGCACAGATTTAAGGTGCAGGGAAGCAAGTACAGAAGGGATGCGAGGGGAAAGTTTTTCACTCAGAGGGTGGTGAGTGAATGGAATCGGCTGCCGTCGGTGGTGGTCGAGGCGAACTCGCTGGGGTCTTTTAAAAGACTTCTGGCTGAGTATATGGGATCCAATGGGATTGGGGGTTATAGATAGGTCTATGGCTGGGTAGGTTTTGATGTGTTCGGCACAACTTTGTGGGCCGAAGGGCCTTTTTGTGCTGTAGTGTTCTATGTTCTATGTTCTATTTCTTGTCTACTTCCTTTTTTAAACAATGTCATCACATTAGCTGTTTTCCAATCAGAGTTCCACGAATTTTGATAAATTACTACCAACGCATCTGCTATTACTTCTGCCATTTCTTTCAGTACCCTGGGATGCATTCCATCCAGGACTAGCGACTTGTCAATCTTTAGTCCCATTAGCCTACCAAGCACTACCTCTTTCGTAAATGTAATTGTTTTAAGGGTCTCACCCTCTATAGTCCCACGACCATCAATATTCAGTAAGCTATTTGTATCATCTACCATGAAGATTAACACAAAAAACTTGTATTAGGCCTTGGCCAGTTTCTCGAATCTCACCACTAAATCCCCCCTCTCGTCTTCTAAGGGTCCAACATTCACTTTAGCCACTCTATTCCTTTTTATATATTTGTAAAAACTTTTACTATCAGTTTTTATGTTTTGTGCTAGTTCATTTTCATAATCTATCTTTCCTTTCCTTAAAGCTTTCTTAGTTGTTCTGTGTTGTTTTTTTTAAGCTTTCCCAGTTTTCTAATTCCCCACTAGTTTTAGCCTCTCTATACACATCGGTTTTTAATTTAATACTCTCCTTTATCTCCTTAGTTATCCACGGCTGGTTATCCATTTTCTTACATTCCTTCTTTATCATCAGAATATATTTTTGCTGAGTACTGAGAAAAATCTCCTTAAAAATCCTCCACTGTTCCTCAGCTGTCCTACCAACCAGTCTGCTTTCCCAGTCTATATTAGCCGATTCTGCCCAAATCCTATCATATTCCCCTCTGTTCAAGCAGAGGACACTGGTTTGGGACCCTACTTTCTTACCCTCCATCTGTATTAGAAATTCGACAATATCGTGATCACTCATCCCAAGAGGATCCCTCACAAGAAGATCTTCAATTCTACCTGTCTCATTACCAGATCTCATTACCTGTCCCATGGACCAGATCCAAGATAACTCGCTCCCTTGTAGGTTCTGCAACATACTGTTCGAGGAAACTATCCCGACAGCATTTTAAGAACTCTTCCTCAAGTCCACTGTGTCTGACTTGAGTCAACCAATCAATATGCAGGTTAAAATCCCCCATAATTATTGCTATTCTGTTTTTGCATGCATCCATTTTTTGCTTGGTTGTAGCCCGCCCCATCTCAAAGTTATTATTTGGAGGCCTATAGATCACGCCCACCAGTGACTTTCTCCCTTTACTATTCCTTAACTCCATCCACAGTTATGATGATTCCACATTTTGCTCCTTAGAACCTATATTGTCTCTCACTACTGCTCTGATGTTATCTGTAATTAACAGAGCCACCCTACCTCCTTTTCCTTCCTGTCTATCCTTCCAGTATGTCTGATACCCCTGGATATTCACTTCCCAGTCCCGGTCACCCAGTAACCACGTTTCTGTAATGGCCACTAGATCATACTCATTTGTGCTGATTTGTGCCATCAACTCATTCACTTTGTTTCAGTTGTAATATGGTTCCCAACCTTTCATCGAAATGAATTATCTCACTTCGGGCCTTCCCCACCATACATTCCCCACCCTCCCACCCCCCGCCCTGTCCCCCAACATTAGGATCCCCTCATCTCGATGTGATGTCACATGGGTGTGACTTATGACAAATTTTCAAAAATAGAAATAGGTAATAGAAAACACCCCGGGGTGGGGGGGGGGAATGGGGGGTATGGGGGGTGGTGTTGGTGGCACAGATGAGTAGAGGAGAGGGACAGGCTTTTGGCAATAGCCTGGCACTGCCCCCTCTGCGGAACTCTATTGGGTGGGTCCTCTTATTGGTGAACGAGGGCAGGTTCCCAATGTCTGTGGGGGAGAGGATGTTTCCCTTATAAGTATGGGGATGTTCTGTTTTCTCTATCGGAAACCTGGTCATCCTTTAAAAAGCAATCCCCCATTCCTTTCCACAAATCTTACCAGTTGCATTATCCAGGCCAGCCCCATCAGTGTGAGCAATACCTGCAGATGATGGATTATCTGATCAAGAAAGCTGGCGAGCTCCCCATTGGTTTCCCTTTTCAGCCAGAACTCTAAAATTCAACCCATCCTCATGCTCATTGCTAACAATCCATATGACTACACATGATGTAGCAAAAGCCACTAGCTTTTGGAGCACTGCTCCTTCATCAGGTAAATGGGAGTTCTGTTTTATAAACTGAATTTGTGTTCTTTGTATGTCCTGTTTGTGAACAGAACTACCACTTACCTGACGAAGGAGCAACACTCTGAAAGCTGGTGGCTTTTGCTACTAAATAACTTGTTGGATTTTAACCTGGTGTTGAGAGACTTCTTATCTAGTACACATTCCCATTCCTTTAACAAGACACCTCTTGAATTAAACAGAGGCTTATAACCAACGATGCAGCTTCACAACCTATTTTGGCAGGAATTTTAGTTAAAATATATTTATTTTGTTTAACTAAAATTTTAGTTAATATATATAAAAAAAACGTTTAAGATACCTGAAGTTATAATCCAATGGAAAATATAAAATATCTGACAACTTTGCAAAAAACATGCAATAAAGGTAAAGGGTAGTCTATTAACAAAAGCTTTTCTGCAAAAAAAATGTTTAACGTCTGGCTTTTGCAAATTTACCCATAAATTCCTGTTATTAAAATATTACTTTATAACAGTTAGCCTGTTGTTATTCTTCAATTCCAATTGCTTCAGTTGTTAGAGTCCAAATGCTATTATAAAGCTCCAGTTACTACAGGCCTGCCATTACAGTCCTATTGTTACAATCTTTAACGATTACAATCTCTTAATTTTTGTTGCTGTCTTGAAGAAGGTTGTTAGTAGATTAGAGTTTTGATGTCCTCATTCAAAATAGTCCTGGTCACATGGAATAGATCTAAGCAATGGACCAAAGACAGTCTTGGTGGCCAGGACTAGTGACACTCTAGCACAGACCTGGCACTGGATTAGCCATCAACCAAACTATGGGAGGAGAAAGAGAAAATATTTAGGACAGAGAGAAAATTCACTTTCTGTATCAGTGAGCCTATGCTAATGAGCCATCCAGGAATAATACATCGGCCAATCCCACACACACTGGAACTGAAAGCAGACATAAAGACCGGAATTCTTCTATGCTGTATACTCCATCAGCTCTGACAACGAGAAAGGATAATTTGGCACTTTGCCAAATCTGCATTCACTGCAGCGGGATTGGAGAATACCTGTCATGGGTGAAGTTGGAGAATTCTGGCTAAGTAGATTTGAGTATAAAATAGTGACAATGAGAAGAGAACCATAGACTCATGCTTGGTATTCTCCACAAAACGTAACATTTGGAAATTTGCATCATTGAAATAAGAGAGGAAGAGAGAGAGAGAGGGATTGTTGAGGACTGCCATTGATAGTGATTAGAAAACAATAAAAGAAGTCTCCTCAAAACTCTATCTATCAGCATGTACATATGTACATACAGTTCAGAAATGGCCATCTCTTTTTAAATGTGAACGATAATCAGGCAATTCAGCTAAATACCAACAGGATAATATTTACAGGGATTCATTATTTACAGGTGGAAGAATTCTCCCAATCTTTGGCTGTCAGTTTTGGTGTGAAAACTGGTGGGATTCCTTTGTTAGACCCTTCATAAAAAGAAATTCCTCACATGAAAAATGCCACACCCTTGGCTCTGTGTCTGATTCACCAGTCCCTGGGGGCAATGGAGCAGTTAATTTAAGGAAGTGCTGCATTTAAACATCTCCACGACGCTTATCAAGAGGAAGGCAGCAAGTAAGCTAACTCCAAGTTTCATGGAGGGGACTCTCACCCATCTTCTGGACACTGTAAAAGGAGGCGATAGCAACAATCTATCCTCAGGCTAGCAGGAGATCTGCCAGTAAGGTGACCAGCCCAGTTTTTCAATCACAGAGTGGTGAGTGAATGGAATCGGCTACTGTCGGTAATGGTGGAGGCGAATGCGCTGGGGTCTTTTAAAAGATTTCTGAATGAGTATATGGGATTAAGTGGGATTGGGAATTACAGATAGGTCTATGGCCTAGTAGGTATGGATATGATCAGCACAACTTGTGGGCTGAAGGGCCTGTTTGTGCTGTAGTGTTCTATGTTCTACGTCTCAGAGACAATGGCCACAGTGATGAGTGTCAACAGCCCCCACATGAAGACAGGGGGTACAGTTCAGGAAAGAGATAAATGATTTAAATAGGCAATCTGTGGCCTCTGCGCTGGTGTCATTGGTTACGACCTGAGAGGATAATCCTTGTCCCAAAGGACCCATCCCAATAGTTTAGAGCATTCCCTCATCAGACCAGGTGATGAGGTGTCACAGCTGTCAAATACAATCCCTGGAAAACAGGCAGACATGCATGACCCGCATCTGGTGGTCACACGCCAGCTGCACCTTAGGGAGCTGAACGCCTTCTTGTTATAAGGGGGATCTCTTGGTGCCACATGGGTGCAGAAGCCACATGGGTGCAGTCAGTTCCCCCTACACCTAGGGCAAACCCACAACCTTCAAATTCCATGGATCTCTCTCTCTCTATCTCTCTTATCCTGACTGGCCTAGCCCTGGTCAAAATTAATGCAGTCACTCATAGAATCATAGAACTACCCCCAGTGCATTCAGTCCATTGAGCCAATAACAACAATCCCAGCCATGCTCGATCCCCATGACCCTACATATGGTGGACTGGCTGCTCAGTGGCACTGTAGTTAGCACCTCACAGCATCCGGGACCTATGTTCAATTCTGGCCTCGGGTCACTGTCTGTGTGGAGTTTGCACATTCTCCCCATGTCTGGGGAGAGGATGTGGAGGAGGAGTTGCAGGCATCGCAATGCCTACCCAGGGCGGAGGGCGCAGCAGGAGGAGAGTGGGGTGCTGGCTGAGGGAAGGAGGTAGGTACCCATTGGCCTGAGGCAGGACCCAGGTCACCAAGGAGATGGAGACTCCAGCGGGTTCAGGACACACATGTCCTTCAAGGAACTGCCAGACAGCATGTACTGCCACAGGCTCTGACTCTGCAAGGACATGTCATGGCTCCTGTGCCAGGTCTTCATGGACTTGGCACCTCTGGGGCCACTGGGACACCGGTGGCGGTGAAGGTGACAGCAGCGCTAACGTTTATGACATTGGGTCCTTCCCTCTGTGGGATCTCCCAGTCTTCGGTGTGTAAGTGTGTCTGCGACGTGACAGATGCCCTCTTCGCCTGGGCTGGTCATTACATTATTTCACCTGGGCCAGGTCTAGCAGGAAGCCCAGGCTTCAGACTCTGCCACCATTGCAGGGATGCTGAATGTGCAGGGGGCAATTACTTCCTGGGGGACAAGGATTACCTGTTAAGGACTTGGCTGATGATGCCAGTCTAGAGGCTACAGATTGAGTGGTGACTGGTTATAATGAGCCCCAAATAGCCACCCCGTCCATCTTGGAACAGTGCATGGACTTCTGAAGATACAGTTCTGGCATTTGAACCACTCTGGCAGTACCCTTGAGTACAGTGCCATGACAGTCTCCTGCATCATCATGGTGATCTGCTGTATGTCCACAATCCAGTGAGAGACTTCATGGAAGAGGAGGGCAGTGACTAGCCAGGTACCCCTGGGGAGGATGGACCCATGGGTTCCCTACTTACAAAGTACCAGTAGCAAACACCACCCTTATGGAACCCTCTCCCCCCAACATCATGGGTCCAATTAACATCATACCAGGATGATGGGCCTGGGATGTTTGGGCAAGCGAATTTCCAGGTAGCTGGGTAATGATGACTCACTATGTACCACAATGTAATGCTGCCCTGGTGCCACACAAGTCTGACTCCTAACTGTTCTCCAAATGCACACCGGCACCTGGGCTCACATCTACTGAGGAGGGTGATCCAACGATTCCAAAGGTGCTGGGGATGTCTTCCAAGTTGTGTGACATTGTGGAGTTGCTGGGCACCTCACAGCTGATATAGTTTGTTGTGAGTGTGTGGAATGCCACATCAGTCATGGATATGCCACTGGCACTGGGATATGGAGATTGCATACTCTGTGAGCTGAAGAACCCCTCTCCGCAGGACGATACCCTGAACCCCTCTGGGTCAGGTCAGGGTACGACCATTCCCGTGGGAGAGAATCACAGACAGATTAGTTTGAGGTGCTACAAGCATTTATTGGTGAAACCGACAATGGAATAACATGAACTGGTGATATTTAACTATGCGATCGATATAACAGGTATGCATAATACTGAACAGTGCCTATTTTTCTAAACCTCACTCTTGCAATCCTTCACCCATGCTGTCTTGTTGACCCTCATCTTACTTGTCCCACGTTGCTACGTCAAGGTGTCTTCCTAGAATGTATATCGAAGGTGTGGGTGGTCAGTTGCATATATCCATATGCCTATCCATGGAACATTTGAATGCCCCCAAAGTAGGCGAGTCCACAACTGCTGCAGGCAGGGCATTCCACGCCCTCACCACCCTCTGTGTAAAGAACCTGCCTCTGATATCCATCCTATAACTACCACCTCTTAATTTAAAGTTATGTCCCCTCGTGTTGGTCATCACCATCCGAGGAAAAAGGCTCTCACTATCCACCCTATCCAATCCCTTGATCATTTTATACGCCTCAATTAGGTCACCGCGTAACCTTCTTCTCTCTAATGAAAATAACCTCAGGTCCCTCAGCCTTTCCTCATAAGGCCTTCCCACCATACCAGGCAACATCCTGGTAAACCTCCTCTGCACCCTTTCCAATGCTTCCACATCTTTGTTATAATGCGGCGACCAGAACTGTACGCAATACTCCAAGTGCGGCCGCACCAGAGTTTTGTACAGTTGTAACATAACCTCACGGCTCCTAAATTCAATCCCTCTACCAATAAAAGTTAACACACCGTACGCCTTCTTAACAACTTTATCAACCTGGGTGCCAACTTTCAAAAAGCTATGTACTTTTTTTTTAAGAGCAACACAGCACGGGAAACAGGCCCTTCGGCCCAACGAGCCCGCGCCGCCGTCATAACTATATAGTAGCAATTCCATTATCCTATTATAAATTTAGGTTATTCCTAATATGGAAGACTCTCACTATAGGGACAATTTGTTTCCCAATCAGCCTAAGAGCGAATTTTTGGGTTGTGGGAGGAAACCGGAGTGCCCGGAGAAAACCCACGCAACCACGGGGAGAACGCGCAAACTCCCGCAGACACCGGCCCAATTCCAAGTGTCTGCACAGCCACATCGATAGTCTCTGAGCTGTCATGGTGCCCTTCAGATGGTCCACATAGAGCACTCATTTACGACATGAGGTACCAGGCAACCCATGAATCAACATCCAAGAGCTGTACTCGCACCACCTGCCAAATGCATGCTCAATGTTGGTCAAATATGGACCGAATTACCTGTAGAAAAAAAGCTGTAGTTAAACAGTCCCTCTATCTGCATACCGCTCATGTGGCTGTCCAAGAGACCCTAAACAGCCCCAGCGTGCCTGCTCCCACCACCTTACTTGGCAGTGCATTCCACACCCCCACTACCCTTTGTGTGAAAAACTGCCCTCTAATATTGTACCCCAAGATCCCTCTGCTCGACAACACTATTAAGGGTCCTTCCATTAACCCTATATTTCAAATGCCTGTTATTCCTACCAAAGTGAATCACCTCACACTTATCCGTATTGAATTCCATTTGCCACCTCACGGCCCAGCTCTGCAACCTATCTATGTCCCTCTGCAAACTGTAACATCCATCCTCGCTGTCTACAATTCCCCCCAATTTGGTATCGTCAGCAAATTTACTAATCCAACCCTCTACACCCTCATCTAGGTCATTTATAAAAATGACAAACAGCAGTGGCCCTAAAACAGATCCTTGAGGTACACCACTTGTAACTGCACTCCAGGTTGAATATTTCCCGTCAACCACCACCCTCTGTCTTCTATCAGCTAGCCAATTCCTAATCCAAACTGCTAAATCACCTTCAATCCCATGCATCTGCACTTTCTGCAGTAGCCTACCATGGGGAACCTTATCAAACACTTTGCTAAAATCCATATACACTACATCAACTGCCTTACCCTTATCTACCTCTTTGGTCACCTCCTCAAAAAACTCAATAAGGTTTGTGAGGCACGACCTACCCTTCACAAAACCGTGCTGACTATCCCTAATCAATTTATTTCTCTCTAGATGCTTATAAATCCTATCCCTTATAATTCTTTCCAAGACCTTGCCCACAACAGAAGTCAGGCTCACCGGTCTATAATTTCCAGGATGGACCCTACTCCCCTTTTTGAACAAAGGGACAACATTTGCCATCCTCCAGTCTTCCGGCACTATACCTGTAGCTAACGACGACATGTAGATCAAAGCCAAAGGCTCTGCAATCTCCTCTCTAGCCTCCCAGAGAACCTGGGGTAAATCCCATCTGGCCCAGGGGACTTATCAATTTCATACCCTCAAGATTCGCTAACACCTCCTCCTTATGAACCTCAATCCTGCCCAGTCTACAACCTGGTATCGCAGTATTCTCCCCGACAACATTGTCTTTCTCCTGCATGAATACTGATGAAAAATACTCATTCAGTGTCTCTCCTATCTCCTCAGGCTCCACGCACAACTTCCCACTGCTATCTCTGACTGGCCCTAATCTTGCCCTAACCAATCTTTTATTATTTATATACCTGTAAAAAGCTTTAGGATTCTCCTTAATCCTATCCGCCAAAGTCTTCTCAAGTAAGATATTGGTGTGTTAAATTTAAGTGTGTGGACTGAAGGTAGTGAATTGAGATGGGTAGAAAACTGCTGGCAGACAGGAAACAAAGAGTGGGAATAAATGGGTCTTTTTCCAAATGGGAAACAGTGACTAGTGGAGTATCACAGGGATCAGTGTTGAGATCTCAGCTATTCACTACATATATTAATGATTTGGATAAGGGAACAAAATATAATATCACCTATGACTCTACTGTGCCTTTAAGAAATGTATTTTAATCATGTTTCTCTACAGTTCATTTAAGAGGGCCTGCCCTATTATCTGTATCAGTATCTTTTATGGTGTAGCAAGATAATTGCAGAAATGTTTATTTTTAATTTTGGCTTAATGCAACATCCTGCTTTACAACTGCTTTGAATTGTCTAGTTTGTGACTAATTGGCAGGTCAAGGTCAGGTTTCCACAGGGAAATCATGGGTGGCACAATGGCAGAGTTGTTAGCACTGCTGCCGGGTCAGGGACCCGGATTCAATTATGACCTCAAGTCATATTTGCACATTCTCCCAGTGTCTGTGTGGGCTTTCTCTAGGTGATCGGGTTTCCTCCAACAGTCCAAAGATGGGGTTAGGTTGATTGGCCATGCTAAATAGATCCTAGTGTCAGGGGACTAACAGAGTAAATATGTGGGGTTACAGGAATTGGGCCTGGGCAGGATTATCGTTGGTGCAAACTCAATGGACTGAATGACTTCTTTCTGTACTGTAAGAATTCTGTGATTCAAAATCCAGAGTTACTTCCTGTTTAGCTCAAAGCTGTTTGCATTCCAGAATGAAAAGCAGCGTGTTTCTGTCTCTCTCCCTAATATTGGAAATTGAGCTTTTGGTGGCTGGCTAGTAATGAGAGACAAGGAATACCTCTGCCTCTTAAAATGTGCTGAAATTTTCAGCATTTTCAACTCATCATCCAAAGGAGTAAACAACAAAGTGAGTTGGAAAACTGCAACATCCAGCATCATGTGAGCATACTTACTTCGTGTGAAACTTTGGATAGACTTATATGTATAAGAACGTTTGTTTGGTTGGAACAGTACATTGAGCTGTTAAGGTTTACACATTTGGTGTTTGTTTTGTTTGTAATTAGTATAAGCTATTGCTAATTTTCTTTGCATTAGCTGTGTTCATAAATAAACTATTTGACAAAAGCTCCTTATTACATCATTTGAATCAGAGCTGGAGTGAAACATCTCAGCAAGGATTATCCTTGCATGCTGTACTGCCTGAGTAGCGCAGCAGGCTGGGAGACATGAGTGGGACCTGCAAACAGCATCTGGTCCTTTTTTCTCCGCGTAATCAGCCTTTCCATATGATTAGACAGCCTGGGACAGTACTCTCTGCACCCAGTACTGTCTTTCCTTCCTTTATGTCCCAGGAGAGGTTCCAACCAGTGAGGTTTCCAATGAGTCTACACCAATGAGGACCAGGTATGCTCACACCATTAGGGGGAACAGAGACCATTGAGGCCCTCCCCAGCAGGTTGGTGGCAAAGAGGGTCTTGGGCAGTGTCAGACTGGCACCTTGGCACCGCCAACCAGGCAGGTCCCTCCTGCTGCATATTTTGCAATGGGATCAGGGAGACAGAGCGAGGAAGAAGGCTATCAGGGCTAGTCCTGGGGTGGGGTGGTGATCTGGTCTGGTGGTGGGTTGGGGGGTTGGGGGAATGGAGCTGGGCTGGTCAAGGGGGTGGTGGTGGTGGGGGGAGGGCAGTAGGTGCTAGAGGGGAGAAGAGATCTGGACTGGTCATAGGGACATGAGAAGGAAGATACCCGAGCTTTGGGAGGCAGAGTAGGGAGGACGGTGTGCATGTGGCAACCTTCACTATTGACAGATCAGTACATGTGCAATACCCACTCAGCACTATGCTGCCAGCTTCTCCAATGAGATAAGGCCTCACCCCTCCCACTTACCAGCATGAGTCGCTCTGAGGCACTCTGTGATACAGAGTGCCGGAGATTAGTTCAGAAAAAACAAGTGGCAAATTTCCCCATTTCCCTGTCCATTTGGCATGTACATAGAACATAGAACATAGAACATTACAGCACAGAACAGGCCCTTCGGCCTTCGATGTTGCGCCGACCAATATAAAAAAGCAATGCCCCTCCAAACTAAACCATTCCCTTCTCTTCCATATACTTATCAACTAACCTCTTAAACGCCACCAAACTTGGCGCATCTACAACTGCTGCAGGAAGGGCATTCCACTCCCGAACCACCCTTTGGGTAAAGAACCTGCCTCTGATATCCGTCCTATAACTATCACCCCTTAATTGAAAGCTGTGTCCCCTCGTGCTAGCTTTCTCCATCCTAGGAAAAAGGCTATCACTGTCCACCCTATCTAACCTCTAATCATCTTATATGCTTCAATAAGATCCCCTCTTAGCCGCCTCCTTTCTAACGAAAACAACCTCAAATCCTTCAACCTCTCTTCATAGGACCTGCCCTCCATACCAGGCAACATCCTGGTAAACCTCCTCTGTACCCTCTCCAATGCCTCCACATCTTTCTTATAATGTGGGGGACCAGAACTGCACACAATACTCCAAGTGCGGCCGCACTAGAGTTTTGTACAGTTGCAACATGACGTTGCGGATCCGAAATTCAATCCCCCTACCAATAAAAGCTAAGACTCCATATGCCTTCTTAACAACCTTATCGACTTGATTGCCTACTTTCAGGGATCTATGCACAAATACACCAAGATCCCTCTGTTCATCAACACTATTAAGAATCCTACCATTTGCCCTATACTCTACACATTTATTATTTCTGCCATAGTGCATTACCTCACACTTTTCCACATTAAACTCCATTTGACACCTCTCGGCCCAGCTCTGCAACTTGTCCAAGTCCCTCTGCAAACTATAACACCCCTCCTCACTATCTACCACTCCACCGACTTTAGTGTCATCTGCAAATTTACTAATCCATCCTTCAATACCCTCATCCAGATCATTTATAAAAATTACAAACAGCAGGGGCCCCAAAACAGACCCCTGAGGTACACCACTTGCCACCGAGTACATTTTTTTGGGACCTTCCTGGATCTTAGGTTTACCCACATCAAATTCAAAGTGCAAAAATGTGGTTTAGGCTGGCTTCATAAAAAATCTTGGAGTTTTTGACCTAAATTATAAGATTCCAGCTTTGCTGATGACACAGAGCAGGATGGGAGGGTGAGCTGTGAGGAGGATGCAGAGATCTTCTGGTGTGGTTTGGACAAGTTGAGTGGACAAATGAATGGCAGACAAAGAACAAAGAACAAAGAACAAAACAGCATGAGAAACAGGCCCTTCGACCCAACGAGCCTGCGCTGCCACCCCAATGTTCCCACCTCTACTCGTGATCCCTGTCTATGTTTATACATCTATGGATTAAAATCCAAATTTGAGACAATTCAGGGAGAATTTGTTTTGCCAATTAGCTTAAGAGCACATCTTTGGGATGTGGGAGAAAACCGGAGCACCCAGAGAAAACCCACGCAAGCACGGGGAGAATGCGCAAACTCCCACAGACACAGGCCCAAATCCATGTATCTGCACAGC
The DNA here is from genome assembly GCA_024679065.1 of Sphyrna mokarran. NCBI lineage: Eukaryota > Metazoa > Chordata > Chondrichthyes > Carcharhiniformes > Carcharhinidae > Sphyrna > Sphyrna mokarran. Next base: position 62,647,634 of record JAGIQG010000008.1, on the reverse strand, counting down.
ACAGCGATAGTCACTGAGCTGTCGTGTTGCCCATCAAATGGTCCAGATCAAGCGTACACTAATGACGTGCAGCACTAGGATACTCTTGAAAAAAAATCCAAGAGCAACCCTCTAACGACCCGTTGCATGTATGCCCCTCATTAGACAACAAGGTGGACCAAAGCACCTTTAGGATAAAAACAAGTACATCAATATCATCATTTATTTACACACTTCCCAGGGACTCCCAAGGCTCATGATCCCTATTTTAAATCAGTTTTCTATACTCCTCCATTCCCATTATGTTCATGTGCCCATCTAAGTATTTCTTAAATAACTCCAGAGTACCTGCCTCCACCACTTTACTTGGCAGCACATTCCATACCCCCACCACCCTCTGTGTGAAAAAACTCCCTCTAGCATCCAAATTATACCTTACCCCCCTCACCCTAAGCCCGTGACCCCTCATGCTATTCAAGTCCATCCTAGGAAAAAGCTTAACCCTGTTTACTCTATCTATACCCCTCATAATCTTGTACACCTCTATTAGATCTCCTCTAAGTCTACGTCTTTCTAAGAAAAACAGTCCCAATTTGCCTAACCTCTCCTCGTAACTCAGACCTTCCATACCAGGCAGCATCCTGGTAAACCTCCTCTGCACTCTCTCCAGAGTCTCCACGTCCTTCCGGTAGTAAGGCGACCAGAACTGGACACAGTATTCCAAATGAGGTCTAACCAACGTTTTATACAACTGCAACATTAAAGGCCAGCTCTTGTACTCTATACCCCTTCCTATAAAGGCTAGCATACCATATGCTTTCTTCACAACCTTCTCCACTTGCTCTGCCACCTTCAGAGACTTGTTCACCTGCGCCCCCAGCTCCCTCTGCATTTCTATACTCTTAATAGGTCTACCCTTTATCATATAAGTCCCCCTTACATTTGTTCTCCTGAAATGCATCACCTCACATTTATCAGGTTTGAATTCCATCTGCCATCTGTCTGCCCAAGCTACCAGCCTATCTATGTCCTGCTGCATTGCCTGACAATGTTCCTCACTATCCGCAAGCCCAGCCATCTTTGTATCGTCTGCAAACTTGCTGATCACTCCACTTACTCCCTCTTCCAAGTCATTTATATATATTACAAATAGAAGAGGTCCCAGTACCGAGCCCTGTAGCACACCACTAGTGACCGACTTCCACAACTAGAAAAACACCCTTCCACTATTACTCTCTGTCTCCTATTACCAAGCCACTTACTTATCCATCTAGCTACCTGTCCTTGTATCTATGAGCCTTGACCTTCTCAACTAACCTCCCATAACGCAATATAATCATCAAAATAGAAGTCATAGAAACCCTACAATGCAGAAGGAGGCCATTGTGTCTGCATCGACATCAACCCCACATCAGGCCCCTACCCCTCAAATTTACTCCACTAATCCCTCTAAACTATACATTCTGGGACATAATTTGATAAATATGAGATTATCTACTTTGATAACAAAAAATGGGAAGGCAGATTACTAACTGATGCCATAAATTAGGAGAGAGAAATGTGCTAAGAGGCATGGGTGTTCTGTACAGTGGGTAACCCTTTTCACTCAGCAGCCATCCCTGGGAGTCTGGGCTTGTCTCCAAAGAGCCCAAAGCTGTCACGGACACTCCCTGGGTGGGGTGCATCGACTTGCATGATCTTGAGCTGATGGCCGCAGACAATTTGGATGTTCAGAGAATGGAACCCCTTCCTGTTCACAAATTGCTGAGGCCCTGCTTGTGGGGACTGTAAGGTGATGTGTGTGCCATCCATTGTGCCCTGCACATTGGAATCTTGGCGATGGATGTGAAGCCGAGAGGCTGGGTCTCCTGCTGTGCACGGCCCACGTTTAAATTAATGAACTGCCCTGCCCAGGCATGCAGGGTGTCTGTGACTTGCCGCACACATCTGTGCACAGAGACCTGAGAGATCCCCACCAAGTCGCCACTGGGAGCCTCAAATGACCTGGAGGCATAGAAATTGAGGGCTGCCATCACCTTCAGGTCCACAGGGAGCGGGTGACCGCAGCTCCCCCAAGATGCCAGATGTGAGTGCACCTCACAAATGTGATGCGCTGTGGTCTTGGACAGGCACAGCTGGCATCGGTACACCTCCCCCGAGAGCACCTCCAAGGAAGTGCTGGACCTTTGCCTCCTTGGCCTTTGCACTCTCTACCTTCTGTGCACCCTCTCAAGAGCCTGCTCACCTATCTCCTGGCCCTCAGCTATAGCCCCTTGCCCTCCTTTCTGAGGGCCTGGGGGTGGCTGTTCTTGTGGTGGTCTCTCCACACCCGCCATTTCCTGAGCCTCCACCTCCTCCTCTGCCCCTGCTGCAACCAACATTATGTAGAGATGCCGGCGCTGGACTGGGGTAAACTCAGTAAGAGGTCTGACAACACCAATTTTAAATCCAACTGATTTATTTGATAGTAAACTTGCATGCTTTCGGCCTTTGTAGCCTTCCTCAGGCGAATGAGGTGTTCTGGTCTTCCTGCACTGCAACGTTGCTACCAACATTGCCAGCTCCAGATCGAGATCCATCTGCACAATGGCACTTGGCAAAAGCATAGAATGACAGATTATTACCATTGGCTTCATTGATCGAGCATCACCCCAATCTCTCACTTGGCAACACCACACAACCCATGTTGCCATGTGTGTGGTCCGATTAGGGTTGTGAGAAATTCCCATCATGACAAATGCTGGCACAGATTATGTAGGTCAGTGTGCAGACACGGACAACGTGCACCCTTGAGCCATCGCTATGTATGTAAGTGCAACAACTGTGACAGGCAAGTGCTGTTGGTCTGTATCACAGGGCAGCACCAGACTGTAAATCAGCACCAGATGTGTTGCCCAGCGACAGCAGATTCCATGCAGTCCATGTCTGAACCTCTGCACCCAGGTCTGGAGCAGCAACTGCTTCATCTAGTTAGGCCTCAGTCAGCACATGGCACCCTCCTCCCAAAACCCGGAACACCAGCACTCAGTCGAGTCCCTGACCACACACCGGGCAAGTCAAAGCCACTGCAAAGTGCTGCTGCGGAGGAGAAGTGGGAGCACTCGACACTGCCTTTCACAGTGCTCTTCAGCGCTAATTGGCGGAGCTGGTTGAGGGAGCAGGAGCGCTTGATGCTGCCTTTCTCAGTACGCTTCAGCACTGCTTTGGGGGGTTGGGGTGTGGGGGAAGGGATGGGAGGGAGCAGGATTTTCTAAACAAACTTATCTGCAGAGCTGTGAGGAAAAGGAAACCCCGCACCCCCCTTCACTCCAGATATCATGGCTCCATGGGTCAAAACCTGAAGGCAGCAGGAAGAAGGCTATCAGGCCTGCAATATCCCCTGTGCTCCGCTAGCACTTCTTATCTCCTCATGCCAATTCAAGGCTGCCATGCCAGGTTGCAACTTTTAAATACCTATTCTGATTCATGCGAAAATTACGTCTTGCCAGAGGTGGGAGACACAGACATGGGGAGAGATTGCCGTGTGCATTCTGATAATGGCATGTAAAGATACATGAGCTCATGTTAATCAGCAGCCTGCCAATTTTCAGTGGGTTCCTGGTGGTGCCATTTTTCTCCAGCTGGGAGATGCCTGTGGGTCCTAAAAACTGCCTGGGAACCCACGAAATGGCCGACGCACGCATCTCCCGACCCTACCAGACAAAAAAGTCATGTGTCGCAGTGGGAGAATAGCAGCCACCGTGTGCAGTTTTCATTTCCTTATCTGAGGAAGGACGTTCTTGCTCTGGAGAGAGTGCAAAGAAGTTCATCAGACTGATTCCTGAGATAGTGGGACTGATATACGAGGAGAGATTGAGACAGTTAGAATTGTATTTGCTAGAGTTCAGAAGAATGAGGGAGGATCTCATAAAACCCCATAGGACTAGATAAGATAGATGTAAGAAGGATGTTTCCAATGTTGGGGGTGTCAGGGGTTACAGTCTAAGGATACAGGGTAGACCATTTAGGACTGAATGAGAAGAAATTTGTAAACCCAAAGTGTGATCAGTCTGTGGAATTCACTACTACAGAAATATAAGAATGTATGGTAAATAGTTTTGCTCCTTTGGAAGGTGGAAAATATCTTTAAAAGGTGCATGTTGGAATATGCCATTAAGGACTAGCAGCATGGCATTAAAAGGAAACATCATGTGATCTGGTCTTGTTCATTTTGTTTCAAGCAGAACATACCTCATACACACACATATACATATATATGTATATACCATGCATGCACCCGTGCCCAACCCCCTAGCCTCCCACCCACCCCCCGTGACATGCACACCCCCAACTCCCACATGCATCCACTCACCCCATTCCTTTCCTTGCTCTGTCTCCCTGTCTTGCTCAAAGCTCCTCTCTCTCCTCCTTCTCTCCCATCCTTGACAACTCTTCCTTTTCTCCTCTCCCTAGCCCTTTACCCATCCCCATTCCCTTGTTTAGCCCCTTCCGCAACCTCCCCCCGCTCATCCTTCTTGACCTCTTCCCTCTGTCTATCCCCTTTCCCCTCCCCAACCTGTCTCCACACCCCTCCCCCTCAACCTCTGATTGCAGAGTTCTTGCTCTTTGTAGCCTTCTCTTCTATATGCTGTTTGTTTTGCAGACCCAGAGTCACCATAACCATAATTCCTATATCTCTTTCAGACCTGGTAACCAAATCTCTGAATGGATATACCAACTAACCTCCAAAACAAATGCACAAAATTTACTGTAACAGAAGTTAAGTCAAAACCACCTCACCTGAACACAAGTGGTGAGATCTTTCATGCAGCTGAGTGCAAGGACAACAGCAAATGATTAACACAGGGCTTTCAGTAGAAACTGTACTCTCACTCTTTCAGAAAACTCTCTGAAAACATGATTGGCTGTCTCCTCATGATTGTGGGGGGCGGGAGGGGTGATTGAACACATATCATACTCAGGTTAATGCATCCCCAATTTATGCTGTACCACAAGGTATTGGAAATGCACACATAGCTTTCAGCCTCCTGTAACTCTGGAACCAACAATGTTGTAGAGTCAGGTTTCAGAGTGAAGCCATTCCAGAACTTCTTCCTCCCAACATGATGACATCATGGATTGACCTCTGACCTGTCATGTCTAAAGTCACGCACAAAAAACTGCCATTGGTTTCTATTTTAGTGGGTGGGAATGGCCTCGTCACTGGTGCCATTGGGTTGTGTTTGAACTTTGCTGATAGCTATTAAAACTATTTGGCTTGCTCTCTCCTAGTTATAAAGTAAGCAGCAGCTAGGTACACTCCTTTTCCTAAATTACCTCAAATTGACTCACTTTCCCTGAAACTAGTCAAGTTGCTCTGTGGAAAGATTTTGAAGTTTGATTTTTAAACTTTTTAAACTGAAACTTTTTAAGCTCTTCCTTACCACAAGTGAGCCTTGGAACTTTTTTCAATTCTTCAATTGGGGCGGGGGAGGGGGATGGTGCGGGTTGGAATGCTCGATATTCACCAGGCAAGACTGTTCTCTTCCTCTTTTTGGAACACTTCAGCAGTCACAGGCATTTGGTCTTCATAATCTTCAGGTAAACATTCTCCAAGGCGGCCTTCACGACATACGACAGCGCAGAGTCACTGAGCAGAGACTGATAGCCAAGTTCTTCACACATGAGGACGGCTTCAACTGGGATCTTGGGTTCATGCCATACTATTTGTAACCCCTATGAGTTGCCTGGACTTGCAACATCTCACTTACTGTCCTGTTTGGAGACAATACACATCTCTTTAACCTATGCTTAATACTATCTCCACTCACACTGTCTGCACTTTTAAGATTTGATTAGCTGTAAAGACTCACATTCTAATCAATATTCTGTAAACTGTCTGTGTCTTTATATGCCCTATTTGTGATCAGAATTCCCCACTTACCTGACGAAGGGGCAAAGTCCCCAAAGCTAGTGGCATTTGCTACCAAATAAACCTGTTGGACTTTATCCTAGTGTTGTGAGACTTCTTACTTTCTTTCCAGCCAGGGTCTGAGGAGTCACTTCAAGACTAGGCTTGACTGGTGGGACTCTGTGTATCAATTCTGTAGGCTTGCTTCTGTCCAGGTTTGGAAAGGTCTAATAGCCCAGTTGTCCTATGTATTATCTATGCCCAATGGACTAAGGGCCATTAAGATTCACAAGGTAAGTTTGAATCGTGAGAGATGTTTATTGAAGGTGTGAATTCATTCGCAGTCAAGTCACAGGGTCCCACACTGGGCATAGCTAATACCCCAGGGGTCACCTGACTCATACTTTTAAAGGGACAGTCTACACCTTAAACCTCAACATACTATAAATATATATATATGTAAATATACATATTGCACACCCCTCCTCCTTAAATTCAGAACTTCCCAACTGAAAATACATATATACAAACAAGGGAAGAACATAGTTAAATACAATAACTATTTATACAGAACATTACAAACTGTCACAGTCTTCAACATAAAGTGCCTTCTGACAATTCACACATCAAGGTGATGGGCATTTTCATAGAGGTTATTTCCTCATTGTTGGAACCTCTTCCAGAGTACTCTCCTAAGATCCTGAAAGGTCCTGTTGTTCAGCAGGAGGATCCCTTTCTGATTGACCACAGGAAGTTGATGCTTCATGCTGCATCCTCCCTAGCAGTGATCAGCACTGACTCTGAAACACTAAACTTGGACAATTCACTGGGCAGTGTGGGCGCTTCCATTTTTGTGACACTTCCCATCTCTGATGTTGTGCTGCAACCACATGTTTTCTGCACACCTCTTCATCCCTGGTCTGTATTGTATAGGCCAATGATCCATTTTATGTAACAATGGTAACTAGGACCCACTTTTCTCCACAAGTGTACTGGTTGACTTTTCTCTCAGAACTAAGTAAACCACCTGCTTCAGAATCGTATTATTCCGGGTGACATTCTGCACCTGGTTAGTGGTTACCAGAACTTTATCTGCCTAAGTGAAATACGCTATCTTCCAGCCAGAAGCATCTTTATCTCCAGGCAAAGGCAGCCTTGACAGAGCATCTGCATTGCTGTTTCTGTGACTGACAGTACTGGATATCATATGAGTAGGCTCTCAGCACTAATATCCATCTTTGTAATCAAGTTGCTGCCATGGACAATATCCTGGTATAGTGCCCTAAAATAGGTGTCAACAGCCTAGGGTTTGTCAGAAGTACAAAATGCCTACTATATAGGAAGGAATAAAAATTCTTGACACCAAAGACAATGCCCACGTCTTTTTTTCCCACCTGAGCATACCTTTCCTCAGCCTTTGTCGATGATTTTGAAGTGAATGCTCTAGGTCTTTCCTCCCCATTTAGCGTAATATGGGACAGGACAGACACAATCCCATAAGGCGAGACCACATGTGCAAGCTGCAGCAGTAATATTGGGTTGAAGTGAATTAACACTTACAATCTCTTCAAAGCCTGCTTTACTGCCCAGTAGGCTTCTTCATATTCTTTTATCCACTTCCATGGATGTCCTTCCCCCAGCAACTGGTACATTGCTTTCAACACCGTCATTAGCTCTGGAATGAATTTGCCGTAGTAATTAATAAGTCCGAAAAATTACCGCAACCGGAATACATTGTCTGGTCTTGGAGCCTTCATGATGACCTCCATCTTCTTGGATGCCTTGTGTAACACATCACCATCAATTAAATGAGCTAGGTATTCAATGGAGTCCTTGCAGAACTCATATTTCTCTCTCTTGACTTGCAGGCCACACTCCAGCAACCTTTTTAAGGTATTATCCAAGTCCTTTAAATGCTCCTCCTCTGTCGAACCCATAACCAAGATATCATCCAGGTAACACTAGCTTCCTGTCAATCCACTCAAGGTTTGATCCATGGCTCTCAGGATAAGAGCCAAATCAAAGCCTCTTATAGCAGAATAGGTGTTTGTGTATGACCATCGTTAGCAGCAATTATAAATACTTCACTACCCTCATCTACGAATAAGCCTCAGTTAGGTCCATCTTGGAAATTCTTTTCCCCTCTGCCAGGCTGCTGAATAAGTCCTCTATGAGAGAAAGCAGGTATTGGTCCATACACAGGGCTGGGTTTACTGTCACTTTAATATTCCCACAGATACTCATCAATCCATCTGATTTCAAGACTGGAACAACTGGGGAGGCCCATTTACTGGTGATCACTGGTTCCAAAGCCCCCAGATTCACCAATTATTCTAATTTAACCTCCAACTTAGGCCTCATGGTGTATGGTTCCTGACATTCCTTTACGCTTCTCGGACAACTATTGCCTCTAGCTGTAATTTTTCCTTGACACCTTTCCTCACTCGAAGGGTTCTTTAAGGCATCTTTAAACTTCCCCAAGGTGCCTTGTTCGAGTCTGCTAGCCTATTAACACCCTCCTATTCAATTTCAACTTCTGTAACCAGACTATCTGAATAATGCAGCTAATTGCTTTTACCACATATAATGGCGATTCTGCATATTGACCCCTCAACTACACTTTCACAAGTACATAATCCTCAAGGGGAATCATTTACTCTGTATATGCTTGGAATGTGACCTTTGCAGGCTTCGATGGTAGGGCTTTTAACTTCTCCCGGTATGCTGCTTCAGGAATCCATCTCGTATCCACTTCCATTTTCACAGTTCTCCCTTCCAGTTTAGAGAGAACTCAGAATCGATCGCCTTCATCTTGTACCAACAGAATATTTGGCCTGAGTTCATGTTGCCCTGAATTTGTCTGCTCCTTTTGCAGACCCGACTGACTCCATATCCTTCCCGTAGCTGACCTGGCAGCTTTCCTTTCCTAAAGAACATTAGTGAACCAGATGGGTTTTTCCAGTAATCGACAATGGTTTCATCAGTAGATTCTTGGTTCTAGATATTTTTTACTGAGTTCAAATCCCATCATCCATCACTGTAGGATTTGAACCTGTGTCCCACAAGGTTCGCTGAGTTTCTGGATGAATAGTCTAATACCACTAGCCATTACCAAGCATGATGGGGGAAATATCTGGAGGACAGAAAGTAATGAGATCTGTGAGCAGTGTTTGAGCACATAACCATGACATAAACATGCTGCTGTGCCTGTGCAGACTGCTCCTGAGTGTCTGCCAATTGAGACAACAGCCAGGTCATCTTATTGAACATCAGAGCGCTCAAATGACTTACTCTGGTTCTTTAATGAAATGCTGTCCTATTAAAGAGATTCTGTACCTGCTGGGAGTCAATCGATGGGAACCCCGTGATTTGAACATCTCCAACATTACTTTAACAGCTGCTGCAAGATTGAGGTATTGTAGTCTCCTGGTCTGTTTGGGAAGGTTGAAAACCTGAGAGTTTTGGAGGTGTCAATAAAAGCAGGAGTTCGACATATGTTCCATATTTACATGTTCCAGTTTAATATACAGAGAGGCTTTCATACACACACACACACACACACACACACACCTGCCACATGTGAACTTGGTCACTCAGCCTGCCTGATTTCCAGTCTCTATTAAGAACAGAGAACAAAGAAAATTACAGGCCCTTCGATCCTCCAAGCCTACACTGACAATGTTGTCCGATTGAACTAAAACCCCCTACCCTTCTGGGGATCATATTCCTCTACTCCCTTCCTATTCATGCATTTGTTAAGACACCCCTTAAAAGTCACTATCGTGTCTGCTTCTAGTGTCTCCCTTGGCAGTAAGTTCCAGCACCCACCATCCTCTGTGTAAAAAACTTGCCTTGTACATCTCCTTTAAACCTTGCTACTCACAACTTAACTATGCCTCCTAGTAATTCTCTCTTCCACCGTGGGCAAAAGCTTCTGACTATCCATCTGTCCATGTCCCTCATAATCTTGTAGACTTCTATCAGATTGCCCCTTCAATCTTCTTCGTTCCAGTGAGAACAAACCAAGTTTCTCCAACTTCTCCTCATAGCTAATGCTATGTTTAGTGTTTAGTGCTACTCTGGAGATTTGTAATTCAGGTCAAACTCACAGGTTCATTGTACCGCATGTTGAACCTGTTTATTTCAGTGATGTTCAGGTTCCAGACTCTTCCCTTTTGTTTAGTTAGCCACACTCCCAAGTTCTGCTCTTTGGAGGAAGTCTCTGGTTCACTGTGGCTTTGTTGGAAGCTCTATTCTCTGAAATCAGAATTATTAAAAACATTTAGTTCCTCTCTTTCTCTCTCTCTCAGTCACCTTTACCCAGAAATGAACAGCATATTATTTGCTTCCAACCACCAAGCAATTTAACCTCTTATATACTGCACCAAGTTTTACTAGTATTTCTTGCTGGAAATTTCTTTCAGTGTTCCTACATATAACTGAAAGTAATAGCAACACCCCTTCACTCCCCCAACCTTCCTCCCTCCACCTCACCCCCTCACAACTTTGTAAAATTCAGCCCATAACTCTGAGATTGAGTTACAGGTAATATGGGATAGATTTAAACAGATTCCAGTGTTGAAACTGTGTCTGAAGGAGGAGTATTCTGGAGTGAAACAAAAGTAATCATGTAAACATGAGGACAGATTAAGCCCTAGTGGACTCGGCAGGAAGACTGAAAGGTAGGACAATTGAGCAGTGGCAGTTGTTTACAAAGATATTCCTTCCAACTAAAATACATTCAGATTACAGCTTACAGTGTCGAAAGTCTAAAGGAGGAGTGCAGGAGACAGGAATTCCAATACTCAGGGAAAGATGGAGTTCCTTCCTTACAGTAGACTGTCCTTTAATTGGACTGGGATCAGTCCCATGGTACATCACATCATCAGGGCAGGCAGTAGGGCTTTGAAGTAAAAGCAGATGGAGTAGAAGAGGAATAGAAAGGCTCAGACTGCTGCAATCATAGACACAGAAAGTTTGCTGAAAAGTGCTTCTAACCTCTTGTCCTCCAACAGAATACCAGGATTACCAAAGGGGGCAGGGCTGAATGGGACATGACTTGATGGGTTGATTGGTTGGGCTGGGGGTGGGAGGTCCCATTACCACTCTGCAAAGGATTCAGTAGGAGAAGGAGGGACACTAGCAATCGGGGTAGGGTGGGATGGGGTCAGCTGGAGCAGGTGGGATTCAGGATCGCAGGAGCAGGGATCAGGTCAGGATGGTTGGGTGGGTCAGCGCTGCATGGAGGGGAGAGAGTTGGGTCTGGAGAGGTAACTGTCATGGGGTGGCTGGAGATTGGCGTGGGTTGGGTGGGGGCGTGTTGAGACTGGGCTCGAGAATGGTCAGTTTGGGGGGAAGCAGTGATCGGGCCAAGGTGGAGGCAGTTGAGGGCTGGTGATGTGGAAATCACAGTGCTGATCAGTGGTCAAGCTGGCCAGCGATCGGGAAGGCAGCAGTGCAGGGCCACTGCACATGAGCCAATCTCTGCACTGACAGATCAGTGCATTGGCAGTAGCCACTAGGGATACTGGTTTCAGCCTTTCCAGTGGGAATAGGTCCTCACACCCGAGTTTTAAATGGTATTCATGCTGGTGGCCTCCGCAGTGCAAAGAGTATGGAAGATTCTTCTCTGCATTCCTGTCATAAAAACCAACGTGAATTACTCCAATTTTCACGTGAGTTCAAAACTTAGAATTTTTTTGTGAGAATTCTAGCCGTGGTGTCTGAATGCACGAAGCATTAGGAACAAAATTAATGAGTTGACAGCCCAAGTAGAGACCCCAAGTAGGGTTTGATCTACTGGCAATTACTGAGATATGGTTAAAAGAAGACTGGGTGGAATTTTCCCATCTTGTCCAGGAATTGTAGTGGGCAGAGACAGACCATACAAAGGTCCACTGACCTTCTTGTGGGATTTTCCGGTCTTGGGGTGAATGTGGTTGGAAAATCCTGCCCCAAGTTTGGGAATTAAATATCAGGGCACTCAGTATTTCAAAAGATAGACAGGAAGGAAAAAGAGGTGATGTATTTTTGCATTGAGAAATGATTTGAGCACTTGAAATCAAGATATGAAATCAGTCTGGATAGAAACAAAAAATAGTAATGGAAAGAAGCCTCTGATGGGAATAAATGGAGTTCCAAAGTGGATCACAGTACAAACCAAAAGGGTTTGTAAGAAAAGTAAAGCAATGATCATGGTGATTTTAATATGTTTGTAGACTGAATTAATGAAATTGGCAAGGGTCGTCTCAAGATAGAGTTCATTTAATGTAGTAGAGATTATTTATCTCTATATATCCTTGATATATTATGGAACCAACCACAGAGCAGGCTACTTTGGATTTGGTATTGTGCACTGAGCAGGAATTATTTAATTAGCTCATAATTAAGATCCTCAAGGGATGAGTGATCATAGTATGATAGAATTCAAAATTCAGTTTCAGGGTGAGAAACCAGAATCCCACACTCAGATACCAGAGTTAAACAAAAATAATTATGTAAACATGAGGACAGACCAGTGCACTGTGCAGGAAGGCTGAAAGATAGAGCAGTTGAACAATGGCAGTTGTTTAAGAAGATATAATTGTTGTTTAAGATGTTTTTTAAGAAGAAGAAGATGTGGACGTTAAGAAAGAGAAAGAGAATGTATTGCAACTTTTAAATACTATCAAGATAGATAAGTTGCTGGGACTGGATGGGACGTACTCCAGGTTACTGTGGTAGGTGAGGGAAGAGATTGCAGACCCTCTGGTGATGATTTTTGCATTGTCGTTGGAATGGGAGAGGTTCCAGAGGATTGGAGGATTGCAGATTGATTCCTATTTTCATGAAGGGAAACAGGGATAGCCCAGGAAATTATCAACAGGTAAGTCTAACTTCAGTGGTTGGTAAGTTGATGGGGAGAGTACTGAGGGATAGGATTTATGAACATTTAGAGAAGTTTAATATGATCAGAAATAGTAAGCATGGCTTTGTCAAGGGCAGGTCGTGCCTTACGAGCTTAGTTGATTTCTTTGAAAATGTGGCTGAATACATTGACGAAGAGAGTGGTAGAACATAGAACATTACAGTACAGAACAGGACCTTCGGCCTTCGATGTTGCGCTGACCAATTAAGAAAAAGCAATGACCCTCTAACCTAAACCATTCCCTTTTCATCCATAAACTTACCTACTAACCTCTTAAATGCCACCAAACTTGGCGCATCTACAACTGCAGCAGGCAGGGCATTCCATACCCTTACCACCCTCTGGGTAAAGAAACTACCTCTGACATCCGTCCTATACCTACCACCCCTTAATTTAAAGCTATGTCCCCTCGTGCTAGCTTTCTCCATCCTAGGAAAAAGGCTATCACTGTCCACCCTATCTAAACCTCTAATCATCTTATATGTTCCAATAAAGTCTCCTCTTAGCCGCCTTCTTTCTAATGAAAACAACCTCACATCCCTCAGCCTCTCTTCATATGACCTGCCCTCCATACCAGGCAACATCCTGGTAAACCTCCTCTGTACCCTCTCCAATGCCTCCACATCTTTCTTATAATGCGGGGACCAGAACTGCACACAATACTCCAAGTGCGGCCGCACTAGAGTTTTGTAAAGTTGCAACATGACGTTGCGGCTCCGAAATTCAATCCCCCTACCAATAAAAGCTAAGACTCCGTATGCCTTCTTAACAACCTTATCGACTTGATTGCCAACTTTCAGGGATCTATGCACATATACACCAAGATCCCTCTGTTCATCAACACTATTAAGAGTTCTACCATTAGCCCTATACTCTACACATTTGTTATTCCTGCCAAAGTGAATTACCTCACATTTTTCCGCATTAAACTGCATTTGCCACCTCTCGGCCGCAGCTCTGCAACTTGTCCAAGTCTCTCTGCAAACTATAACACCCCTCTTCACTATCTACCACTCCTCCGACTTTGGTGTCATCCGCATCCCCCTGATGCGAAGGTCAATTTAGCATGGCCAATCCACCTAATCTGCACATCTTTGTCCTGTGGAAGGAAACTGGAGCACCTGGAGGAAACCCACACAGAACATACAAATTCCACACAGACAGTGACCCAAATTGGGAACTGAACCCAGGTCCCAGGCGCTGTGAGGCAGCAGTGCTAACCACTGTGCCACCACGCTGCCCAGGTACAAGCCTTTGTCCTTTGTTCTTTTTGTTCTGATTCCCACCTTCCTGACATTGGAGCATCTCACAGGCAGCAGGGTAAGCAGGCTGTCATGGCTACACCAGTGTCATCTTAAGTCAGCCAGGGTCCTCCAGGTCTTGGTCCCCGAGGGGACACTCATTCAGGATATCTCAGGCCACATGGAGTGGATCAAAGCTGAGTGCCTTCCTCTTCAATGTGCATCCTGGGGAGAGACCGAGATGCAACAATAAGCCTCATAAGATTAACAAGTTACAGGGTCAAGGGGCCATGGATGAAGGGCTGCAATAGTTAGGGTAAGGATGCTAGGTGGTGAATATAATCACATATACTTGTTATATCGCACAATTTAATATCACCCCTTCATGTTATTGCACTACTACTTTCATCAATAAATGTTATTGCACCTCACAGCTGTGACTAATCTATCTGTGATTCTCCTCACAGGGATGACCATATCGTTATCACACACATAGAGGAGCAGAACATCGTGCTGCATGATAGAGCCCCTGTGGTCCACAAAGCATACGCTCCTCACTTCCTAGCTCTGTGCCTGTCACCTATCTGGACTTGAAGTACTACAAACCCAAGCAGTCTCAGCAGTCAGGGCCCTATCAGTGACTGAAGACCTTGCCCTGGCATCCCCAGCACCTACCGAATCCCCAGACTCTCGCTCCTCCAGGACACTGCCCTGCATATTTGTGCCTCCAACCCTCATTTAGACCAGGTGCCAGTGTGCACTCGGACAAAAGGTAGGAGTCAAACATGTGTGGCACCAGGACAGCATCACATTGTGCCATATAGCAAATAGTTATCATTCTCCTGCTTGAACCAAAAAACTTGCTCGCGCAGACCACCAAAGCCCATCACCCTGTTGGGATGTCAATGGGATTCTTGGGGCTGGTGTGCGCAAGGGGAGAAGAAGGGATTGGAAAATGGGGGTGTGTTATGGCTCCAGGTATGAGGATTGCAGTTGCTAGACTGCATGCTACCTTTGGATGAACCTTGCTGCAATGAGGGTCTCCCTCACTGCTCTGGATTGTTGGACATCGCCTGCACCACCTGTCCTCCATCCTTGGCCACTTTCTCCACATCCTCCCAGGACCTGCTCCTCTTCCTCCAGAAGTCTCTTGGCTGCTGAATCAGGCTTCACAACACGTCACAGTGATGCAGGAGACTCTGAGGGAGCTGTACTGGAGGACACCGCAAGGCCCAAGAGGGTATCTGTGACTTGGCTGACACACTTGTGCAATGAGGGCTGCAAGGATCCATAGATGTCCTCACTGGACACCTAGATGGACTTAGTGGCATAAAGTTGAAGGCTGCTATGACATTCACTTCCACCGGGAACGGGTGTGCTCATGTCTCTAAATGTTCCAGGTCTACGAGACTGCAAGGGCTTGACACAGGTGCTATACCATCTCCTGGGTCCCCACCCTCTCCCAAAACAAGCAATGATCACCATCTCAGTAGCTGCTAATTCAAAATCCTTACTACATTAAGGGCAGGGGACGGGGGTGTGGGGAATGCATTTGGATAGTGTGGAATTGACAATTCTGTAAAAAGGAAGGTTGTTATCAGGCCACAATAGGAAATCAATATAAAACATTTCAGCTTTTGAGTGTTTTATGAGGTGTTTCGGTTTATGGAATTTGATAATAACTAAAGAATACAGAATAGACAATAATCTTCTTTAGCCCATCACCTTCCATACAATGTTTTATTAATAACTCTCTCAACCTGTTCTGTCACAGTGGGCAGCATGGTGGCACATTGGTTAACACAACTGTCTCACAGCACCAGGAACCTGAGTTTGATTCCCGGCTTGGGTGATTGTGTTTGGGGTTTGCACATTCTCCCCGTGTCTGTGTGGGTTTCCTCCAGGTGCTCTGGTTTCCTTGCATGGTTCAAAAAATATGCTGGTTAGATGCATTGGCCATACTCAATTCTCCCTCAGTGTACCCGAACAGATGCTGGAATATTGCTGCTAGGAGATTTCTATAGTAACTTCATTGCAGTGTTAAGCCTACTCGTGACACTAATGAATAAAATAAAGTTAACTTTAAATAAACATCTTGGATGCTTTACATATATATGCAGCAAGGTCTCTCTGTTCCTGCACATCCTTTAGAATTCCTCCCTTTATACAGTTACGAAGGGGAGGGTAACTCTTCTCTGAGAATTAATGCTCAACTACTCAAAGAGAAGTACCTCCATTTCATAATGTGTTAGAACTTGTAAGAATTAGTACGATCTACCTATGGCAATTTTTAATGGTTAAATCAAAATAACTGCTTGAAACTCTCTCTTTAAAGAAAACAAGTAACACTTTAACTAACAGTGAACAGGTTAACTAAAATATTAATAAACCAAATAAAACACCATTCTAATGGATGCTGATTAGATAATTACAATGCCTACTTATTAACGAAAAGAAAACATAATTTTTAGTCGCAGTCAAATTGCAATCAGGTTTGACAACTTCCAGAATATTTTTCTGTCTTTGTTGACGTCTCCTGTGTTCCATTGGTATGTTCTTCTGAGATGAAATGAGACTTTCTTCTAAGACATAGATGTGGCTGTCATACTGGCAGAAAGTTGCTGCCTGCCTGTGTGTGTGTCTCTTTATTTGAATCAAAATCAAATCCGATAGGCTGCTGCTTTTCAAATGCCTAATTCAAGTTATTTGGTTAAGATTCAAAAACATGTTCTGATTCAATGCCTAAAGCCTGTTATCAAGACAACCCTTTTTTGCCTCTCAATACCTTCTGGTACTGCAGCTCTTCACTTCAGTAAAACTAAACCACCTTTTAAACAAACAACTTGACAATTTTTTATAATTTTACAAACACTAACTTTTTCAAAAATACTGTCTCTCCACATTCTTCCTACCAAATGAAGCTCCTCACACTTCTCTACCCCGAACTTCATCTGCCACTCTTCTGCCTGATTCACTAACATACTTTAGATAAACGCAAAATGCTGTGGATACTAGAATCTGAACCCACTCTGACTTGAAACACTGGCTCTACTCTGTCTCTACAGATGTTGTAAGAAATCTCACAACTCCAGGTTAAAGCCCAACAGGTTTATTTGGCAGCACTGGCTTTCGGAGCCTCAAGTTCCTTTTTCAGGTGAGTGAGGATGTGTGTTCACAAACGGAACATATAAAGACATAAACTCAATTTACAAGCTAATGGTTGGAATGTAATTCTTTACAGATAATCAAGTATTAAAGGTATAGACAATGTGAGTGGAATGAGAATTAAGCATAGGTTAACGAGATGTGTATTGTCTCCAGACAGGACAGTTAGTGAGATTTTGCAAGTCTAGGCACATTGTGGGGGGTTACAGATGGTGTGACATGAACCCAAGATCCCGATTGAGGCTGTCCTCATGTGTGTGGAACTTGGCTATCAGTTTCTGCTCAATGATTCTGCATTGTTGTGTGTCGTGAAGGACGCTTTGGAAAGAGCTTACCTGAAGAACAGAGGCTGAATGCCCCTTACTGCTGAAGTGTTCCCTGACTGGAAAGGAACATTCCTGCCTGGTGATTGTTGAGCAGTGTTCATTCATCTATTGTCAAAGCGCCTGCATGATCTCCCCAATGTACCATGTCGCAGGACGTCCTTTCCTGCAGTGTATCAGGTAGACAACATTGGCTGAGTCTCAAGAGTATGTACCGTGTACCTGATGGATGGTGTTCTCATGTGAGATGATGACATCTGTGTCAATGATTCGGCACGTCTTGCAGAGGTTGCTGTGGCAGGGTTGAGTGATATCATGGTTATTGTCCTCCTGAAGGCTGGGTAGTTTGCTGCAGACAATAGCCTGTTTGAGGTTGTGCGATTGTTGAAAGCAAGATGTGGGGATGTGAGGGTGACCTTGGCACAATGTTCAATGACATGTAGAAGGCTCCAGAGAAAATGTCATAGCTTCTCCGCTCTGAGGAAGTACTGGACAACAAAGGGTACTCCGTCCACCATGTCCCGTGTTTGTCTTCTGACGAGATCGGTGCAATTTTCACTGTGGCACATCGGAACTGTCAATTGATAAGTTGAACATCATATTCTATTCTTATGAAGGCACCTTTTTCGGCATCTCTATAGGTGTTTTGTTGTGATCCTCTTCATCTGAGCAGATCCTATGTATATGGAGGGCTTGTCCAGAGGGAATGGCTTCTTTAACATGTTTATGGTAGAACTGGAGAAGTGGAACATCGTGAGATTATCCGTGGGCTTGTGGTACAGTGAGATGCTGAGGTGACCGTCCTTGATGGAGATGTGTGTGTCCAAGAATGCAACCGATTCTGGAGAATAGTCCATGGTGAATCTGATGGTGGGATGGAACTCTTTGATGTTATCACATAGTTGTTTCAATGATTGTTCACCATGAATCCAAAGGATGTAAGCATCATCGATGTATCTAGTGTATAGCATCAGTTGAAGGTCCTGTGCAGTGAAGAGGTCTTGTTTGAACCTGTGCGCTACGGACTTCTTACAGAAACTCAGCACACATGGAGCAATTGAACCAGGAGCATTCCTCGTCACAATGAATGTTTCGGCGCTCTACTCCAGCATCCCCCATGACGACAGCATTGCTGCAAGTGACTCAGTATTCAACGCGGACAACTGCCAATCTCCAGATGCAATTCTACAACTCATCCACTTTATCCTAGACTACAATGTCTTCACCTTCAACAACTAGTTCTTCATTCAGACACACGGAACAGCCATGGGGACCAAATTTGCACCTCAGTATGTCAACATCTTTATGCACAAGTGTGAACAAGACCTCTTCATCACATACGACATTCAACCAATTCAACCAATTCAATTGGTATACCAATTGAATACCAATGTATTCAACCAATACATCGATAGTGTATCGATGTATCTATACACTAGATACATCGATGACGTTTCCTCCCTTTGAACTCAGAGCAAGCAATCATTGAAGCAACTATATGGTGACATCAACAAGTTCCATCCCACTATCAGACTCACCATGGACTACTCTTTGGAATTGATTGCATTCTTGGACACGTGCACCTCTATCAAAGACCGTTACCTCAGCACTTCACTTTACCGCAAGCCCACAGACAACCTCACGAAGCTCCACTTCTCCAGCTCTCACCTTAAACATGTTAAAGAAGCCACCCCCAATGGACAAGCTCTCTGTAGACAGAGGATTTACTTACAGACGCTGAAAGATGTCCTCATAAGAAAGGAATATGGCGTTCGACTCATCAATCGACAGTTCTGACGCACCACAGTGAAAAATTGCACCGATCTCCTCGGAAGACAAACACAGGACACAGTGGACAGAGTACATTCGTCGTCCAGTATTTCCCCAGAGTAGACAAGCTACAACATCTTTGCCAGAACCTTCAACATGTCACCAATGAAGACGAACATCTTGCCAAGGCCATCTCTGCACCCCCACTTCTTGTCTTTGAATAACCGCACAACTTCAAACAGACCATTATCTGCAGCAAACTACCCATCCTCCAAGAGAACAGTGACCACAATACCACACAACCGTGCCACAGCAACCTTTATAAGACATTCCGGATCATCGACATGGATGCCATCATCTCACGTGAAAAATACCATCCATCAGATACATGATACATAGTCTTGCGACTTGGCCAATGTTGTCTACCTGATATGCTGTAGAGATGCCAGCATTGAACTGGGGTAAATACAGTAAGAAGTCTGACAACACTAGGTTTAAGTCCAACCGATTTCACTATCAAATAGATCAATTGGACTTAAACCTGGTGTTGTCTGACTTCTTACTGTGTTTACCTGATACGCTGCAGGAGAGGATGTCCCGAGGCATGGTACTCTGGGGAGACCATGCAGACACTGTGACAATGGATGAATGAACACTGCTCAATAATCACCAGGCAAGACATTTCTGTTCCTTTTGGGGAACACTTCAGCGGTCATGGACATTCGGCCTCCAACCTTTGGGTAAGCTTTCTCCAAGGCATCCTTCATGACACACAACAGCGCAGAATCGCTGAGCAGAAACTGAAAGCCAAGTTCCGCACACATGAGGACGGCCTCAACCAGAATCTTGGGTTCATGTCACACTATCTGTAACCCCCATGACTTGCCTGGGCTTGCAAAATCTCACTAACTGTCCTGACTGGAGACAATACACATAGAACATAGAACATAGAACATAGAACAATACAGCACAGAACAGGCCCTTCGGCCTTCGATGTTGTGCCGACCAAAATAAAAAGCAATGCCCCTCCTAACTAAACCATTCCCTTCTCATCCATATACTTATCAACTAACCTCTTAAACGCCACCAAACTTGGCGCATCTACAACAGCTGCAGGCAGGGCATTCCACTCCCTAATCACTCTTTGAGTAAAGAACCTACCTCTGATATCCGTCCTATAACTCATACCCCTTAATTTAAAGTTGTGTCCTGTGCTTAACACCCTGTACACTCACATTGTCTGTACCTTTAAGACTTGATTGCTTGTAAAGACTCACATTTCAATCATTATCTTGTAAATTGAGTTTATGTCTTTGTATGCCTGTTTGTGAACACAAGTCCTCACTCATCTGAAGAAGGAACTTGAGGCTCCAAAAGCTTGTGCTGCCAAATAAACCTGTTGGACTTTGACCTGGTGTTGTGAGACTTCGTACTGTGCTTACCCCAGTCCAATTCCGGCATCTCCACATCATGTCAATAGATGCTGTCAGACTTACTGAGATTTCCCAGCATTTTCCTTGGGTTTTGTGTCTGTGCACTAACATACGTATAACCTGAAGGAGAGTATCCAGTGAGATTTCACTGAGCTATAGGGACCTATGTTGTCCACTCTGAGGCATACTGGTTAATGCAATCCTGAACTAGAGCCATACTGAAGCTCCTGGCCTGTACTGAGTGACTGGCTGCCTGAGGGCCCTTCAAATGAGGGCCTGAACCTTCCAGCCGATAAGGTAATGAAAAGGACAGTGACTTCCTTCTTGTATAATTTGCCGAGCTCCTCATGGACGTATAAGTAATGAGATGAATTGCTCAAGATTGTGCATCAGCCATGCCACCCCACAGCAGAAATCACTCTCACTTTGGTTCTGGAGTCCAAGTTCGGATGTGGGTATAGTCGACTCCAGCCTAGGAACAGATCAGGGGAGGATCCCAACTGGCAGAAATATAATGAGCAGCTGTGTTTTTATGTGTCTGTTCATGCCCGTGTTTGTTTGTACCTGTGTGCATATGTACAACTGGTCATATGACTGTCTCCGTTTATGTTCACATCTGTGTGTGTTTGCTTGTATGTGTCTCTGTGCGTATGTGTGTATGCTTGTGTGTGTGCCAATGTGTGCCTGTGTTTGGCTGTGTGCTTGTATATGAATCTATGTACATATATAACTGCATATATGTGCATCTTGTGCATATAATAAAAGGCTTTGTGTGCATGTGTCTGTCGCCAAACATGTGTGCTTGTGTTTATATATGTGTCTTTGCATATGTGGGTGTAAGTGTGTATGATTGCACAGATATCTGTGTATCTGAGAGTGCTTCTTGGTCTGTCAGACACTCTCTATTCCTAAGGCTAACGGTGGTTGAATATTGGAATCTCACTATCGACCATTTTCTCTCAATCCTCAGTGAAGATTACTGCTGGTCACAGTTGTAAATCCATGACTGATCTGTCTGGTATAACTCATAGTCTGTAGAGCTGCTTTCCCCATTCTCCTCCTCACCCAGTTACACAGTCAGTCCAGTTCCCCAGCTGCCGGCCACACATTCTCTCAAACACACGTTCTTCACCACATATCCCCACACACAACATGCAGGTTCCTATCCCCCATCCAGCTGACAGCATGATCTCTGAGTCACCCTTCACCTCATCTCAAACCACTTGTGGCAAAGTCCTCTCCTGGTTGCAGATCAGGTGAGTAACCTTAGAGTCTGCGCTTTCGCTGAGCTTTAGTATTTATTTATTTGATGCTTATTCCAGCTCCCTCTATTTAGCTAATCTGACTGATCCCTTGCACTAGATCGCCTGCAGTACAGAGAGATCTGGCTGTCCTGGCATTTGAATCATAAATAGCTAGTGTGCAGATACAGGAAGTGATTAGGAAGGCAATCGGCATTTTGGAGTTTATTGCAAAGGGAATGGAATCTAAAAGTAGGGATGTTCTCATGTTGCTGTACAGGCCCTTGGTGAGCCCAGATCTGTGTACAATTGTAGTCTTCTTATACAGGATATAGTTGCATTAGAAGCTGTTCAGGGAACGTTCATTTGACTGATTCCTGGATGGAAGATTTTGATTTGATTTATTTTTGTTACCTGTATTAGCATAGAGTGAAAAGTATTGTTTCTTGTGTGCTATACATACAAAGCATATTATTCGTAGGACAAAGAACAAAGAAAATTACAGGCCCTTTGGCCCTCCAAGCCTACATCAACCATGTTGCCAGACTCAATTAAAACTCCTTAAACTTCCACGGACCATATTCCTCCATTCCCATTCTATTCATGTTTTATCCAGATGCCCCTTAAAACTCACTATCATATCCGGTAGTGAGTTCCAGACACCTACCACCCTTTGTGTCAAAAATCGGCATCGTACAAATGAGGTCGTGCGAGGATTGCTCTTGGATGTTGCTTCGAGAGTTGCCTACTGCATCACATCGTTAGTATACACTTAAACTGGACCAGCTTATTGGCAACGTGACAGCTCAGTGACTATCACTGTTTGTTGTATAGATACATGGATTTGGGCCTGTGTCTGTGGGAGTGTTCTCCCCGTGCTTGCGTGGTTTTCTCCAGGTGCTCTGGTTTCCTCCCACACCCCAAAGATGTGCTCTTAGACTGATTGGTGTTAACAAATTGTCCCTAAATTAGTCGTCCCTCAATCTGATCATGTTTCCATTATTGTGGAGTCCAATAGGCATATACAAAGGTCAGAGGTAGAAGAAGGCACTCACAATGTTAAAATGGTGGCGTGGGCTCAATAGGCCGAAGGCCCTGTTTCCCATGCTGAATTGTTCTTTGTTCTTTGTACAACTCCTTTTAAACCTTGCCCTTCGCACCTTAAACCTATTCCCCCTAATAATTGACTCTTCCATGCTGGGAAAAAGCTTCTGGATATCCATTCTGTCTATGCCTCTCATAATCTTGTAGACCTCTATCAGGTTGTCTCTCAATCCCCAATGTTCCAGTGAGAACAAACTAAATTTCTCCAACCTCTCCTCATAACTAATGCCTTCCATATCAGGCAACATCCTGGTAAATCTTTTCTCCAAAGCTTCTATATCCTTCTGGTAGTGTGGTGACCAGGATTGAACACTATATTCCAAATGCGGCCTATTTAAGATTCTATAACGCTGCAACGTGACTTGCCAATTTTTAAACTCAGTGCCCTCGCCAATGAGGGAAAGCGAGCATATGCCTTCCTGACTACCTTCCCCATGTACGTTGCCACTTTCAGTGACCTGTGTATTTGTACACCAGATCACTCTATCAATACTCTTAAGAGTTCTGCCATTTACTGCATATTTCATATTTGTATTAGACCTTCCAAAATGCATTACCTCACATTTGTCCAGATTAAATCCATCTGCCATCTTTCCACCCAAGTCTCCAACCAATCTATATCCTACTGTATCCTCTGATGGTCCTCATTGCTATCCACAACTCCATCAGCCTTTGTGTCATCTACAAACTTACTAATCAAACCAGTTTCCTCCAAATCATTTATATATATTACAACCAGTAAAGGTCCCAGCACTGATCCCTAAGGAACGCCATTTGTCACAGCCCTCCATTCAGAAATGCAGCCTTCCACTGCTACCCTCTGTCTTCTATAACTGAGCCAATTCTATATACATCTTGCCAGCTTACCTCTGATTCCATGCGATGTCACCTTCTGCACCTGTCTGCCATGAGGGACTTTGTCAAAGGCCTTACTGAAATTCATGTAGCCAACATTCACTGCACTACCCTCATCTTCGTCATTGCCTTAAAAAACTCAATCAAGTTCGTAAGACACGACCTCCCCTTCAAAAAAACCATATTGCCACTCGCTAATACGTCCATTTATTTCCAAGTGGGAATAAAAATTCTGTCTCAAAGAATCCTCTCCAATAATTTCCCTACCACTGGCCTGTAACTACCTGGATTATTCTTGCTACCCTCCTTAAATAAAAGAACAACAGTGGTTATTCTCCAATCTTCCGGGATCTCCCCTGTAGCAAGTGAGGATTCAATGATTTTTCTCAAGACCGCACAGAAAATGTAGTGTTATGGTTATTGTAAGGATGTAGAAAAAGATCAAAGTGTTGTCTGGGAAAGGCTGAACAGTTAGAAAATGAGAGCTAACCTTATTGAAACATATAAGATCTTAAGGGAACTTGATAGGGTGGATGCTGAGAGGATGTTTCCCCTTGGCAGGCAGACTAGATCTCAGAGATACAGTTTAAAACTAAGGAGTCTCCGATTTAACACAAAGGTGAGCAGAAATCTTTTCTCTTAGAGGGCTATTAACCTGTGGAATTCTCTACTGCAAAGAGCAGTGGAGGTTGGGCCAGTGAATATTTTAAGACTGGGCTGGATAGATTCTTTATTGAAAAGGGAGCCAAGGGTGTAGGTAGTAGAGAGGAGAATCAGATCAGCCATGATCTTATCAAATACTGAGGCACGTTCAAGGTACCAAAATAGTCTATTCTTTTATATGTTTGTATATAATCCTCAACTTTTCCAACAACTCTTTGGAAATGCATTGAATATCACTGTCCTCCACTAGATCTTGCCATTTCTCACTCAAGGTGAATTTGACTCTGGTGTAGCGTCAGAAAGGCATTTATATTCCTTGCTATTCCAAGGCACTGATGTCCAACTCCAAATTTAATTTGTACTCATATTGTTAAATTCTTACTAAGGAGTCGCAACAGTGATCCGTTGCTGAAAGATTAATGGGAATTAGTATAATTAGTATGAAAAGTGATGAGCAGGAGATATACCAGGAATCCTGATTCTCCACAAATTGCTGAACCATTTGCAGGATTAGAGAAATTGTGAAAGAAAACCTCACCATGAGCGACACACGATGTATCCAAATACATTGTATGACATGAAATGGGCTGTTGTCACTAGTCTTACTATTGCATTTAATGCTGGTCTCAATTATTTACAATCTACCATCTATTAATGACTAGGATAAAGAGGCAGAGAGTAATGCATCTACATTTGATGAAGATACAAAGCTAAATGGGAATACAGTCAATAAGGAAGACACAAAGATGCTGTAAATAGATAAAGACAGATTGGAGGCTGGGCAATAGGTGGCAGATGGAGTAGGATGTGAAGTTATTTATATTGGCCATAAGAACAGAATATAGAATATACAAGACATGAACTTTCTAAATTTTAATGTTCAGAGAGATATGAGTACAACAAGGGCATAGAAAGTTAGCTGGTCAGTGCACCAGGCAATTAGGAAAGCAAACAGCATTTGGCCTTTACTGCAAGAGGATTGGTGTACAAGAAAAAGGAAGTCTTGCTATAAATGTACAGAGTTTTGGTGAGACCACATGTGGAATATTGTGTACTGTTTTGGTCTCCACATTTAAGGAAGGATATATTTGCATTGGATGTGGTGCAGTGAATGTTCACAATTTAGTCCATGAATTGAGGGGGTTTCCTATGATGAATTAGGTTTATATTCCCTGGAGTTTGGAAGAAGGAGAAGTGATCTCATTGAAACATCAAATTCTGAGAGAGATTGTTTCCCCCAAGATGGGGATCTAGAACATGGGAGCATATTCTTAGGATAATGGGAATATCACTTAGGACTGAGAAATTTCTTAACTCAAAGAGAAATTGATCTCTGGAATTCCTTGCATAGGAATTTCCCAGAAATATTGGCAAACAAGGGTCCAATGAGGAGGAGTTGAAGGAAATTAGCATCTCTAAAAAAGTAAAGTTTATTTATTTATTAGTCACAAGTAAGGCTTACATTAACATTGCAACAAAGTTCCTGTGAAATTCCCCTAGTCATCACACTCTGATGTCTGTTCGGGTACATCAAGGGAGAATTTAGCATGGCCAATGCATCTAACCAGAATGTCTTTCAGAGCGTGGGAGAAAACTGGAACCCCGGAGGAAACCCATGCAGACATGGGGAGAATGTGCACACTCCATACAGAAGTGTTCCAAGCCAGGAATCGAACCCAAGTCTATGGTGCTGTGAGACAGCAGTGCTAACCACTATGCTACCAAAAACAAAAATGCTGGAGATATTAATGGGACTGAAAGCCAATATATCACTAGTGCCTGATAATCTACACCCCAGGATGCTAAAGGAGATGGCCATGGAAATAGTGTATGCTTTGGTTGTCATCTTCCAAAATTCTATGGATTCTGATACAGCCCTGGCAGATTGGAAGGTGGAAAGTGTATTCCTACAATTTAAGAAAGGAAGGAGAATACGGGAAATTATAGTCTGGTTAGCCTAACATCCATCTATTATAAACAATGTGATAACTATGGGAGGGAATCACTCATGGAGTATGTGAGACCAATGGCTTCCTTTTCTCAGAAACACAGCATTAAGGGAGGAGGGGCCTTGCAAACATGAGGCATCCATTGGGTGATAGTGAATGGGATGGATATTATAAATCGAGACTACTTATTCACAGATGGATGTTGAAAACATTTTTTTTGCAATAAAAGTATTTAGATAAGCTGGTGAAACATAAAAACATAAAAGCCTGTGAACAGAAAGCGTTAAGGTGCTACATTTCTTTCTAACTAGTACAGCCTTCACCCGTGCCATCTCAGTGAAATTACAACTTCCTAATCTTATGTGGCCTACCACTACGTCTCAGTGACTCCCTAGAATGTAGTTCAGAGGTGGAGGGGGCCAGCTGTCTATCTTACGATACTGTCTGGAGACAATACGCATCTCTTTAACTTATGCCTAATGTTATCTCCACTCACATTGTCTGCACCTTTAAGACTTGAATAGCAGGTTAACTGTAAAGACTCGGATTCTAATCAGTGTTCTATAAACTGCTGTGTGCCTTTTATATGCTCTGTCTGAGACCAGAACTCTCCACTCACCTAACGAAGGGGCAAACCTCGAAAGCTCAAGGGTTTACTATCAAATAAACTGGTTGGACTTTATTGTTGCACTGGTGTTGTGAGACTTCTTACTGTGTTTACCCCTTGTCACAACCACTGTCTGCTGAAGTATAATGTTGACACACAACCCTGCCCTCTCAACCTGACCCCTTGGGCTCACCATCCGTTAGACTTTCAATCATCTATGCTCACGGAAGATGGCCCAGAATAAAAGAGAGCAAGAAAGGACAGGCAGGGGATTTCCTGAGTTGCACCTCCTAACCCTCTAGAAGAGCAAGCAATGGAGATCTCAGGGGAGCTATATCAGAGAGCTGTGAGTGTCTGTAAGGCCAACCTGTGCCACAGAAGTGAGGACCCACAAAACCTTTACTCAAATAAATTTTTTCAAGCAATTTCAAGCTGCTCAGAAACTTGTCCCTTCCATGCACTGAACCATGTTTCTTTTCTTGCAGGAGCAACACCTGATGAGACCAAGCCTTTAGAATCATTGCTCCACTACAATCTCCACCGGCGCCTCAAAGGAAACTCTGAGGTAAGTACCAACCATGCACCACAGATATCAGTCACATACTATCAGTGGGTAATATCAGCAGACAGGTTACAAGGTCACTTTCTGGTGAACACCACACATATATCAGGTGGAGATGCCAACATCTGAGTTCTTGGGTGGACAGAGGTCTGCTGGATTCCAGGAAACAACTTGCCCCAGCTAGATACTGAGAATTAGAATCAGCTCTCTCAAAGCTACTGAATATGAAGAGTCAAAGGCAGAAAGTGCAGAAGGGGCTGTTAGCAACATTCCAGCAACTGCAAGGGGGAATCCTACAGCCTTCAGGGCAAGAAATAGTGCTGACATTGCATGGTACCCAGAGCAACACTATAACGGTGCTGATTGCAGTAGAAAGCCTTGGGCAGGAAAGAACAAGGGAAAGCACTTATATTCAGAGAGGGAGGGCTGTGGTAACTCCAATAATTTCAAGGGGATTCACTGATTAACTTCCCTGTCGGACCCATAGAATACAAACTCCCTGGTATAGGACCCCTGTGAGCAGCATGGAGCCATCCAATGATAGGCATATACCTCCTCACTAACCCTCACCGATGAAGCACCAGTAGCAGATTTTTATAGATCATGTCTATTCCAATCTAATCCAGATTGGGCGAATGCAGTGGTAAAGGCAGACAAATCAGTAAAGTGGTGCATGCAGCACACTAATTGAATTAAGATATAAGCAAAATTATTTGAATTGGCATTGTGCCCGTTTTGGGTGGGTTCCTGATTGCGTCGATTTTTTGGCCTTGATAAAGTGTCAAATGGCACAAAAATGTGCACAGATCACATTCTTCTCCTTATACCCAACTTTATCAAATTTTTGCACCCAAAAAAAGGGTGCAATGCAATGGTAAAATACTGGCCATTAAATCCAACAATTTGCCCTGATCTAGTCTGTGGTTAAAAATTAAGTAAGAAGTCTCACAACACCAGGTTAAAGTCCAACAGGTTTATTTGGTAGCAAAAGCCGCTAGCTTTCAGAGTGCTGCTCCTTCATCAGATGAGTGGGAGCTCTATTCACAAACAGGACTTATAAAGACACAAACTCAATTTACAAAATAATGATTGGAATGCGAGTCTTTACAGATAATCAAGTCTTAAAGCTACAGACAATGTGAGAGGAGAGAGTGTTAAGCACAGATTGAAGAGATGTATCTTGTTTCCAGACAGGACAGTTAATGAGATTTTGCAAGCCCAGGCAAGTCACGGGGGTTACAGATAGTGTGACATGAACCCAAGATCCTGGTTGAGGCTGTCCTCATATGTGCAGAACTTGGCTATCAGTCTCTGCTCAGTGATTCTGCATTGTCATGTGTCATGAAGGTCACTTTAGAGAACACTTACCCAAAGATCAGAGGCAGAATACCTGTGACTGCTGAAGTGTTCCCCACCAGGAAGAGAACAGTTTTGATTGTTGAGCGGTGTTCATTTATCCCTTGTCATAGCATCTGCATGGTCTCCCCATGTACCATGCCTCGGGACATCCTTTCCTGCAGTGTATCAGGTAAACAACATTGGCCGAGTTGCAACAGTATGTACCATGTATCTGGTGGATGGTGCTCTCATGTAAGGTGATGGCATCTGTGTCTATAATCCACACTTGTAGAGGTTGCTGTGGCAGGGTTGTGTAGTGTCATGATCACTGTTCTCCTGAAGGCTGGGTAGTTTGCTATGGACAATGGTCTGTTTGAGGTTGTGCGGTTGTTTGAAGCTGTTGTGGAAATTACCATCAGCGTCAGACTGGAGGTTCAAAAGTCCAGCTTTATTTTGGACATAAAATTTCAGGGAGAAAGCACTGGTACTTGGCAGCTACCTTCTCATTAACACAATAGGAGTGATTCATTTTTATACTTTTCAGACAATGGATAGTCCGGACATTAACCATTTAACTCATCATTATAGTTGAATAGAATCGATAGTTTAACACATCGTTACAGCCAGACATATGCACACATTGGCTTTTAACATCGGATTGTTTCATAGAAAGACTACATTTCCTCCTTCAGTGACTATCAATGACTTTGTTTCAGTCTATACATATAGTAATTGGTTTTCTTGCATTCACATATTCCCATTCCCATTTATGACTAATTTCTTTATCAGTCTTTATTGCCCTAGGTCTGTCCTTACCTTTAAAGTGCCTCAAGCTCTTTACTGGCTTCCTGAAGTATCTGATTCCTGCATGTTTAACTTTAAATAAATGTCTGTCCTGCATGTTTTAATTTCAAGTAGCTGTTGTGCTAAAGGTCAATGCCTGCTTAATGTCTGTCTCCCAGGTAACCTTTTTATGTGCCAAGCAGCCATCTTATACGGCAGGTAGCCATTCTTATGATTTTCCCCACTTCAGTCCCCACTTTTGGTCCAGATTATGGCTTTAATAATTCCTAGACCAACAATTATACAGTCACATATAGAGGTCAATTTTCTTCTTTCCTCCTTCGTTTCTTCTGAAGTCTTCAGGGATCTTCATCATGGGTTCTTCCTTGATGGATACATTTACTCCTGGCACAATTCTTGTTACCATAATCATGCAATAGACTTTCAGCATTTAATAATTAGACAATAGGCAATTACAATTGAAATAAGTATGACTCATCCAAGTAATACTTAAAATTCCCAGGACCCCCCTACTAGCCATTCCAACCAGTTTCTTCCTTTCTTGGATCCCTGTCTGAAGTTATCAAGTTGTTCTCTGATGCTATTGATGACTTGTGTAATGTTATAAGACTTGTCTGTGACATGGGTTATGCATTTGTTACCTATGAATATACACACTCCCTCTTGTTGTGCTACCTGGTATTCCACTGTGTATCACGTTTGCTGCGCATATAATCTCAGTTCAGCCATTTCTTGGTTAATAATGCTGTTTCCCAGGACTGTTAGTCCACAAACGATATGATTCCTATTCTTTGCACTAATCACCCCTGCTAACCCCCCACCCCCCAACCCTCCCCCCAACCCCCCCCTCCAACCCCCTCCCCAACCCCTCCCCCCTCCCCCCAGATAAGGCTCCAAGGAACCCATATGCCAGTGAGGATCCCCTTGTGCCCAGGGCTTCCCAATTGGCACAGAATTCTTTGCTGATAGCCCGGGTTACCATTCTCCTCTGAATGTGCCCCTTCTGAGGGCATGGAACAATCAGTGGTCCTAAGTTCCTACTGCAAAACAGTTTGGGAAATTTAGTGCTTCTGTTATGTAAGTACCATTGAAGAGGAACATTTATCCCTTCTTAGCACGTGACATTTAGTGTCTTGATTATGAGTTTGTTCACATTGCCAATTGTTCGGTTTACTTCATTCCCCATTTGACCCCACCACCTGGTAAGTATCAAATGAGTATGTCCACTTGGCTAAGCTTACGTGTGTCCCATTGAATTGTCCACAAATGAGGTGTCTTCCTGCAGTTATATTTAGACATTTCTGTTCATCACAAGTGCAAGTAAAGTGTCCCTTATTAACCCAACAGTGCTGATGGACACACTGCGTCTGCACGCAGGAATTATTCTTAGAGATCAAGGCATAGGCACATCCCCATCCCTGTCCCATAAAACAAAGCGGATAGCTTACGGTATCTGAACAAGCTTTTCCTCCCGCCTGTTGGAACCCCATGCATACAGGATCTGCGGGGTTTACAAGTTCCACACATCTTCCTATATACCTCTTTTATACTTGCCAGTTTGTTCCTTACAGTGTGCATCTGTTATATCTACTGTACATAGGTCATGAGGGGTCCACTGGTGTGGCTACAAATAAGGCTTGCTGATTGTGCTAATGGGTAACATACAGTTTGATTCCCGTGTAAGTGTTTGTAAAATAGATTATCCTGCAGTCCAGTCAAATTTACTGTCACAACAACGCAAAGTAATACAGTTACACACATAGTTACATACATATTCACAACAATCAAGTCTCATTTACTATAATTTATATAATCTCCAAAAGGTATACTATTAACTCGAATGCGCCAGTTGCTCTTGCTTGCAGTTTTTGCCTGTGTTGAGGAAAGCAGTCCGGTTAATTCAGTCATTCATTCATTCATTTCTTTGTGTAATTTCAGCTGTGTCTAATGTTTCTATGTACCTTTGCTGTTATGTCTATGCAGGCACTGGTGTCTCCACTAATTATAACTTCATATGGCCCATTCCATTTTGGTGCAAACCTTGATTTGCCAAATAATGCTTTTACTAGGACACAACTTCCCGCTGTTGGGACATCAGGGAGCATTTCAAGCTCTCTCTCTGCATCTTATTTCCTGATTGTCTTTTTGTGCATCCCTTTCAGTTGGGTGCTTAGTTCCAAAACATATCTCCTGATTTTATCTTTTAGCGGACCTACATCGGTCCCGCCTGTTATGATGCTTTCTGGTAATTACATTGCTCGTTCTGTCATTAGTTCATAAGGGGTTAATCCGATTGTCCAGTTTGTGGTAGCTCTTTGTCTCATTAGTATAGTGGGCAATACCTCTGCAATTCACTTATACATCAGTAGTGCAAAATATTTGATTACATATCCCCCTTCCATAGAAAGCTTCCTGTGAGTCAAATAACACTTTGCACTGGGCTTTTGACTGCAGCTGGACATCCATTCATTTGTATGTAATCCTATCAAAAGACATTGCTTTCCTCATTAAAATCACATGCCATACAGTTCCAACCTTTATATAATGCACTCTTACATTATATCTAATTTGATCATTTGTTTGCATGCAAACACTGCATTACAGTACTTTACAAAATGCTGCTACCTTACCTACAAAGAAGTGCATTCAAATGCTTAGTACCAACATATAGCAGCATTGTGCAAGTTATTCAGGATTTGATTTTATTCTCGGGTCTCTATGACAGTGCTATACTGTCTAATAATAATCAACTGGAGTTGTATCATACCACTTATAACCGTGAAAAACCCTTTTAATTTAAGTTGTTTCCATTTTTAAACTAAGTTAAACTTTGCAGTATTTGGCAAACCTTGAACAATAGATGGTACATGAAATTCCATTCGCAGTACATGATTTTAACCAGTTATAGAATACTAAACTATCAGACATTTGTAAATCACTATATTCTGTGGACTTTAATTTTGCATTTCACTGACTTGATATACTTTAAACTGACTTATAGACAATATATTTATCTCATTCCTTTGTTCCTGCATTTCTATTTTTCCTTAAAATTACTTATTTTCTTCTCCTAACTTCTCAACTAACTCTTTCATAATATCTACTTCAAGACAAAGGAAAGAGCACATGTTTCCCTTCAAGGTTTAAATCCTTTAAATTTCAATTTAGTTTCCAATTTTTATTTAAACTCTGTATCAAACCCACTGTTGTAAAATCACAGTTAGGGGAAGAACATTAAAACAAACAACAACAAAACATCCAATGCAAACACTTTGTTAAACACACATAGACACACATGGAAGCTTCCAACATTCGTTCAACAGCACTTCCTCTTACATTCAAACTCAACAATTTTAAACTGAGATGAAAATAAAACATTTAAAGAAAATACAGAAAGCTGATTAAGACAGTCGCTTTTATTCTTCTTCTTTCCAAACTGTAATTAAACTCAAAAACAGAAGTAAATTCAAGAAATTTTATCACTTTAATCTTTAACAGTTTTAACACTTCCCCAGCCCCCCGAGGTTAAACTAAGGTGCAAAGCACCGCATCCACTGCACGCAACAAACAGGCTTCAACAGCGCCTGCTCCTCCCAATCTAATGCAACAACAACCACCTACATTCGACAAGCAACCAGACCACACAAACACACTGAAATACAAAAATTAAGATTTCTCCTCTCCACCTCCAGGTATGTCACTAGCCCATTCTACCAATTCATCTCAATCTTGGCACTCAATCACTCCCATTTTTAGGATGGTTTGGTGAGCATTAGAGAGTTCATCCTTAAAAGCTTGGATGGAAGCTCGATCTCCTCGACCTGGGTTTCCTTCTCCTGAGCACTCTTGATGTACTTGGAACAATCAATCCCCGTATTCAGAAGCTCCTTCCCCTTTTAACTGTTCTGTTGTGACAATTCTGCTCCAGTTAGTGGGAGTATTCCCTAATACTCTCTGAATTTCTGTTTTAAAGTGGGTGAAGAGTGCCTGTTGGGCATCTATCTCCTATGTTAGGGGGACTACATGTGTCCAATGTCATAGAACATAGAACATAGAACATTACAGCACAGAACAGGCCCTTCGGCCTTCGATGTTGTGCCGACCAAAATAAAAAGCAATGCCCCTCCAAACTAAACCATTCCCTTCTCTTCCATATACTTATCAATTAACCTCTTAAACGCCACCAAACTTGGCGCATCTACAACAGCTGCAGGCAGGGCATTCCACTCCCTAATCACTCTTTGAGTAAAGAACCTACCTCTGATATCCGTCCTATAACTCATACCCCTTAATTTAAAGCTGTGTCCCCTCGTGCTAGCTTTCTCCATCCTAGGAAAAAGGCTATCACTGTCCACCCTATCTAAACCTCTAATCATCTTATATGCTTCAATAAGATCCCCTCTTAGCCGCCTCCTTTCTAACGAAAACAACCTCAAATCCTTCAACCTCTCTTCATAGGACCTGCCCTCCATACCAGGCAACATCCTGGTAAACCTCCTCTGTACCCTCTCCAATGCCTCCACATCTTTCTTATAATGCAGGGACCAGAACTGCACACAATACTCCAAGTGCGGCCGCACTAGAGTTTTGTCCCCCACTATAATCTTGTGCTAGAGGGGAGGCTGGTCCACCTGCTACCTG
The DNA here is from genome assembly GCA_024679065.1 of Sphyrna mokarran. Lineage (NCBI taxonomy): Eukaryota > Metazoa > Chordata > Chondrichthyes > Carcharhiniformes > Carcharhinidae > Sphyrna > Sphyrna mokarran. The sequence goes on along the minus strand of JAGIQG010000008.1, from coordinate 62,613,162 downwards.
CCTCCACTTATCCGCTGAACAGGCTGTCCTGACCAACTGTGTCCTACCCAGATTGTGTCTAATTCTTCTCAGAATTTAGTGTTTGTGCTTCTAGGTTGTAATTTACCCAGGGAAGCAATTATCTGCTGTCTCTTACCTGGGGTGAAGGGTTTATAATTTGCTTTTGGCTGCGCATCTGATCCCCCTCAGGTTACTGGCGCTAAGTTGTGTTCTAGCACTTCCCACTCCTCTGGAGGAGCATTGGTTCCTATTGTGTGAATTCATAAGGAGGTAGAAGAACAGTTTGCCCCCCTCCATTGCTTTTCTTCTAAGACCTGATTTTGTTTTTCCAGTTCCCTCACTCAGGATTCTAATCTCTAATCTTTTCTTTATCTTCACTCCACTACTTGCTCAATCAGACCAGCTAACTTATGTATTAAAATACTTATATCTTCTTTGTCTTGTTTCTCTTTTCTTTACTTATCCACTTTCTCTGCTGCTCTGAAGTCTGAGGAGTATCCCAGCCATTCCTTTGCATCTTCTTTATTAATGCTTGCCTGCTTGTCATGTACATTTCAATGAGAGAACCTGCAGAGCCACTCTTAACTTCATTATCTGGCATTTTGCAGTCTTCACTATCTCCAGTCACTATTGCCACTTTGGCAATGTGTTTTAGGCACCATACAGCCACAATTGCTCCCTAATAAAGTGTACTCTGTACCGTAGACTTCACTACCCCCAGACACTATTACTATTCGAGCACCGTCTTTCACTACCATCTCAGGGTTTCATTTATACTCACGGATCCCACTATTACCACCTCAGCAATGTGCTTCTCTACCGGAGTCTGCCTCTAGGTCAGAGTTGATCAAGCTCCTTTTCCGTACTGCTTTTACAACATTGACAGTACAGTACCCAACTTTACAAACTTTCATGCAATCAGATGGCAACTCTGTGTTCGTTTGCCACAACACCAGTTTATTTGATAGTAATCCCACAAGCTTTCGGAAACAGTGTTCCTTTGTCAGATGAGTGGAAAGTTCTGATCAGAAAAGGACATATAAAAACATACACAGTTTACAGAATACTGATTAGAATACAAGTTCTGCCACTTGTTGAAAAATCATAGAAATCATAGAAACCCTCTTGTGCAGAAAGAGACCATTCAACCCATTGAGTCTGCACTGAGCACAATCCCACACAGGCTCTGCACCCATATTCCTACACATTTTACCTGCTAATCCATCTAACCTACACATCTAAGGAGCAATTTTGACAAGGCCAATCCACCTAACCAGTTTAGGATTGTGGTTCACAATCCTACATGTCCTCAGTGTCTCTTTGCCCACTTCAATTCCTGACCTTCATGTGGGATATTTCCCCTCTTAACAACCAGTCTAAGGCTGGGAATTTGAGACAGGCACTATCTTGTCCTCTTGTCGGTCAGCACAATTAACAGTTACTTATCATTACCAACAGTTAGTATTTATCACTATACCATATACAACAATACCCCCTAAGTTTAACCCCTTTCAAACTGTATTCTTGATCTTGTCTGACACCCACAGATTCAGTGACCTCTACCTCGGCTTTCTAATTGTGGCCGATTGATTGAAACTTACCAGTAATAGATTCTAGCCGATACGTCAATTGTTGTAGGAAATCTACCGGAGTCAGACTGGAGGTACAGCTTTATTTCGGACACGAGGCTTCGGGGAGAAAGCACTGGTATTCCGTAGCACTTGGCAGTTACCTTCTCAATTATACGTTAGGAATGGTTCATTTTTATATTTTTCAGACAATGGATAGTCTGGATATTAGCCATTTAACTCAGCATTATAGTTGAGTAGGGTCGATAGTTTCACACACACTGTTACAGCCAGACATATACAGACATTGATTTTTAACATCGCATTGTTTCATAGAATTACTACATTTCCTCTATCAGTGACTATCAATGACTTTGTTTAGGTCTATACATACAAGTAATTGGTTTTCCTGCATTCATGTATTCCCATTCCCATTTATGGCTAATCTCTTTATCAGTCCTTATTGTTCTAGGTCTGTCCTTATCTTTAAAGTGCCTCAAGCTCTTTACTGGCTTCCTGCAACATCTAATTCCTGCATATTTAACTTTAAATAACTGTCTGTCCTACATGTTTTAATTTCAAGTAGCTGTCTGCACTAAAGGTCAAAGCCTGCTTAATGCCTCTCTCCCAGGTAACATTTTTATTGCCAGGCAGCCACTTTATAAATCAGGATCCCTCTTTATGATTTTCCCACTTCAAAGGCAGTAAGTGGGGGTATGGGGATGGCCTTGGCGAGCTGTTTATCTTCATCATTGACATGTTGAATGCTTCGGAGAAGGTATTGTAGCTTCTTTGCTCTGGGTAAATACTGAAGGATGAAGGGTACTCTGTCCGCCGTGTTCCGTGTTTGTCTTCTGAGGAGGTTGGTGCGGTTTCTCGCTGTGGCATGTCAGAACTGTTGACTGATGACTTGAGCGCCATGTGCTGTTCTTATGAGGGCATCTTCCATTGTCCGGAGATGTCTGTTGTGATCCTCCTCATCTGAGCAGATCCTTTGTATACGGAGAACTTGTCCATAGGGGATGACTTCTTTAACATGTTTAGGGTGGAAGTTGGAGGAGTGGAGCATCATGAGGTTATCTGTGGGCTTGCAGTATAGTGAATTGCTGAGGTGACTGTCCTTAATGAAGATGCACGTGTCCACGAATGCAGTTGATTCTGGAGAGTAGTCTATGGTGAGTTTGATGGTGGGATGGAACTTGTTGATGTCATCATATAGTTACTTCAATGATTGTTCACTATAAGTCCAAAGGAAGAAAATGTCATCGATGTATCTAGTGTATGGCATTGGTTGAAAGTCCTGTGCGGCGAAGAGGTCTTGCTCAAATCTGTGCATGAAGATGTTGGCATATTGAGAACAAAAGAACAAAGAATAACACAGCACAGGGAACAAGCCCCTTGGCCCAACAAGCCCACGCAGCCATATTAACATTGTGAGTGCCCTCTTCTACCTATAAGTCTCGTCCACGATATTGGGCTCCACAATAAAGGAATTATAACCAGATTGAGAGACGCCTAATTTAGGAAAAATTTGTTAACACCAATCAGCCTAAGGGCACATCTTTGGGGTGTGGGAGGAAACCGGAGCACCTGGAGAAAACCCATGCAAGCACGGGGAGAATGTGCAAACTCCCACAGACACAGGCCCAAATCCATGTATCTGCACAGCACAGCGATAGTCCCTGAGCTGTCATGTTGCCCGTCAGCTGGTGCAGTTTAAGCGTATACTAACAACGTGAAGCACTAGCAATTCTTGAAGCAACATCTAAGAGCAGGCATTGCGCAACCCCCCTCATGTGTGCCCCTTGTTGGACAACAAAGCGGACTGAATCACCTGTGGATTAAAAAAAAGACATCAATCAACATGCACAACTTAAATAGACATTCGTGGAATCCCCCGAAGTTCAAACGAGTTGCAAATTTGGTCTCCATGTCTGTTCAGTGTGTCTGGATGAAGAACTGGTTGTTGAAAGTGAAGACGTTGTAGTCCAGGATGAAGTGGATGAGTTGTAGAATTGAACTTGGAGACTGGCAGTTGTCGGCATTGAGTACTGAGGCAGTTGCAGCAATGCCATCGTCGTGAGGGATGCTGATGTCGACTACTGAGACATCCATTATGATAAGTGTTCTCCAAGGTGGCCTTCACGACACACGACAAGCCAAGTTCCGCACACGTGAAGATGGCCTCAACTGGGATCTTGGGTTCATGTCACACTATCTGTAATCCCCATGACTTGCTTAGGCTTGCATACTCTCACTAAGAGAGACTTTTTAATTGTGTTTACCCCAGCCTAACGCCTGTATCTCCACATCACTAAAAATCAATACATTCCAACACTATTGTCAAACATATCTTTCCTTTCATAAATCTATGTTGACTCCAGCCAATCCTATGTTTTTCTAGTGTCTAGTTATCATGCCTTTTGTTACAGATTCTAGCACTATTGCCACAACTGATATCAGGCGAACAAGTCAGTAGTTCCCCATTTTCTTTCCCCCTCCTTTCTTAAATAGTGGGTTACATTTGTTCCCTTCCAACCACAGGCACCATTCCAGAATCTATAGAGTTTGGGAAGATGATCAACAACACATCCACCATCTTTACAGCCACCTCTTTCAACACAGATATAGATCATCAGGTCTGGGGAATTTTTTCAACTTTCCATTCCATTAACTTCTCCCGTATTACTTTTTAACTTACACTAATTTCTTTCAGTTCCTCTTTCTTGGTTGTCTAGTATTCTTGGGAGGTTTTTTTTGTATCATCCTCCGTAAAGGCAAACGCAAAGTGTGGAATTTTCCATTTTTATGACTGAATTGTGGTGGTGGGCAGTTCCAATGATACCATTCTAGCTGGCTGGAATGGTAAAAGCCCACACCCAATTCCATAATTGGAAGCTCAGGCAAGTTTCTGGCTAAATCATTAGGAGATCATCACCCACATGTTGTCAGCTGACAGATTTGAAGGCCTTGTGAAAATAGATAGGCTGGAGGTTGTACTGGTGTCTAAATATAGGGCCAGGACCTTCGAAAGGCATGTCACTGAACCTCAGCTCCACCCACTTTGATCACATGCCTTTCATCCATCTTGATATAGGTCGAGCTCACGCACAACAGGAGACAGTGAGCCCAGACTGAGAGATGGATGGTCAAGATCACTGCAATTAACATATTTCACGAGACTGCAAACAATCCTCCTGGGGAGGTAGGAATTGCTCTTTTGAGGAAGGGGAAATTTTCCTCTCCCAACAGCCTGGTACAGCTCACAGCACTATCACTTCATCAAATCCTGATAATCATGGTGAGTTACATGTGGTCTTATACAGTTTATTTTCGTCAACTAAAATTCTGTTCTCTATTTCTCGGCACCAGCAGATTGAGGCCCTCCAAGCAGCTGAGCATGGCCTTAAGACCATGCCTGAGTAGGAGAAGGCTCCAGAAGAATTATCACAGTGCTCGCTACAGAGACCAGACACCAAATCAGCCCCACTCAGGTGAGTCTCTGGAAACAGCTCTCAGCTAAACGATGGAGAAGGTGCAGGCAAACAGCAAAACATCAGGCAGAGATTCAGCAGACTAGAGCAACAATGGAGGAATCTGTCCACTTTCTATCTGATGTTATGGCTCCAATGTGTGAGCATCTCAAGATCACTAGAGGAAGTTTGGCCCCCATCATTGAGACCTTGGTCCAGTAGGTCCTGATTTATGCTCAGCCCTGCACTCCATGGCCACCTACTCTGGTGGGCACCATCAGGATATAGGCCACATGGGGTCAGAGCAACTTGACCTCCCTCCAGGTGCACCCATCTCTCCCAACAAGTCAGGTCATGCCCTTCTGACATTCTTAGGCCTCACCTTCAGTATAGAACATAGAACAATACAGCACAGAACAGGCCCTTCGGCCTTCGATGTTGTGCCGACCAAAATAAAAAGCAATGCCCCTCCTAACTAAACCATTCCCTTCTCATCCATATACTTATCAACTAACCTCTTAAACGCCACCAAACTTGGCGCATCTACAACAGCTGCAGGCAGGGCATTCCACTCCCTAATCACTCTTTGAGTAAAGAACCTACCTCTGATATCCGTCCTATAACTCATACCCCTTAATTTAAAGTTGTATCTTAATACTGGCCCTCAGCAGCCCGCTGAGCTTTCTGGAACTTCCGTTCTTCATCATCTGATAAGTTCTCATCCTCCTCCAGTTCACCCTCTGGTAAGAGAAATCCATAGCCAGTCTGTAAAGCGCACAGCACAATGTGACCATGCAGGGGTATTCTCTGGAGTATGTAATGTAGAGAACCACCTGAACCATCCAGACATTTAGAGCACATCTTCAGAAGTCCTATGGTCTGCTCTATGGGAACATAAGAACTAGGAGTAGGAGTAAGTAATTCAGCCCTTGAGCGTGCTCTAGTATTTAATACAATCATAGCTAATTTTATCTCAGCCTCAACTCCACTTATTTATCCATTGTCCATATCCCCTCAAACCTCTACTAATTAAAATTCTGTCCCCCCCCTTCCTTAAATTGACTCAATTTCCCAGCATCCATTACAGTGTGAGGTAGTGAATTCCACAGACTCATAATCCTTTGAGAGAAGTAATTTCTCTCTGTCTCTGTTTTAAATCTGCCATTCCTTATCCCGAAACTATGAATCTAGATTGCCCTAAAAGAGGAAACATCCTCTCCATGTCTGATTTATCAATCCCCTTAATCAACTTGTGTATCTCAATTACATCTCTTCTCATTCTCTGAACTCCATGGAATATAGTCTAAACTGCCCAATCTCTTTTTGTAATTCTATTGCTCCACCTGCCAGGTGAATTGGAGCAGATGAGGGACAGACGGTGGGAATTTCCAGTCTCAGGTCAAGCAATGCTATAATCCCACCAATCATCTCTGGAATCAATCTAGTGGACCTCCTCTGAGCAGCCTCCAATGCAACCCTCATCAAGTAAGGGGACCAAAACTGTGCCCAATACTGTACTGTGATCTCACCAATGCTTTATAAAGTTGCAGCAACACTTCCCTGCTTTTATATTCTATTTCTTTAGCAATAAATGCCAAAATTCCATTTGCCTTCCTTATTATTTATTGTACCTGCATACTAGTTTTCTATGATTCATGCACAAGGATATCCAAATTCCTCTACACTGAAGCATTTTGAAGTTTCTCTCAATATAGATAATAGGTTGCTTGTCTATTTTTTGACAAAAATGGATAACCTCACATTTATCCACATTAAATTTCATCTGCCAGGTTTTGTCCCATTCACTTAATCTACCGATAAGCATTTGTAAATTTCTTATTTCATAATCGCAACTTAATCACAGAATCACAGAATTCCTGCAGTACAGAAGGAGGTCATTTGGCCCATTGAGTCTGCATTGACAATAAACCCACCAGGCCTACCCCCATGTACTTACCCTGTCAATTCCCTGCCACAAGAGGCAATTTACCATGGTCAACCAACCTAATCCGCACATCCTTGGATTGTGGGAAAACACTGGAGCACCAGGAGGAAACCCATGCAGACAAAGGGAAAATGTGAAAAATTCTACACAGAAAAATGACCCAAGGCCAGAATTTAAGCCAGGTTCCTGGTGCTGAGAGCAGTGCAAACAACTGTGCCATCATGCCACCCTATTTTAGTGTCATCTGCAAATTCAGTGATGGTATCTACTATCTGTGCATCTTGATCATTAATAGTCTAGAAGTATGGAATATAGAATCCTACAGTGCAGAAGGAGGCCATTCAGCCCATTGAGTCTGCACCTACCACAATCTCATCCAGGCACTATCTGCATGCATTTACCCTAGCTAGTCCCTCTGGTACTTATGCCAATTTAGCATGGCCAATCAACCTAACCTGCACATCTTTGGACTATGGGAGGAAACCAAAACAGCCGGAGGAAACCCATGCAGACACAGGGAGAATGCGCAATATAGATTGTAATTGTTGGGGCCTACATGACTGCAGCTCCAACAACACTCAAAAAGTTCAACCATCCAGGACAAAGTTGTGCATTTGACTGACATCCTATCCATCATTTTAAACACTCACCCTCTCCACTAACGATATCCAATTGCAGCTGTGTATACTGTATGCACTGCAACCACTCCTTAAAGGCTACTTAGGTGATGCCTTCGAAACCCATGACAGCCACCATTTAGAATGATGGGAAGGCAGGATCACGCTATTGAATTTGATGATCAGCCATGATCAAAATGAATGGCAGAGCAAGGGACAAAAGATAAACTCCTGCTTTTATTTCTATGTTTCTAAAACAATAGAGAAGGGGAAAGCCACCTCCTGCAAAATCCCCATCAAGTCACTCACTATTCTCATTTGGAAATATGTCACTGTTCCTTCATTGTTGCTGGGTCAAAATCCTGGGACTCCTTTTCTAGCATCATTGTGAATGTACCTGCACCTCAGGGGGCGCAGCAGTTCACCATCTTCTCAAGGGCAATCAGGGATTGGCAATAAATGCTGGTCCAGCCAGTAACACCCATATTCCACAAAATACTTAAAACAGTTAATAAAAAAACACCAAACATCAGGAAACATAGAGATTGATGAAAGTCTTTACTTCCCTCCTCAGGTAAAACATTTCTGTTCATCACTACATTTTGATTGAGACTCTATCAGCCCACATTCCAATAGAGTTGATGGATATTCAGTCTTTGTGAGAGTGGTCAAAGTGTGCCACCAGCCTGATCACCACACAAGAGCACCGAGGAAACATGCCTGTCCTTTGCCCTTGACACCAGAGGCCTCTTAGTCATACCCAATACAATCCCTGAGCTTGTGCTTGTTATTAAACAATCATAAAGATTTTCAAAAGCCACTTCATATATCTATTTTTGGAGAAAATCCTGGTTTATTTGGAAAACTGAGAAAGAATTTCTATGAGCCGAAGTTTCAACTCGGACGGCACAGTGACACAGTGGTTAGCACTGCTGCCTCACAGTACCAGGGATCTGGGTTCAAATCCAGTCTCGGGTCACTATCTGTGTGGAGTGTGCACATTTTCCCCGTGTCTGTGTAGGTTTCCTCCAGGTGCTCTGGTTTCCTCCCACAGTCCGAAGATGTGAGAGTTAGGTTGATCGGCTATGCTAAATTGACCCTATGTCCGTGGGGTTAATAAGGTAAATACGTGGGCTTGCGGGAATAGGGCCTGGATGCGATTGTGGTTGATACAGAACTGATGGGCTGAATGGTCTATAATTCTAACAATCTGATGATCAAAATACAGAAAGCTGGAGATTAAGCAAAGAATAGTGCTCCTCTGAAATGCAGTGTTTCATTTTTTACTGTGTATTCTGAGGAAGGTTACAGTAAGTCTTTGGGCTCCTGTTTCCTGTTTAATGCTGACAAAATAAAGTGTTCTGGCCACAGTGGAAGCTGCTTAACTTAAGCTGAAGGACCAACTTGCTGATTCTATTACTTTCTATCATTGTTAAGCTTGGAACAGTCCTTCTCACAGTTGTCGAAAACGCTATCTTAGATCTGCCCATTTCTATAATGGATATAGAAAATGATGATTTCTGTTGGAAGGACAAACTGCGACCAAATAAAGCAGCAATTTCCTTTTGATCCTTAAATTAGACACCTTAGGTTATTTCCAGTTGATTCTTGATGTAACCAGAATGTGAACAATGAAACATCTCCTCCAAGGCCAGTGTCTCTTCACCAAATTTAGATTTATTTACATGGTCAGTAACACTCAGAGAGGTGGGGATGTGAGGGTGGAGCCTGGGTGGGATTGTGGTAGGTGCAGACTCAATGGGCCAATTGGCCTGTTTTTATACTGTAGAGATTCTAAAGATTCTAAAGGTACTTCCTCGACAAATATAGTCCTGAAATACCAGCAAGCTTGACACTCCACTTTTTGTACACCCGCCGGATTCCCTGAATGGACAAGCCATTACTATCTTAATCAAGGACCTCATATTCTAAGAGATCCATTTTGTGTATCTGGTTAAAGTCATTACATCTTTCCCCCTCTAAGTCCAAGGAACCTTGACAGTTCATTCGCCTTGATAGCCTCTTGAACCTTAAACACTAAGTCTGGATCCTCAGGTTCTGTGTCTGAAGTAGGTGGGGTGTAGCAAACCAGATGCCTCTTTCACATAGAGTGCCAAAGATCAGGTTTGCTCCCTTCTTTGAGCAATAAAGGTGCAGACTCAGCGATGTCAACCATGTCCATTTCAGACTTAGAGGTTCCTCTGATCATCGATGGAGAGCGGGAGGCAGTGGGTTCCAGGTGTCTTCGGATGTGCTGGGCATTCCACATTCCTGAACAGCCTGATAATTTAAGGCTTTCAAGTTACCCAGATGTTTCATCAGGATATCACCTCCTAGACAGACTTTGCATGAAAACGATCCAGTCCTCGAGTCAACCATGCCTTGTAATCCAGCAGGCCATTCTCATGAATCTTCAACAGTACTTTATTAAATGCCTTTAAGCGTTTCTCACAGCTGGTGGTGTTGTGAGCTCACTGAGCTTCTTGATGTCTTTCCATCCTGCCCACCACGTTGAGGAAAATCAGGCTTAATCTGGTGCGAAGTCGTTTTCCTATGACCAACTCTATTGACACTATTCGGGTAGTTGCTTCGGAGTTTGTTCCATAATCAATCAGTAATCTACAAATTAGTATTCAAAGAGACTGCAGACTGTTTCTTTAAGTCTGCTTTCAAGGTTTGAACCGTTCATTTCGCAAGACTGCTAGACAATGCTTCGAAAGGTTAGTCATGGCACGAATCAATTCCAGCCTCCCAGACTACTGGATTCATACAGTTTGCCACCGAAACATGTCCATAGCAGAAGCCATTTCCTGGAACACGTAGATAACAAGGACACCTACGTCAGACTCCTATTTATTGACTACATCTCAGCCTTCAATACTATTATTCCCACAAAGCTCATCTCCAAACTCTGTGGCCTGGGCCTTGGCACTTCAATCTGCACCTGGATCCTGAACTTCCTAACTCAGAGACCACAACGAGTAAGGATAGGCAACAACACCTCCTCCTTGATCATCCTCAACACCGGTACCCCACAAGGCTGTGTTCTCAGCCCCCTACTACACTCCCTATACATCTATGACTGTACGGCCAAATTTGCTCCAATTTGATTTTCAAGTTTGCTGATGACCTCACCATAGTGGGTCAGATCTCAAACAATGATGAGACAGAGTACAGGAATCATATGGAGAATCTGGTAAACTGATGCAGCAACAATAATCTCCCCCTCAATGTCAACAAAACGAAGGAGATTGTCATCAACTTCAGGAAGCATAAAGGAGAACATGCCCCTGTCTACATCAGTGGGGATGAAATAGAAAGGGTCGAGAGCTTCAAGTTTTTAGATGTTCCAATTACTAACAACCTGTCCTGGTCCCCCATGTTGACACTATAGTTAAGAAAGCCCACCAATTCCTCTACTTTCTTAGAACACTAAGGAAATTTGGCATGTCAGTTGTGACCCTCACAAACTTTTACAGATGCACCATAGAAAGCATTTCATTCTTTCAGGTGGTATCACAGCTTGGTATGGCTCCTGCTCTTCCCAAGACTGCAAGAAACTACAAAATGTTCTGAATATATCTCATTCCATCAGCCTTCCATTCATTGACTTTGTCTACACTTCCTGCTGCCTTGGCAAAGCAGCCAACATAATTAAGGACCCATGACACCCCAAACATTCTCTTTTCCACCTTCTTCCTTCAGGAAAAAGATACAAAAATCTGAAGTCATGTATCAACTGACTCATGAACAGCTTCTTCCCTGCTGCTGTCAGACTTTGAATGGACTTACCTTGCATTAGGTTGATCTTTCTCTACATTCAAGCTATGACTGTAACATTATATTGTGCATTTTCTCGTTTCCTTCTCTAATAACGGTATGTTTTGTCTGTATAGTGCGCAACATACAATACTTTTCACTGTATGTTAATACATGCAACAATAAAAATCAAATCAAATCAAAAGAATTGGTAATATGGTGCCTAATGTGTCAAATTCTGTTCAACTTCATAAAATAGGTTTATTCCTGGCTAGTTAAGGATGGTCCATTATTGGAAACCAGAACCTCCGCGATTTCATGAGCCAAGTTTTTGTACCATCAAGAATGAATGCACTCTATGTGTGTTCATGCATTTGGAGTGGGTATCAATGATTACGAGGAGTATCAAGCCCACGAATGGATTGGCACGATTAACATGAAGCCACTTCCTCAAGCTACCCAGTCATTCTCAAGAGTGTAGAGGAGCTGATCATGGTAATTTTTGTTCTTGTTGGCATTGTTGAATTCAGCTATGTCTGTATTCATACCTGACCATCATCTGGTGGTCAGGAATGGTTACAGACATAGCTCCTCATGAGCATCTTCCTTCTGGTCATTCCTGGGTGGCCATGGTGAAGTTCAACCAGGATGGTAAGGTGGTCCTAGCTCAGGACGACCACTCTTGATCCCCATGAGAGCATGCCACCTTCTATGGTTAGCTGCTCTCTCCGACTCTCTCTCCAACTGAAATGGCCTTTTGCTTTCCCCCATCAGCACCAGCTTTTCAATTTAGTGAGGAGTGGCCTTGTTGAGTCCATAGTCAAATATTATTTGCTGCCACTGGAAGAGTCTCCAAAAAATTCATTGTCATTACATTCTCTTCCACTGGGGGCACCGCCAGTGCAGTATTTGCTAATGGTAGCTGAGTAAAGTATCTGAATTAGCAACCTGTCCTTCTGGATACTCTTCCAATTGGTAATTATAGTCAGTCATTAATATAGCCCACCACTGGATTTCGGCCAATGCTATGGCGGTGCCACCTTGTCCTCCTTTAGCAGTTCCAATATTGGCTGGTGGTCTGTAAAAAAGACAAATTTCCACCCATTATGGTATTAGTGGATTTTTTTATACCAAATGTCACTTTCTTTCTCAATGTGGGCATATTTGCTTTCCATGATAGCCAAGGTCCTGGAAATCTATGTAACTGGGTGCTCCTCATTGTTTGTCCACCTATGCACCAATACTACCCCAATGTCATAAGGGACACATCACAGGGCAGTAATAATTCTTTCCTGGGATTATAATGTTCGATGAGGTAGGCTGTTGTTTTACTTTAGTGAAAGCCAAGGAATGACTGCAAGCCTACTGACAAGGCTGGTCCTTTTTTAATTGTTGGTGTAATGGGGCCAAGGTGTAGGCAATATTGGGTATAAATTTTCTGTAGGAGGTTACCAACCCTTCAAATGATCTTAACTCCTGGATGGCTGTGGAGCCTTTGACCATCTGCACTTTTTCTTCCAAGGCGTGTGGATCAGACTTGTCTACTCTGTAGCCCAGATAGGTCACCTGGGAGGGGGTGGGGAGGTTACTAGGAATAGATATTTTTCCCTTCTTAGGTATCTGCCTAACTGGGTAAATCAACTTAAAACTTCCTCAAGATTCGCTAGGTACTCCTTATTTGTTTTTCCTGTAATGAGGATGTTATCCAGATCATCAGCAACCTGACCTGATCCAGAAACAAGTAAATCCAAGCTTGCCTGCAGGGTCACCCCAAAACAAAGCGAAGTTTTCACCAAACAGACATCAATCCCTGCAGAATCCTATCTGGTAAGAAAGACATTTGCTGGTATTCAAAGTCAGAACAACAAAAGTAAGTCTCAAAACCTAGATTTAGAAAAATGTGTTCAGGAAACTCCACCTATATTCAATGAGCATCAATTAAAATGACCAAATTGAACCTCTTAAAATAAGCATAACAGCAAATGGGCAATTTGTATTAAAGGAGATGCAGCTGTATCCATGATTGGGAAAGCAGTTCAGCAAAATTTGCACAGGGCTCCAATCCTTATGCTTAGTCAAGATTTCAGCAAGATGGAAACTACTGAGAATTGTGAGTACAATCTTTGTTCTGTTTCTATTAATGATAGTGGAGGGCTTGGAGTTGAGCTTAATGGTGTGAAACTGGCTGACAGAAATCCACCAGGATTGGGTAAACATAGAACATAGAACAATACAGCACAGAACAGGCCAAAATAAAAATAAAAATAAGGCCGACCAAAATAAAAAGCAATGCCCCTCCTAACTAAACCATTCCCTTCTCATCCATATACTTATCCACTAACCTCTTAAATGCCACCAAACTTGGTGCATCTACAACAGCTGCAGGCAGGGCATTCCACTCCCTAATCACTCTTTGAGTAAAGAACCTACCTCTGATATCCGTCCTATAACTTTCATATAACTTACATCTTTCAGTTGGAGACTAGCTGCTTAAGTGAAACATCCAGAAGTTTTCCGAAAAGACCCAGTGACATAAAAGAAGCTAAAGTGATGTTATGTAAGGCCCAGGAAGCAGTCCCCAGTTATTGTAAGGCCTGCTTGGTATTGTTTTCTTTAAGAGAAAAAGTAGAAACAGAAATTAGAAGATTGGAATGAGAAGTTATTGTAAAATCTGGCCAGTTCTCAGGGTGGGCAACACCCACCGTGCCTATTATGAAGCCAGATTGTTTAGTCCACTTTTGCAAGGACATTAAACAAAAACTAAACTGTTATTCACAACTGAACAAATACCCGATTCCTCGGATCAAGGATTTATATGTAAAGTTGACGGAGGAGGCTTATATCCAAAATTAGATACAAGTCATGTTTATTTGCATTTGGAGCTGGTTGAAGGTTCTTAGAAATATTTCACTATCAGTACTCTAAAGAGCCTCCATCAATACTTAAGAATACCTTTTCGGATATCATAGGCCTGCTCAATTTTCCAGAGAACAATGGAGAGTATATTACAATGTTTACCCCAGAGGGTCATTTATCTGGATGATGTTCTCATTACAGGTAAAACAGGGCAGAACCTACAAACCCTGGAAGAAATCCTTAGACAGTTTTCAATAGGCAGTCAGGTCGAGAAGGTTGTTGGGAAGGCATATGGAGTCCTGGCTTTTATTGGTAGAGGGATTGAATTTCGGAGCCGCAACGTCATGTTGCAACTGTACAAAACTCTAGTGCGGCCGCACTTGGAGTATTGTGTGCAGTTCTGGTCCCCACATTATAAGAAAGATGTGGAGGCATTGGAGAGGGTACAGAGGAGGTTTACCAGGATGTTGCCTGGTATGGAGGGCAGGTCTTATGAAGAGAGGCTGAGGGATTTGAGGTTGTTTTCGTTAGAAAGGAGGAGGCTAAGAGGGGACCTTATCGAAGCATATAAGATGATTAGAGGTTTAGATAGGGTGGACAGTGATAGCCTTTTTCCTAGGATGGAGAAAGCTAGCACGAGGGGACACAGCTTTAAATTAAGGGGTGATAGTTATAGGACGGATATCAGAGGTAGGTTCTTTACCCAAAGGGTGGTTCGGGAGTGGAATGCCCTGCCTGCAGCAGTTGTAGATGCGCCAAGTTTGGTGGCGTTTAAGAGGTTAGTTGATAAGTATATGGAAGAGAAGGGAATGGTTTAGTTTGGAGGGTCATTGCTTTTTATATTGGTCGGCGCAACATCGAAGGCCGAAGGGCCTGTTCTGTGCTGTTATGTTCTATGTAATATGCACTTGAGGAGGAAGAAATGAGTTTTCTTATACCTCCAGTGACCCAGAATGGACATGGTACACTAATGGATCGGTGCTGGGAATGCCAGCAAGGACAAAAGTTGCTACCAGCAGCTCCCTACACCCATGGGAATGACCAGGTAGACTATGGATATGACTGCACATGAATCATGCAAATCCATTCATTGGCTCAATGTTCTTGATCTTAGTGGATGCCCATTCAAAGTGGTTGAACGAACATAAGGTGAATTTTGTGAAGATGGCTTATCTGGGTTATAAAGGTAACAAAGCAGGTCTACATTCTTTGGAGAACATAGAACATTACAGCGCAGAACAGGGCCTTCGGTGTTGCGCCGACCAATTAGGAAAAAGCAATGACCCTCTAACCTAAACCATTCCCTTTTCATCCATAAACTTATCTACTAATCTCTTGAACGCCACCAAACTTGGCGCATCTACAACGGACGCAGGCATGGCATTCCATACCCTTACCACCCTCTGGGTAAAGAACCTACCTATGACATCCGTCCTATAACCACCACCCCTTAATTTAAAGCTATGTCCCCTTCTGCTAGCTTTCTCCATCCTAGGAAAAAGGCTATCACTGTCCACCCTATCTAAACCTCTAATCATCTTATATGTTTCAATAAGGTCTCCTTTTAGCCGCCTCCTTTCTAACGAAAACAACCTCAAATCCCTCAGCCTCTCTTCATAAGACCTGTCCTCCATACCAGGCAACATCCTGGTAAACCTCCTCTGTACCCTCTCCAATGCCTCCACATCTGTCTTATAATGTGGGGACCAGAACTGCACACAATACGCCAAGTGCGGCCGCACTAGAGTTTTGTACAGTTGCAACATGACGTTGCGGCTCCGAAGTTCAATCCCCCTACCAATAAAAGCTAAGACTCCGTATGCCTTCTTAACAACATTATCGACTTGATTGCCAACTTTCAGGGATCTATGCACACATACACCAAGATCCCTCTGTTCATCAACACTATTAAGAGTCTTACCATTAGCCCTATACTCTACACATTTGTTATTCCTGCCAAAGTGAATTACCTCACACTTTTCCACATTAAACTCCTCTCGGCCCAGCTCTGCA
The DNA here is from genome assembly GCA_024679065.1 of Sphyrna mokarran. Lineage (NCBI taxonomy): Eukaryota > Metazoa > Chordata > Chondrichthyes > Carcharhiniformes > Carcharhinidae > Sphyrna > Sphyrna mokarran. The sequence continues at coordinate 62,596,931 of JAGIQG010000008.1, read as the reverse complement.
ACTTGTCCAAGTCTCTCTGCAAACTATAACACCCCTCTTCACTATCTACCACTCCTCCGACTTTGGTGTCATTTGCAAATTTACTAATCCATCCCTTAATATCCTCATCCAGATCATTTATAAAAATTACAAACAGCAGGGGCCCCAAAACAGATCTCTGAGGTACTCCACTAGTAACTGAACTCCACAATGAATATCTTGCATCAACCACTACCCTCTGTCTTCTATCTGCTAGCCAATCTTCTATCCTATAGAATAGGATAGAATAGGATAGGATAGAACAATCATTCAATGATTGTTCACCATGAGTCCAATCATTGAAACAACTGTATGATGATATCAACAAGTTCCATCCCACCATCAGACTCACCATGGACTATTCTCCAGAATCAGTTGCATTCTTGGACACACGCATCTCCATCAAGGACGGTCACCTCAGCACATCACTGTACCGCAAACCGACAGACAACCTCACAATGCTCCACTTCTCCAGCTTCCACCCTAGACACGTTAAAGAAGCCATTCCCTATGGACAAGCCCTCCGTATACACAGAATTTGCTCAGATGAGGAGGATCGTGACAGACACCTCCAGACGCTGAAAGATGCCCTCGTGAGAACAGGATATGGCACTCGACTCATCGATCGACAGTTCCGACGTGCCACAACGATAAACCACACTGACCTCCTCAGAAGGCGAACACGGGACACGATGGACAGAGTACCTTTGTTGTCCAGTACTTCCCCGGAGCGGAGAAGCTACGACATCTTCTCCGGAGTCTTCAACATATCATTGATGACGATGAACATCTTGCTAGGGCCATCCCCACCCCCCCCACTTCTTGCTTTCAGACAACCGCACAACCTCAAACAGATCATTGTTCGCAGCAAACTACCCAACCTTCAGGAGAACAGTGACCACAATACCACACAACCCTGCCACAGCAACCTCTGCAAGACATGCAAGATCATAGACATGGACGACATCATCAAACGTGAGGATACCATTCACCAGGTACACGGTACATACACTTGCAACTCGGCCAACGTTGCGTACCTAATACGTTGCAAGAAAGGATGTCCTGAAGCATGGTATATTGGGGAGACTATGCAGACACTAGGACAGCGGATGAATGAGCATCGCTCAGCAATCACCAGGCAAAACAGTTCCCTTCCTGTGGGCGAACACTTCAGCAGTCATGGGCATTCGGCCTCCGACCTGCGGGTAAATGTTCTTCAAGGGGGCTTTCGTGATACACGACAGTCTCTGCTCAGCGACTCTGCGCTGATAGCCAAGCTCCGCACAAATGAGGACAGTCTTAACAGGGATCTTGGCTTCATGACACACTATCTGTAACCCCCGTAACTTGCCTGGGTTAGCAAAAAACCTCACTTACTGTGCTGTCTGGAGAAAACACACAATTCTCCAACAATGCTCAGGAATCCCTTCACACACATTGTTCGCCACTTTAACACTTCAATAGCAGGTTAGATGTAAGGATTCGCATTCTAATCAGCAATCTCTGACTGTCTGTGCTGATGTGTGCTATTGCAGACCAGAACACTGCATTTGCCTGAAGAAGACACAGAGTGTTGAAAGCTCACGTTTTTACTATCAAATAAATCGGTTGGATTATAAATTGGTGTTGCTAAATTCTTACTGAATCTATAGCTATCCATTGCACTAACTGAGCCTTCAAGCCTCATCCTGACATAAGCCTCCTTTTTTCCTTTTAACCAGCAAATTAACTTTTTTAGTACACCATGGTTCCCTTACTCGACCATTTCCTCCTTGCCTGACAGGAACATACTTATCAAGGACTCGCAGTAGCTGCTCCTTGAATAAGCTCCACATTTCAGATGTTCCCAGTCCCTGTAGTTTACTAGTCCAACCTATGCACCCTAATTCCCTCCTTATGGCCTCATAATTACCATTCCCCCAGCTATAACTACTGCCCCCATCTTCATGCCTATCCCCATCCATCACTAAGGTGAACGTAACCGAATTGTGGTCACTATCACCAAAATGTTCACCAACTTCCAAGCCTAACACCTGGTCTGGCTCATTGCCCAGCACCAAATCTAATGTAGCCTCACTTCTAGTTGACAGGATGGAGGCAATTAAAGACACCCCAGCTCCCATCTCAATCCAGGAGTTACAGCTGTTTTAATGAGAGACTATGGAAAATTCATACCAAACTAGGCCTCCATCAAGCTGGGGAATGGTCACCCAACAAGACTCAGCTTTTAAGAGAATAAAGCAATAGCTGCCATTGTCAAATGTCTTAGCACATTACAACCTCAAAGAGTTAGTGCTAACCTGCGATGCATCTCCATTAGCGCTGAGGTGGTATTAACACACAGATGGGCAAATGGAAAGGAACGCTCAATAGCATATGCTTCCAGGACCTTGCCTATAATGGAAAGAAAATACACCCACACTGAAAAAGAAGGGTTGGTGGTAATATTTGAAGTGAGGAAATTCCATCAATGCCTTCTTGAGTAAAAATTTGTGATTATCACCAATCACAAGCTGTTATCGGTACTACTAAGAGAGGACAAAATGGTGCCACCTATAGGTTTGGCTCTGATCCAGCTGTGGGCATTATTATTGTAAGAAGTCTCATAACAACATCAGATTAAAATTCAACAGGTTTATTTGGTAGCAAAAGCCAATAGCTTTCAGAGTACTGCTCCTTCATCAGGTAAATGAGAGATCTGTACACAAACAGGGCATATAAAGACACAAACTCAATTTACAAAATAATGGTTGGAATGTGAGTCTTTACAGATAATCAAATCTTAAAGATACAGACATTGTGAGTGGAGAGAGGATGAAGCACAGGTTAAAGAGATGCGTATTATGTTCAGACAGGACAGTTAGTGAAATTTTGCAAGTCAGGATGTCCGGGTATGATATATTGCGGAGACCATGCAGACACTATGACAGTGGATGAATGAACACTCCTCAACATTCACCAGGCAAGAGCGTTCTCTTCCTGTTGGGGAACACTTCAGCGGTCATGGGCATTCAGCCTCTGAGTTTCGGGTAAGCGTTCTCTAAGGTGGCCTTCACGACACACAACAATGCAGAGTCGCTGAGCAGAGACTGACAGCCAGGTTCTGCACACATGAGGATGGCCTCAACCGGGATCTTGGGTTCATGTCACACTATCTGTAACCCCCACGACTTGCCTGGGCTTGAAAAATCTCACTAGCTGTCCTGTCTAGAGACAATACACATTTCTTTAACCTGTGTTTAATCCTCTCTCCACTCACATTGTCTGCACCTTTAAGACTTGATTACCTGTAAAGATTTGTATTCCAACCATTATCTTGTAAACTGAGTTTGTGTATTTATATTTTCTGCTTGTGAACAGAACTCCCAGAACTAATGTTCCTGATAAAGGAACAGTGCTCCGAAAGCTAGTAGCTTTTGCTACCAAATAAACCTCTTGGACTTTAACCTGATGTGTGAGACTTCTTACTGAGTTTACTCAGACCAATGCGGCATCTCCACATCATGGCATTATTTTGGCGGTTTACAACTATCAGTTGGGACACTGACTGTGAAATCGAGTGGCAAATGCAGATGCCTTAAGTTGGCTGCCTTTAGCAGATATCTGACCAATGGCATTCAAAGTAGGATAGATGGTAATGACTATGAATTTTCTGAATGCCTTTCAAGAACAAAACAGCACGGGAAACAGGCCCTTCGGCCCAACGAGCCCGCGCCGCCACCCCGATGTTCCCACCTCTACCCGCGATCCCTGTCCATGTTTATAGATCTATGGGTTAAAAAACCAAATTTGAGCCAATTTAGAGAGAATTTGTTTTGCCAATTAGCCTAAGAGCACATCTTTGGGATTTGGGAGGAAACCGGAGCACCTGGAGAAAACCCAGTGGTTATATATAATATACATTTCTGGATGCAAAAGAACCCTGCACTTGAAAAAGTGAAATACTTGGTACTGACAGGGGAAACAGGCCAGTCCAATCCCAATTCTACCTATACTGGAGTAGAGAGCAGCTTATGGTAGAAGATGGAATATGATTATGGAGTTGGGGGGGTGGATATGAGTGATTGTTTTGAGTCAGGGACACCATTTTGGCTGAATTACACCATGGCCATCCAGGAGTGTCCAAAGTGAAGATGTTGGCCAGGAGCTATGGTTGGTGGTCTGGAATGGACACAGACACAGTGACACTTGTGGGTGAGTGCCAGGAATACCAGCAGAGGCAAAGGTTATCACTGGCAGCTCCCCTACACTTGTGAGACTGGCCAGGTAAACTATGGACTCAGGTGTACATAGATTACAAGGACTTATGTTCATGGGCTTGATGCTCTTGGTCATAGTGGATGCCCATTCAAAGTGGTTGGACATTCAGAGGGTGAATTCTGCGAACATGATGATAATGATAGTGAAAATTTGCACCCCATTTGCCACACATGGAACCTCAGCAGTGCTAGTCTCTGACAATTTGCCAGCCAAGAGTTCACCCGACTCATGAAGTTGAATGGGATTTGACATATCAGGATGGCACCATACCATCCAGTGTCAAAAGAACCCACAGAGACTGGCCCAGGTATTAAAAACTGGGTTAAAAAGCAGTATCAACAGACACCAAACTCTCCCATTGGTTATTCAACTACAGGGCAACCCTCATGACACTGCGGGAATAGCATCTACAGAATTATTCATGGACAGATGACTCACACCACATTACGTTTGCTATTTCCTCCTTCTCTCTGATATACCTCCCTCGCTCTAATAAACCTCCCTCATGCTGTTTATGTCCTCCATTTTAGACCTTTGCCATGGACTTCACAGAATAAATCAGTGCTTGGACATTGTCAGACGTTGCTTGGATGTCTTGCCCTGGGTTTCCACTGTGAATGCCACCCTTGCAGTGTTGGCCTGGGTACCACACATTTCCAGTGCTTTCTTCTGTGAAACAAGGGTTCCTCCAGATGGCCTTGAAATTGCTGGAATGTAGCTGACAACCACTCCTGTGAAGCTTGGCTATGATTTTGATCTTGAGCAGTAATATGATGAACTTTTGCAGATGCCTGGCACCAGGTTTGGGCACAATTTTCTGGGAGCTAGAAGAACTCCAAATGCTGGTTCACTTAAGTTTATACCTCCACCCAACATGTGTCAATAGCTGTGAGATACCCACCACTGAGTGCCTCAGATGCCAGTCTGCTAGCCTGTGCCATCAAGGTGTGTGAATGGTGCTGGTGAAAGCAGTGCCAGTAAATCAGTGTCCTCTCCTGAGCTTTGCTCTGATCATCTCGATGGGGGCTACGACCCTGGACGGTCCAGCCTCATCTGACGGAAATCCTGGGGAGTACAGACCTGGGGCCAACGTTTAGAAAGGGTGTGGGAAATTATGAACTTAGGCAGATCATGTGGATATAGGAGCATTCCGATCTCGCTTCAGGTTCTGGGAGCATTCCGATCTCACATTCTGGAACTTTTCTGGGAGGGATCTGATAATTTGAGTGTTTGAAGGTTGTGGGGTTTAAGGTGAGATGCCAGGGTTTAGAGATGGGAGTGATGCGAGAGCAGGCAGGTAGAGCGAGTCCACTATCTTCTGACTGCCTCTCGCTGCCGCTACCACCACATCCCAGGTTCCACTGCAACATGGGCTGGGAACCTCCTGCCAATCCTTGGAAGGAGGGTGGCCCTCCTCTCCTCCTCAAGACCTAACATCCCATCACAACAGCATCCAAAAATCTAGGGGTACCTCTTCAGGTAGACACGGTGCTGGTCGAAATGAGAGCGGATGCTGCAGGGAATTCTTATATGCTGCTCCCTCCCGCTTGTTAGGCCCGAGTACTGATACCCAACTCCAGCAAATCAAACACAGATGAGGCAGAACATCAGTGAGGCTCCCAAGGGGGTCCTGTTCAGTGTTGTTAATGCCATCGGGAAACATTCCAGGCATTTACAGCCCATTTGGGTGAATTGTGGTCTTAGCCATTTTAACTTTTTAATAAGTATAGCAGAAGTAAATTTGTTAAAACTCTGGTCAAATGCTGCGTACTCAAAGAACAAATATATTGCCGCACAGGAGCAGGCCCTTTGGCCCTTCAAACCTGAACCAACCATGCTATTTGACTTAAGTAAAATCCCCTATCCTTCCAGCGATCATATCCCTCTATTCCCATCCTATTCATATTTGTTCAGATGCCCCTTAAAAATCACTATCATATCTCCTTCCACCATCTCCCCCAACAATGGGTTCCACGCACCCACCACCCTCTGTGCAAAAAATCTGTCTCGTACAACTCTTTTAAACTTCGCCCCTTGCACCTTAAACCTGTGCCTCCCTGGTATTTGACTCTTCCACCCTGGGAAAAAAATTCTGACTATATACTCTGTCCATGCCTCTCATAATCTTGTAGACTTCTATCAGGTCACCTCTTACCCTCCATTGCTCTAGTGAGAAATAAACCAAGTTTCTCCAACCTCCAACAGAAAGTGTCGCAAGAACACATGGGAAGTGTAGTTTTTTTTTTTCCCCAAGTTTAAAAAGTTACTCACCTTGGGGACTCGGCCTCATTGTTCCTTGGGGGCACTGAAGAGAGGCAGCGAATTCCGAGTGGAGAGCTGGTGTGGGTGAGTAGTGTGATTTTTTTTTTTTTCTGTACAATTTATTGATTTTTCCCTTTTTTAAAATTTTCCGGAGACCGGAAAGTGTTGCAAGGACACATGGGAAGTGTAGTTTTTTTAAGCTTACTATAAATTGGAGTGGTGGGAAATCCTGATACTCTACCTGTGTAGAGTATCCCACCCTCCCCCCTCCTGTAACCTAAAAAAAGAGAGAGCAGGTAAAATTGTTTTTTTGTGTAGCTGTAAGGGCTTTGGCTCACAGGGATAAGCATAAAGGGTGAGACCAGGGTAAGTTATAAGTTTTTATTACTTTTTCCTCTGTGATTCTAAAGGAGGGCAAATAATGGGTGTGAGGCCAGCATGTTGTTCCCAGTGCCAGATGTGGGAGGTCTTGGAGTTACTGCTCTCCCAGATATCCATACCTGTGCTAGGTGTGTAGAGCTGCAGTTCCTAAGGGATAAGGTTAAGGAACTGGAGATGCAGCTTGAGGATCTTCGTCTCATTAGAGAGAACGAGGAGATAATCGACAGGAGTTATCAGCAGGTGGTCACACCAGGGCAACGAGAAGAAGGTGCGTGGGTGACTATCAGGAAGGGCAAAACTCGGGTGATGGAGAGCACACCGGAGGGTGTCCCCCTTCATAAGTACTCCTGCTTGAGTACTACTGGGGGGGACAACTCGTCCGAGGGAGGCAGCAGTGGCCCACTCTCTAAACCTGAGCCAGTACGCAAAAAATCTAAGGAAGAGAGAGGCAAGATGATACTAATAGAACATAGAACATAGAACAATACAGCACAGAACAGGCCCTTCGGCCTTCGATGTTGTGCCGACCAAAATAAAAAGCAATGCCCCTCCTAACTAAACCATTCCCTTCTCATCCATATACTTATCAACTAACCTCTTAAACGCCACCAAACTTGGCGCATCTACAACAGCTGCAGGCAGGGCATTCCACTCCCTAATCACTCTTTGAGTAAAGAACCTACCTCTGATATCCGTCCTATAACTCATACCCCTTAATTTAAAGTTGTGTCCCCTCGTGCTAGCTTTTTCCATCCTAGGAAAAAGGCTATCACTGTCCACCCTATCCAAACCTCTAATTATCTTATATGTTTCAATAAGATCCCCCCTTAGCCGCCTCCTTTCTAACGAAAACAACCTCAAATCCCTCAACCTCTCTTCATAGGACCTGCCCTCCATACCAGGCAACATCCTGGTAAACCTCCTCTGTACCCTCTCCAATGCCTCCACATCTTTCTTATAATGTGGGGACCAGAACTGCACACAATACTCCAAGTGCGGCCGCACTAGAGTTTTGTACAGCTGCAACATGATGCTGCGGCTCCTAAATTCAATCCCCCTACCAATAAAAGCTAAGACTCCATAAGCCTTCTTAACAACTTTATCCACTTTACTGCCTACTTTCAGGGATCTATTGACACATACACCAAGATCCTTCTGTTCCTCAACACTATTAAGAGCCCTACCATTAGCCCTATACTCTACACATTTATTGTTCCTGCCAAAGTGCATTACCTCACACTTTTCCACATTAAACTCCAGTTGCCACCTCTCTGCCCAGCTCTGCAACTTGTCCAAGTCACTCTGTAAACTAAAACACCCCTCTTCACTATCTACCACTCCACCAACTTTAGTATCGTCTGCAAATTTACTGATCCATCCCTCAATACCCTCATCCAGATCATTTATAAAAATTACAAACAGCAGGGGCCCCAAACAGACCCCTGAGGCACACCACTCGTCACCGAACTCCACGATGAATATCTCCCATCAACCACCACCCTCTGTCTTCTATCTGCCAGCCAATTTCTAATCCAATTAGCTAAATCACCCTCTATTCCACACATCTGCATTTTCTGTATAAGTCTTCCATGGGCCACCTTATCAAAAGCCTTACTAAAGTCCATATATACTACATCAACCGCCTTACCCCCATCCACCTCTCTGGTCACTTTCTCAAAAAACTCAATGAGGTTAGTAAGGCATGACCTACCCTTCACGAAACCATGCTGACTATAGGGGACTCCATTGTGAGGGGTTCAGACAGGCGTTTTTGTGGACGCAGGAGAGAGTCGCAGATGGTGGTTTGTCTTCCTGGAGCTGGGATCCAGGATGTTTCTGGACACCTCCCAGACATCCTGAAAGGAGAAGGTGAGGAACCTGAAGTTGTAGTGCATATTGGTACTGCAGACATAGGCAGGAAGAGGGAGGCAGTCATCAAAAGGGATTATAGAGAACTGGGTAGGAAGCTGAGGAAGAGAAAAGCAAAGGTAGTAATTTCAGGATTGCTGCCTGCGCCTCGGGAGAATGACAGCAGGAATCAAATGAGGTGGAGGATGAATGCATGGCTGAGGGACTGGAGCAGGGGGCAGGGATTCAGGTTCATAGATCATTGGGACCTCTTTTTAGGGGCAGGTGTGACCTGTACAGTAAGGACGGGTGGCACTTGAACCCTAGGGGGACTAAGATCTTGGCAGGTAGGCTAGCTAGGGCTACTGGGGGATCTTTAAACTAGAAAAGCTGGGGGGCGGGAATACTGATGGGACGGTGAATAAGGAGGTTAGTTCCCAGGTAGGGAAGGACTGTAGGCACTCTGAGAAGGGGTGTTAGGCAGGTGGTGGAAAAGGGAAATATCCTGACTGAGGGGCTGTGGTGTGTCTATTTTAATGCCAGGAGTGTAGTAAATAAGGTAGATGGAGCTTAGGGCATGGATTGCTGCTTGGGAGTGTGATGTGGTGGCCATTACAGAGACTTGGTTATCTCAGGGACAGGACTGGGTACTTCAGGTGCCGGGATTCGGGTGCTTCAGGAGGGACAGGGTTGGGGGCAAAAGAGGAGGTGGTGTGGCACTGATCAGGGACAGTGTCAGGGCTGTAGAGAAGGTGGAAGACGGGGAGGGATTGTCTACGGAGTCTCTGTGGTGGAAGTTAGGAACAGCAAAGGCTAGATAACTTTGCTGGGTGTATTCTATAGGCCACCCAATAGCGACAGGGAACTTGAGGGGCAGATAGGGAAACAGATCCTAGACAGATGTAGAAATAACAGGGTTGTCGTGATGGGAAATTTCAATTTCCCAAACATCGACTGGAATATCCCAAGGGTAAGGGGTTTGGATGGTGTGGAGTTTGTTAGGTGTGTTCAGGAAGGTTTCCTGACACAGTACGTGGAAAAGCCTACGAGAGGAGAGGCTGTACTTGACCTGGTGCTTGCTAATGAGCCACGGCAGGTGTCAGATCTCACGGTAGATGAGCATCTTGGGAATGGAGATCATAATTTATCTCTTTCACAATAGCAATGGAAAGAGATAGGATTAGGAAGGTGTAAGGGGAAATATGAAAACATTAGGCAGGTAATTGGACGCATAATCTGGAAGGAGGTGTTCTTGGGGAAGAGTACAGAAGGGAAGTAGCGGTTTTTCAAGGAATGTTTGTCTGGGGCACTGCAAGACAACGTTCCAAGGAGCTTCTGGTAGGACGTGAGAACCGTGGTGCACGGAGGTAGTGGTGAACCTAGTTAGGAAGGGGAAAAAAAGTATATAAAAGTTTAAGAGAGCTAGGGGATGTTAGGGATCTAGAGGAGTATAAGGTGTGTAGAAGAGAACTTAAGAAGGAAATTAGGAGAGCCAGAAGGGGTCATGAGAAGGCCTTGGCAGGTAAGATTAAGGAGAATCCCAAGGCCTTCTACAAATATGTGAAAAGTAAAAGGATGAGAAGAGAAGGGATAGGGCCTATAAAAGGTGAAGGGGGAAATGTCTGTGTGAATCCGGAAGAAATGGCAGAGGTGCTTAACGAGTACTTTGCCTCGGTATTCACGGTGGAAAGTGAACTGGGAGATTGCACTGCAGGTTTGAGGCATACGGAAAAGATTGAGTATGTGAATGTTAGGAAAGAGGATGTGTTAGACCTGTTAAATTCTATCAAGATAGACAAGTCGCCGGGACCGGATGGGACGTACCCCAGGTTATTGTGGGAGGTGAGGGAAGTGGTTGCAGAGCCCCTGGCGATGATCTTTGCGTCGTCCATGGAAACGGGAGAGGTTCCGGAGGATTGGAGGATTGCGGATGTGGTTCCCTTTAAGAAAGGGAACAGGGATAGTCCAGGAAATTACCAACCGGTGAGTTTGACTTCAGTGCTTGATAAGCTGATGGAGAGGCTTCTGAGGGATAAGATATATGAACACTTGGAGAAGTTCGGACTGATTAGAAATAGTCAGCATGGTTTTGTCAAGGGCAGGTCATGCCTTACGAGCCTAGTTGAGTTCTTTGAAAATGTGACTGAACACATGGACGAAGGAAGGGCGGTGGACGTAGTGTACATGGACGAAGGAAGGGCGGTGGACGTAGTGTACATGGACTTTAGTAAGGCATTTGATAAGGTCCTACATGCAAGGCTTCTGGAGAAGGTGAGAGGGCATGGGATCCAAGGGGCTTTGGTCTCATGGATCCAGAACTGGCTTGCCGGCAGAGTGGTTGTGGATGGGTCTTGTTCTGCATGGAGGTCGGTAACCAGTGGAGTGCCCCAGGGATCTGTTCTGGGACCCCTGCTGTTTGTCATTTTCATAAATGACCTGGATGAGGAAGTGGCGGGATGGGTTAGCAAGTTCGCCGACGATACAAAGATCGGTGGTGTTGTGGATGGTCTGGAGGGATGCCAAAAGTTACAGCAGGACATAGACAGGATGCAAGACTGGGCGGAGAAGTGGCAGATGGACTTCAATGCAGATAAATGTGTAGTGGTCGATTTTGGCAGGAATGATGGGATGAAGGAGTACAATGTAAGGTGTAGGAGTCTTAGCTGTGTTGTAGAGCAGAAGGATCTCGGGGTCCGGGTCCATAGGACTCTGAAATCGGCCTCGCAGGTGGAGGAAGTGGTCAAGAAGGCGTACGGTGTACTGGCCTTCAGTAATCAAGGAGTAGAGTTCCGGAGTCAGGAGGTAATGATGCAGCTCTATAAGACTCTTGTCAGACCCCAGTTGGAGTATTGTGCGCAGTTCTGGTCGCCTTGTTATAGGAAGGATGTAGAGGTTATTGAGAGAGTTCAGAGGAAATTTACAAGGATGCTGCCTGGATTGGGAGGCAGGCCTTATGAAGATAGGTTGAGAGAGCTGGGACTCTTCTCACTGAAGAGACGTAGGTTGAGAGGCGACCTGATAGAGGTTTATAAAATGTTGAGAGGGATAGATAGGGTGGACTCTCAGAGACTATTTCCCCAAGCTGAAATGGTCAATACAAGAGGACACAGATTTAAGGTGCAGGGAAGCAAATACAAAGGAGATGTCAGGGGTAGGTTTTTCACTCAGAGGGTGGTGAGTGAATGGAACCAACTGCCGTCAGAGGTTAAGGCAAACTCACTGGGGTCTTTTAAGAGACTTCTGGATGAGTATATGGAAATGAATAGGATAGGGGGTTTTAGATAGGTCTGTGGATTGGTAGATGTGATCGGCACAACTCATGGTTTGTGCTGTATTGTTCTATGTTCTCTGCTCATAGCAAAGGCCCCTTCATACTAGGACAACATCGTGGTAAATCTTTTCTGCACTTTCTCCAAAGCTTCAACATCCTTCTGGTAGGATGGTGACCAGATTTGAACACTATATTCCAAGTGCAGCCTATCTAAGGTTCTATAAAGCTGCAATGACTTGCCAATTTTTAAACTCAATGCCCTAGCCGATGAAGGCAAGCATGCTGTAACCCTTCTTGACTACCTTCTCAACCTGCATTGCCATTTTCAATGACCTGAGTATCTGGACACCCAGTCACTTTGTCTATCAATACTCTTTAGGGTTCTGACACTTACTGCATATTTCCTATTTGGATTAGACATTCCAAAATTCATTACCTCACATTTGTCTGGATTAAACTCCATCTGCCATCTCTCCGCCCAAGTCTCCAACTGATCTACATCTTGCTGTATCCTCTGAGGTCCTCATCACTATCTGCAAATCCCTAATCTTTGTGTCATCCACAAACTTACTAATCAATCCAGTTACATTTTCCTCCATATCATTTATATATACTACAAACAGCAAAGGTCCCAGCACTGATCCCTGAGGGACGCTATCATCTCAATCTGGGGATTTGTAATTCTGGACAAGCTCCCAATTTCTTACGAGACTGATAGCATTTAGTTCTATTTTAAATGTTAAGTTCCAGATAGTAGCTGAACGGACCAGGTAGATAGTCAATATCTTTTCCCAAAGGTAGGGGAGTCTAAAACTAGAGGGCTTAAGTTTCAGGTGAGAGAGATGCAAAAGTGTCCCGAGAAACAATTTTTTCACACAGAGGAGCTGAGTGTCTGGAAGAAGCTGCCAGAGGTAGTAGTAGAAGCAGGTACAATTTTATCTTTTAAAAAGCATTTAGATACTCACATGGGTACGATGGGTATAGAGGGATATAGGACAATTGGACTTAGTTTAGGGATTTAAAAGAATGGCCCAACTTGTCCATGCCAGCCTAAGAGCCTGTTTCAATGCTGTAAACCTTCATGACATGTGACTCTACCCAACGAAACATTTCTCGGATCTCAAATATGAATGCTATTGAGACCAAAGTCCATCCAAATTGTTGAAAGTATCCTGACCTTGGATTCTCAATTGTACAAAACACCATTTCCCCCTTATCCTCTGCCTTTAATTAATATTTGTAATTTTCAAGAATAATAACACATTCAAATGCATTCTTCTGCTGAGGTGTAAACAGGAAATAGAAATGGGTGTTGAGACAAAAAGGGTGAATAGGTGTGAGGATTGAACATTTAAAGATAGTTATAAAATGGCAAGATCGATTTGAGAACTTTCACACATGTTTCTCTCTCTTTCCTTCTGCTAAATGTTGTTTCTTCTTTTGGCTGGAATGTTAATATGTGGCATCATATGAAACCATCTTAAGTCTGTGTGACATTTTTTGTAGCCACTCCTCAATAAATCCTGATTCCTTATTGCCTTTGATTCCATCCTGTCATGATGACCACTAAGGGATATCATGGGATCTAGGTTTCATGGAACATGAGCTATAATACTGAGTGAGTGGAGGCATCCCAATGGGAAGCAGCCAGTGGGGATTTTTAAGCCTCTGACTTTACCTGCACTGTTGTTATTGCCGAGGTAAAGACTGCTTTACTGTAAGCTGCAGGAGCAGCCTTTTCCTTTGGTGTATGATAAAGGGTGTTGATGATGAAAAATTAGCATGTGGTTGAATTACTACATTGGCGACAAGGGGAAAATTTCTTTCTTCCTCTAACTTTTCCTCTGGACAATCTCCAAACATCAAGAATTTCTCTGTAAGGAAAACCCTGTTTTCAGGAAACTCGAATCTTATGAAGCCAATGGCAGTGTACTTGGCTAGATTGCAGAAACTAGCTGAACAGCATTGATCTGGACTGCCTGTCAATGAAATGTTATGGAACAGATTAATATATGACATAAATGACTTAACCATACAAAAGAAGCTGTTGACAGAACCTAACTTGGACTTAAAAGGTACCATTGAGACAGCTTGTCACTAGAGAACACAGAAGGGGGCTCAAGAGCTATAAAGGACATCAAACAGCAAAGTCTTCAACTAGAGGGAGGGACCTAATGTAATCAGTCCTCACTATAAAGTGCTTGTGTCAATCAGATGATAATGGGCCTTGTTTGATAAAGGAACTCCAATGTCACCACCAGACAGTTAAGGAACAGCAGTGCTGACTCAGTATTAAAGAATATACTCCAGAAAGATGCCTTTGACAACGTTTGCAGTAATCTGCCAACTGGCAAAGGACACAACCATGGTGATGTTTCAGGAATAGGCAAAATGTGTGCTGACTAGGGAGAAAGCCGAGCCTGGTATCTGAGTGTACTATGGAGATATCCTTTCCTCCAGAGACAGACACTACTACAGAATCATATTGTAACAACAAAAATTATCCTGATAATGATAGAATTACTAGTAAATGGCCATCCCTTGAAGGTGGAGCTGGACACAAGAGTTGCAGTCTCCATTATTGGAGAATAGACTTACAAATGCCTCCAACTGGACATCCTATTCCTGAGATTGGAAGATGCAAAGGCCAGACTACCACCCTGACTGGGAAAACCTTTACAAATAAAACACATCACACTGTCCCCAGTGAATTATAGACAGCAATCGGCTCACCCCAATCAATGTTGTATGGGGGAATTGACCAAGTCTTATGGGAGAGATTGACTCCCGTTACCTGGGGAAAATAGAAGGAGCCAATAGAAGGAGATCTATGCTGACCCCAATACAATGTTACACCTAGGTATTTAAGGGCCAGAACAGTCCCTGACTCTGTGCTGAAGAAGTTGGAAGCTGAACTAGGTCACCTTGAATGCTTGGCTATAATAAGGCCTGTGCAATTTTCAGAATGAATCATGCTCTTAGTCCCTGTTCTTAAGTTCGACAAATCAATTTCTCTTTGTGGGACTATAAAGTGATGGTCAATTGGGTCTCCAAACTCAATGACTACCCTATGCCCCAGATTGAAGAATGCATTCACAAGTTAAGGTGCAAACGTTCTCTAAGTTGGACATGAGACACACTCATTTCCAACTCGGTTTCCTCCCAGAAGTATCTGACAATTAACACACAAGCGATTCTACGAGTATATGTGCTTTCCTTTCAGGGGCATGTTAGCGTGTGCCATCTTTCAAACAGTCATAGAAAACATTCTTCAAAGGCTATCCAAGGTAGCAATATATTTAGATGATGACTTGGTCACGGAGCTTCAGAACAGGAAATCTTACCAACCTAGAGCTAGTCTGGCAGAGATTTTTCCAGAGCAGGAATCGCTCGAAGATGGAGGAATGTATTTTTCAAGTGGCTGAAGTAACCTATTTAGGCTACAGTATAGAGGGCAAAGGATTAATGCTGCAGGGGATAAAGACCATCAAAGAGGCACCAACCCCAGAAATATCATGGAATTGAAATCCTTCCTGGAGTTAGTCGATTATTAGAGAAAGTTTAGCCCGAATTTGGCATCCACGTTGGCACCCTTGCATGTCCGACTATGAAAATATCAGATGGTTTTGGAAAGCTCCATAAATACAGATTTATTCAAGAATAGATATCAGTTACAGAAAATCATACATTTAAAAAAAGGAGTAGGCCATTCAGCCCTTTGAGCTGGCCCCACCACTCATTATGATCAAAGTTTTGGCTCCAACTACTTTTCTGTGATAGTGAGATCCACAGATTCATCACCCCCTAGATGAAGAAATCTCTCCTCATCTCAGTCCTAAAAGGTTTACCCCTAATCCTCAAACTACGTTGCCTTGTTCTAGACTTGCCCACCATCAGAAATAGATTCTCCCAAAAATGCAGAATTGGCAGGAAAACTGTTCTAAATCCTCTGTTTTATCAGTTCAGCTTCTCACCTGAATGTCTGCACTCTGTGCATTGCAGAGGTCCCAGTCATGAATATCAGTATGAGCTCAGTGTATGGGGTCTAAACAAGCTGGAATTTGAAGTTCTGGAACTCTGCATATGTGCAGTGGTCTTGAACTGTCAGACTTGCTGCCAGGACTACCACAGTGCTGCCCCTCCAGCCACCCCCGAAGGTTCAATCACGGTCCCATAGCAAATCCCCAGCCAGCTCTGACCACCTTCATCCACCCCTGTCACAGAGCATCCCGATGCACAGCCCACTCCTCCCAACAGTGGCAATACCCCCACCTTCCCCTCACCAGGGTACATACCCCTCTCCCCCCAATCTCCCAGGAACACCCTACCCACTCCCCCCGGGAGGAAGAATTCTTCGCCCCAGCACGCAGACCTCCCCTGGCAGACCAGCCCCAACTGCCCTCCACTCCAGCCTGCCCTAATCGTTGCCTCCCTCCATCACAGACCAATCCTATTAGCAGAGAGGCAGACTGCCCTCCGATTGCCCCTAGGCCCTGCTCCCTTGGCACTGTCCAATGCCCAACAGGCAGTGCTGAGGTGTCCCTCAGCATGGTCACTTTGCCCTTGGGCAGTGCCAGAGAGCACATGCCTAGGGGTACCACCTGCCATCCAACCCCATAACGGGTGAGGATTAGGGGTAAACCTTTTAGGACTGAGATGAGGAGAGATTTCTTCATCCGGGGGGTGGTGCATCTGTGGATTTCACTACCACAGAAAGTAGTTGAAGCCAAAACTTTGATCATAATGAATGGTGGGGCCAGCTCAAAGGACTGAATGGCCGAATGTGGGGAGCTAGTCTGAACCCCACTGGAATGAAGTACTCTCTGGAAGTGGGGTGGGAGATTCGATCAGGATGTGAAAGTCCCAATAATTAACCAAAATACATATTTAAAATAGATTAAAAACAGATTTAAAATGCTTATCTACATTCCCGCCGGTTTCCAGCGTGGTCTGGCTCGCAACTGTTTGCCTGCTCTGGGAGACATGCATGCATTCCCAGTGCATGTGGAAATCCCGCTCAAGGCTGCAGACATGCATCTCCTGGCCAGACCTGCCAGAAAACTGGAAGGCCGCAATGGGAGGATAGCAGTCTAAGTGTGGCCTCACCAACCCCTTTATACAACTGCAGAAAAACATCCCTATCCTAAAACTCAAATCCTCTCACTGTGAAGGCCAACCTACCATTTGCTTTCTTTACTGCCTGCTGTACCTGTCCACTTACTTTCAGTGACTGATGCATAAGGACACAACGGAATCACTGAGTATCCACCTCTCTCTCAATTTATGCCCATTCTAATAATCTACCTTCCTATTTTTGCTACCAAAATGGATAACCTCATATTTATCCACATTTTATTACATCTGCCATACAGATGCCCACCCACTCAGCCTGTCCAAATCACACTCACAGCTCACCCTCCCACCCAACTATGTATCATCTGCGAATTTGGAGATAATATATTCAGTTCCCTCTTCCAAATCATTAATATATAATGTGAACAGTTTGGATCCTCACACAAATCCCTGTGCTATTCCACTAGTCATTGCCTGCCAATCATATGAATGAGCCAGCTGGATAGTTATTTTACCGCACAGTAAAATATGTTTCTTTCTCTCCCTCTATCCCTTCTTTCCCTGTGTCTCTTACAACTCTGTCTCTGTCATGCTCAAGTGCTCTCTGCATCACTTTCCCTGTCTCTCTTTTCCTATTAATCACTTGGCAAAAGACATCTCACAGAGCCTGCCCTATCCACAGCTTCTGCTCCACCTCTCTTTCCTGCTGCAGACCTGGAGGATCCGCAACTGTTGCCTTTTTGCGGACTCGTCCCCTTCTCTCTGCGATCACTGTGAGGGTGCAGCATTTATTGTCTGTCCCTAGTTGTACTGAGATGGCAGTTGTGAAGCTACTCTTACTCTACCTCTCAGGCTATGTGTCTTGTCCTTTTTCTGTTGGTACCTCTGTTTTTATCTATCTCTTTACACTGTCTATGCTTTTATCTTGCTTTTCTATTTTCTTACCTTCTCTTTCTATCTGTCTTTTCCCACCTCGTCCTGTCTCACTCTTTCTATTTTCTATCTCCTACTGAGAAAGTCCCTCTGTTCCCATTTATTTCCTATTTCACCATTGGCTATCAACAGTATAATTCTGTGAATTCACATTTGTGTAGAAGCAGATTGTGGAATGTTTTCTGTTTTTATCTAGTCATTCACTGACTGCATGAAATCCTTTCAAACTTTTAATAAATGTCCTCACTGAGCATGATAGTTTGCAGCAAGAAGTCATGTCTCAGTCAATGATATGTGAAGGGAGAGAACCATAGAAAATTACAGCTCAAAAACAGGCCTTTTGGCCCTTCTTGTCTGTGCCAAGAGAGAGCATCCAAGGAGTCGTCAAGTTAAAATAAGCCCCTACTTCATTTAAAAAGAATCAGTTCTAAATATAACAGACAATAAATTAATAATCAACCTTTTTTTAAATACACAGAGATTTGGAATCAGGTTCCAAATTGCAACTATATGCTTAATATGGAATAATATTCAAATTTTACATAGTTTGGATCGATTGAGGGAAAGATCACATTGAGAGTTTTTTAAAAATCTTACGTTTCCAGTATTTTTACACAATCTGTGTCTTCTCGTATTGATGCTGAGTACAAGATGCCCTGTTTTATGTGGTGTGCGAAATGCTTACAACCTTAAAGCCTTTATTTAATATCAGGACAGCAGAGGTCTCATGGATGTGGCAAGCCACAGTGTACAAAATGGTATTTATCCATACATTCCCCTTTAATAAAAAATATTTGCATGATCTATCATTTGCATGTTAATTCACATACATAGTGCATAAGGAAAATGATTACACATGAACAAAAAAAACTATTGCTTCTTTCTAGTTTGTTCCAATTTCTTTTTGTCTTACATATACGTTGAACACAGAGTGGAATTTAATGTAAATGACAGTAATCTAGCCTGCTAGCTGGAGAGCTAAATAGATGCATAACACTTCTTTTCTAGAAGGTTAAGATCAAGGACCCTGGGATTGAAGGGCAGCAAGACCAGCAATGACTCTTCCCCTCCCTTCCCCATGCCAGGTCCATACACTAGGCTCCATGCATCTCTGAAAGAGAGATCCCTCTGGAAGCCTGTAAGTTACACTGAGAGTGCTTCCATTTCAGGATCCTTTAAGGAATATTGAGTGCCATTTAAGGGCCTCAATTAGTCATCCACATTCACACCTGATTAAATGCCCCACCAACACCAAGATGACAATGGGGGTGGACATTAATTTCTGCCCATTATCTTTTAAAGAAATTCAGCTATTTGTACTGTACACAGAAATTCACAGAAATCACACAGTGCCAGAATGAAACCATATAGCCCATTGAATCTGCACCGACCATAATCCCACCCAGATCCTAACCCCATATCTGCACATATTTACCCATTAATTCCTATAACTTGCACATCTAAGGACACTAAGCTTAGCCAATCATCCTCACCCACACATCTTTGGACTGAGAGGAAACTGGAGCACCCAGAGGAAACCCATGCAGACACGAGGAAAATGTGCAAACTCCACACAGACAGTGATCCAAGCCAGGAATTGAACCCAGGTCCCTGGAGCTGTGAAGCAGCAATGCTGACCATTGTGTTACAATGTAGCACAGTACAGCATGTATGTTGCTAGCTGTTGACATGGTATCTGCTGGTTCCTATGTCTGTTGCCTTTGTGGTGAATGTAATTGCCATGGCGAGTGTTGCTGCTGGTCCACTGCATTTCTGAACATATGAAATAGGTTCAGGAGTAGGCTATTTAGCCTCTTGAGCCAGCTCTGTCATTCAGGAAGCTCCTGACTACTGCTTTTGTTACAAGTTCTACATTCTGATTTCCCCCAATTACCTTTAATTGCTATACTTAACAAAAATTTATTTACCTACACCTTAAGAATATTCAATCACCCCGCCTCTACCCTTTCTGACACACAGTCATTCAACTCAACTCTAGAGAAACTCTCATCTTTGTCTTAAACAGTTTTTTTTTGTTCATGTGTAATCATTTTCTTTATGCACTATGTGCACTTTATGTGGAATAATTTGCAAATGATAGATCATGCAAATGCTTTTCCTTTTTATTAGAAGGGGAATGTTTGGATAAATTCCATTTTGTACACTGTGGCTTGCCACATCCATGTGACTTCTGCTGTCCTGGTATATAAATAAAGGCTTTAAGGCTGTAAGCATTTTGCATACTACATAAAACATGGGCCACTTGAGGCATCTTGTACTCAGTATCAATACAAGGCACAGATTGTGTAAAAATACTGGCAACATAATTTTTTTTTAAAAATCTCAATGTGATCTTTCCCTCAATGCGATCCAAACTATACATAACCATCTTACTTTTATATTCAATTCCTTTCATAAAGGACAGCATTCCATTAGCCTTCTTGATTACATACTATACCTGCAGACGAACTCTTTGTGACTCATGCATGGAACACCTAGATTCCTCTACACATAACAATTCTGCAGTCATTCTCCATTTAAGTAATATTCTGTTCTTTTATTCTTCCTACTAAAGTGAAAAACTTCATATTTTCCCACAGTGTATTCCAGCCAGGATTCATCAGGCCCATTAGCCCCTGGTGGGAATCCCTATGACCTGCTGACTTAAGTGTCAGGTTGTAAGTGGGAATCACGCTAGTCTTGATCAGGTTCCTACACAGACTGGGCGGGAGACCAATGATTATGTGAAATTGTTTATTGTAATGTCATGAGCAGGCTGGAAGCCTGATTCTGTAACCTCCTCGCTTTTCCAGCCAGAAGGAACATACGTGTGATTCAATACAAATCCTGAAAATTAGGGACCTAGCACTATGGAATCCAAGCACAGAAGAGGTGGGGGGGGGGGGGGGTGGTGGTGGTGTGCAAGGAAGCAAATCACCTTAACTTTATTCTGGGCTGTAAGAAGGGGCTGTACAAATCACTTTAGGGGGTTCTCCAAAGGCAGGCATGCCTTGGCTGAACTTCATTTTTTAAAAATTCATTTGTGGGACTTGAACATTGCTAGCTGGCCAACATTTATTGCCCAGCCCTGGTTACCCAAGGGCACTTGAGAATCAACCATATTGCTGCGGCTCTGTAGTCACATGTAGGCCAGACCAGATGAAGATGGCACATTTCCTTCACTAGTGGACATTAGTGATCCAGATGGGCTTTTTCCAACAATTGACAGTGATTTCGTGATCATCAATAGGTTCTTAGGGGGTGATTCTCCCAAAAGTGCTGAACTGGGGAGAAAACTGGTCTAGATCACAATTGTTTTTTTCAGTGCAACTTCAGACCCAAATCTCCCCACCCTCGGCAATGTAAAGGTCATAATCGTGGATATTGTTAAAAACTCAGGGGGCAGGGCTTATTTGTGACGGAACTTGAGAGCTCCACAACTCTGCCCATGCGCAGTGGTCCCGATCTGTCAGTCTCCCCGTTTGCTGACCAGCCCAATCACTGACCAGCCTGGGAACCACTCAGTGATGTCCTCCCCAGAGCCTGATCATGGTCTCCGTAAGCATTTCCAGGCCAGCCCCAAACCCTCCTCTAACTTCCACCTTGCATCAGAACGCATTGATGTCCACCCCCCACACCCAGCAATGGCCAGCCCCCCATCCCCTTATCCTGGCAGACTTCTCTTCCGTAGACCCTCCACGACAGAACAATACCCCTTAACCCTACCCACATCACTGACCTCCCTCCAGCCCAGACCGATTCCCATGCAAAGTGGCAGTGGGATCCCCCACCTCCTCCCCACCCCCAACTTCGTTCCCTAGGCCCCACCCACAACAGGTCTTGCCCCCTTGGCACTGCTCAATGTCTGGTGGGCAGTGCCTGGGGGCACAGGCTGGCATTGCTGGGGTGATGTCCAGGGGTATCATACCCCCACCACCCAACCCTTGGGGGCGGGTGCCCAATTGCCCCCCTTTCACTCTCGCAGGATCTCCCACTAGTTTTCCGAATGTTGGGAGCTACTCTAAACCACGACAGAGTGAAATACTACTGGAGATGCTATCGGGCCTGGAATGTTCTGTGCCAGGCTCATAACCACATTTAAAACACATTTAAAACACATTTAAAATACATTTTAAAATGATTTAAATCACTCACCTCTCTTCCCAAAGGTTTCCAGAGGTGACTGTTCTCCATCTGTGCGAGACACACAAACATTGGGAATGCAGGCTGGATCCCATAAAATGGCCGACATGTGATTCTCCCTTCCTGACACACCAAAAAAACATGTGCATTGAGATGGGAGAATCCCCCGCCCTCTAAATTCCAGATATATTTTATTGAATTCAAACTTGCCATGCCCACTCCTAAAAATCAACCTAACAATCACTAACACTGTTCTTTTAAATTGACTTACAATTCTAGAGAACCTCTGACTTCTGAAGGAAGACCCTAATCTGCGGATCCAACACACAGACCCGACCACTGACTTATCCGCGACCGCGACCCCAGAGATGTTATCCACTTACTGGCCTTTAGCCCATCCGTGCTGGAGCGTGGTCTGGATATTCACCGACTCACCAAACCAAAGCCTGACAGTGAACCAGAACCCCCGGCTGCGCAAATCTATCTACGAACGCAGGAACTATGAGCTAGGCAACAAATCCTCCAGCCCCACACTGAGTGGAGTGAAGAACCTCCATTGGGCACAACTATACCTCAACATCACAAATTACTCTCTCCATCTCCCAGACTCGAAAGGAAGCAGTCACTGAAACATGGAAAACATGCAGCTGAGACTGAAACCACTCAGTCCCAAGATTCCCCTCCCCAGCTTATTTTTTGCAAATATCCAATCTCTGGAAAACAAGCTAGATGAACTTCGAGCGAGTCTCACTTTCCAAGGAGAACTGAGGGACTGCTGTGTTCTCTGTTTCACAAAGAGATGGCTCACTCCTGCTTCACCAGACTGTGCCCTACAACCAGAGGGCTTCTCAATCCAGCAAATGGACCACACAGCTACCTCGGGCAAAGCTAGGAGAGGTGGGGTCTGCTTCCTAATCAACATCTCATGGTGCTTAGATATAACAACACTGGCAAGTTTCTGCTCCCCAGACCCAGAAAACCTGGCCATCTCTACCACCTTCCGCAGGAATTCACCCCATGCTGGTGTGAAGATCACGCTGGATAACATATACATCACAACAAATAGCCTTAAAATGAAACATCCTGAGGCCTTGTTCATCATGGCTGGGGACTTTAATCAGGCCAAACTCAAGAACATCCTAACAAGGTACCACTAACATGTCTTCTACTCCTTCAGAGGCCCAACATCATAGACCACTGCTGCACAAATATCAAACATGCTTACTGCTCTATCGCCTGCCCACACTTTGGCAAATCAGGCCACAATACTGTGCTCCTGCTCCCAGCTTACAAGCAAAAACTGACTTCATCAGTAAGTGTGTAGAAGACTGTGTGCCAAAGAAGCAAATCTGTGTGTTCCCAACTGAAAACCGTGGATGAACATGGATATCACTGCTTGCTGAAGTTTATGTCTGAAGCGTTCAAGTTAGATGACACTGATCAATATAGGAAAGCCAGATACGATCTAAAGAGATCCATCAAAGATGCCAAAGACAGTACCGAACCAAGCTAGCCACACCGACCCCTGCCAAATAGAGCAAGGTCTGCAAGACATAACAGGAAGCAATGTAAAATTGCAGGCTCCAACACATCCCTCCTGGATGAGCTCAATGCTTTTGACTGCTGTTTTGAGCAAGAGGTCAATGGGAGCATGCCTTCACCCTGGAGCCAAGATGATTTGTAATTATTTGGTCGTCATTGCAGCTATCAGAGCAGCTTTCTTGAAGGTCAACTCACAGAAAGTGACTGGCCCAGATGATGTACCCAGATGAGAGCTTAGATCCTGCGCAGATCAGTGGACGGGGATATTTTCAGACATCTTCAACCTCTTTTTACAACAGTTGAGGTCCCTATCTGCTTCAAGAAGACAGCCATCATCCCAGTATCTAAAAAGTCAAGCAGTTGTTCTCAATGATTAGCATCCAGTTATTCTAATATCAATCATCATCATACAATCATAGAATCCTATAGTGCAAAAGGAGGCCTTTTGGCCCATCAAGTCTGCACCAGTCACATAGAACATAGAACATAACAGCACAGAACAGGCCCTTCGGCCTTCGATGTTGCACCGACCAATATAAAAAGCAATGCCCCTCCAAACTAAACCATTCCTTTCTCTTCCATATACTTATCAACTAACCTCTTAAACACCACCAAACTTGGTGCATCCACAACTGCTGCAGGCAGGGCATTCCACTCCCGAACCACCCTTTGGGTAAAGAACCTACCTCTGATATCCATCCTATAACTATCACCCCTTAATTTAAAGCTGTGTTCCCTCGTGCTAGCTTTCTCCATCCTAGGAAAAAGGCTATCACTGTCCACCCTATCTAAACCTCTAATCATCTTGTATGTTTCAATAAGGTCCAAGATGATTAGAGGTTTAGATAGGGTGACAGTCACAATCCCATCCTGGCCCTATCTAAACCTCTAATCATCTTGGACCTTATTGAAACATACAAGATGATTAGAGGTTTAGATAGGGTGACAGTCACAATCCCATCCTGGCCCTATCTCCATAACCCCAAGCTTTTACCCTGCTAGTTCCCTGGTACTAAGACAATTTATCCTGGCCAATTCACCTAACCTGCACCTGTTCTTCGAAAAGCTAGTCATGGCCCAAATCAATTGCAGCTTCCCAAACTACCTGGATCCACTACAGTTTATCTACTGCCTCAATAGATCCACAGCGACCTCCCTGGCCTTGCACTCAACCCAGGAGCACCTAGATAACAAGGACACCTACAACAGACTCCTATTTATTGGCAATAGCTCAGCCTTCAACACCATTATTCTGATGAAACTCATCTCCAAACTCTATGGCCTGGGCCTCGGCACCTCCCTCTGTGACTGGATCCTGAACTTCTTAACCCACAGACCACAATCAGTAAGGATAGGCCCCTTCATGATCATCCTCAACATCCATGCCCAACAAGGTGGTGTTCTCAGCCCCCTACTATATTCCTTATACACCAATGACTGTGTGGTCAAATTCCCATTCAACTTGAATTTCAAGTTTGCTAATGACATCACTATAATGGGTCAGATCTCAAACAATGACAAAACACTGCACAGGAATGAGATAGTGAATCTGTGCAGCAACAATAATCTCTCCCTCAATGTCAACAAAATGAAGGAGATGGTCATCAACTTCAGGGAGCATAAAGAAGAACATGCCCCTGTCTACATCTATGGGGATGAAGTAAAAAGGGTCGAGAGCTTCAAGTTTTTAGGTGTCCAGATCACCAATAATCTGTCCTGATACCCCCATGCGAACGCTATAGTTAAGAAAGCCCACCAATGCCTCTACTTTCTCAGAAGACTAAGGAAATTTGGCATGTCAGCTACGACTCTGAACAACTTTTACAGATGCAGCATAGAAAGCATTCTTTCAGGTTGTATCACAGCTTGGTATGACTTCTGCTTTGCCTAAGACCACAAGAAACTACAGAAGATCATGAATGTAGCCCAATCCATCAGGCAAACCAGCCTCCCATCCATTGATTCTGTTTACACTTCCTGCTGTAGGATTTTCCATTGTTCTTTGTATTCTGACCAATGGTCTGACCTGCCATTCATCTTTGCAGTTGTATGATTTTTCCATAAGTCTGATGCTTCCCCTAACTTAAGCACAAATGGTGAGTTCTCCCCTTAGAAATTTTCTTTACTGCAAGAATATATTTATTCTGACTATCTGAAATATCTCCTTATATGTTTGCTACTGTTTGTCTATTGACCTATCCTCTATCCTAATATTGGGAATGGAGGGGTATAGAAAACTGATTTAAAATAGGGATCATGAGCCTTGGGAGTCCTTGGGAAGTGTGTAAATAGATGATGATATTGATGTACTTGTTTTTATCCTACAGGTGCTTTGGCCCACCTTGTTGTCTAACGAGGGGCATACATGCAATGGGTCGTGAGAGGGCTGCTCTTGGATCTTTTTCGAGAGTATCCTACTGCTTCGCGTCGTTAGTGTTTGCTTGACCTGGACCATCTGATGGGCAACACGACAGCTCAGTGACTATTGCTGTGCTGTGCAGATACATGGAATCTTGGAAAGAATTATAAGGGATAGGATTTATAAGCATCTGGAGAGAAATAAATTGATTAGGGATAGTCAGCACGGTTTTGTGAGGGGTAGGTCGTGCCTCACAAACCTTATTGAGTTTTTTGAGGTGGTGACCAAAGAGGTAGATAAGGGTAAGGCAGTTGATGTAGTGTATATGGATTTTAGCAAAGCATTTGATAATGTTCCCCATGGTAGGCTACTGCAGAAAGTGCAGATGCATGGGATTGAAGGTGATTTAGCAGTTTGGATTAGGAATTGGCTAGCTGATAGAAGACAGAGGGTGGGGTGGTTGATGGGAAATACTCAACCTGGAGTGCAGTTACAAGTGGTGTACCTCAAGGATCTGTTTTGGGGCCACTGCTGTTTGTCATTTTTATAAATGACCTAGATGAGGGTGTAGAGGGTTGGATTAGTAAATTTGCTGATGATACCAAATTGGGAGTTGTAGACAGTGAGGATGGATGTTACAGTTTGCAGAGGGACATAGGTTGCAGAGCTGGGCCGTGAGGTGGCCAATGGAATTCAATACGGATAAGTGTGAGGTGATTCACTTTGGTAGGAATAACAGGCATGTGAAATATAGGGCTAATGGAAGGACCCTTAGTGTTGTCGAGCAGAGGGATCTTGGGGTACAAGTACATAGCTCTTTGAAAGTTGGTACCCAGGTTGATAAAGTTGTTAAGAAGGCGTACGGTGTGTTAGCTTTTATTGGTAGAGGGATTGAATTTAGGAACCGTGAGGTTATGTTACAACTGTACAAAACTCTGGTGTGGCCGCACTTGGAGTATTGCGTATAGTTCTGGTCGCCGCATTATAAGAAAGATGTGGAAGCATTGGAAAGGGTGCAGAGGAGGTTTACCAGGATGTTGCCTGGTATGGTGGGAAGGCCTTATGAGGAAAGGCTGAGGGACCTGAGGTTATTTTCATTAGAGAGAAGAAGATTACGCGGTGACCTAATTAAGGCGCATAAGATGATCAAAGGACTGGATAGGGTGGATAGTGAGAGCCTTTTTCCTCGGATGGGGATGACCAACGAGGGGACATAACTTTAAATTAAGAGGTGGTAGTTATACGACGGATGTCAAAGGCAGGTTCTTTGCACAGAGGGTGGTGAGGGCGTGGAATGCCCTGCCTGCAGCAGTTGTGGACTCGCCTACTTTGGGGGCATTCAAATGTTCAGTGGATAGGCATATGGATGATATTGGAATAGTTTAGGTTAGAGGGTCCACTGGCCGGCGCAACATCGAGGGCCGAAGGGCCTGTACTGCGCTGTAATGTTCTATGGATTTGGGCCTGTGTCTGTGGGAGTTTGCGCATTCTCCCCGTGCTTGCGTGGGTTTTCTCCGGGACCTCCAGTTTCCTCCCACATCCCAAAGATGTGCTCTTAGGCTAATTGGCAAAACAAATTCTCCCTAAATTGTCTCAAATTTGGTTTTTAATCCATAGATCTATAAACATGGACAGGGATCGCGGGTAGAGGTGGGACCATCGGGGTGGCGGCGTGGGCTCGTTGGGCTGAAGGGCCTGTTTCCCGTGCTGTTTTTTTGTTCTTTGTTCACTTCACTTCGGCTACCTTAACTTTCATGCCCACATAGCTGAGCTCATTTAAGTTAAAAATATTAAATCCTGCCAGGCTGCCCACCTTGGTTGTAAGATGGATGTAAACACTAGTATCTCTGATATGCACAGGCCTCTAGTAGTTGACATTGCACATGTCACATTTCATGGTAAGCTCATTCAATAGCAAGCATGTTAAGCTCTCTGTTAGGCAGGAGTCATTACTGAGGATGAGAGGAGCATTGCACTGTTCTCAATGCAAGTCGTCATCATTCACCTGCAAAGTCTGGCCAATAACTTGCACATGACTCCTGGGAACAGCAGGACAACATACTGCTGCACTGCCTAACTGGTTAGATGTTAGTTCCCATGGTGCGACAACTGTTTGCTCCTTAGCCCAATTTGTCCCAAAGCAAATCACTGAGGCTTAGCATGTTGACCCAGTGACGCTCTGACCACTGCTTGGGTTTTTTTCCACATCCTTCTTTGTGTGGCCACCCTCACTGTCCTCCTTGACATTCTCCTCATCCGAGGAGAGGTGGTCCTCCATTCCCTCGAGGTCCAGTGCTAAGTTATAGAGAGCACAGCAGAGTCAAATGATGCAGGAGACACTCTAAATGATATTGTAGAGCAACTCTACTCCCCCCACCTCTGTCCCCCACCGTTCAGACAATTGAACCACACTTTCAGCAGGCCAATCACCTGCTTGACCAGCCTGCTGGACCAGCATGTAGTGTGAGCCTTGTTGTAAAGAGGTTCCACTGGTGTTTTGTGGCCTCTGCCCTGGTGTCATCAGCCATTTTCTGAGTGGGTAGTTCTTGTCTTTGAGGAGCCATCCCTCCAGCTACTGCTCTCCTTCAAAGATGATTGAGATCGGAGAATGTCCCAAAAGGTAGCTGTCGTGGATGTTCCTCAGGAAACAGGCAAGCTTCTGCATAAAGTTCATCGTATGCTCACAGACGAGTGTGTATTGAGGGGGTGGAATTCCTTATGGTTCATGAATGGTTCTCTGTGGTGCCAGAAGCATGCAGGGGGGTATGGGTGTAGTCAATCAAACCTTATCATCTGCTAAGTGGGCAAAGCCCATGGTCCTGGCATCTTGGTTCCAGTCCAAATTGATACACATGTGAGCCCTTGCAAAAAAAGTCATCTATAACCTCACAAATATTTTCTTGTGTGATCATCTGGAAGTTGCCACACTGGCTGTCCACGCTGCCTCGGAATGAGCCACTTGCATAGAAGTTCAGAGCAGTTTTGAGTGTTGGTGCAGTGTATTGCAGTCGGTATCCCCTTCATTTCATGTGGTGTCAGCTCTTGAAGGGTCTGGCAGAGATGGTCCACCATACCCTAGGACAGGGTGCAGCCTTCTATGACACTGCATCTCTGACATTTGCAGGTACAATGACATTGGAAAACTCTCGACCAGTACCTACGCATCCTTGGTGTTGCTCCTGGAACAGCAAGAGGCCCCAGCCTCTTTGTCCTCTGAAGGGCATTGGCCCTGGTCAGGTGTCATGGCATGTCAATGTCTCTGCTGTTGCTCTATGCCAATAATTACCAACTTGACAGTCTCCATGATCCTCCAGAGCACACGCTATAAAGAAGAGAAAACCATAGCGAGCTATAAGCGTTCATGAGAGTCTCAATACTCCCTCAATTCTTATGGGGCTATCACCAAATGGCAGCACACTCATTAGATGCCTCAGTGCTACCCTCCATTCAGATATTATTGCCACAGTGGGCCCTGTCAACTCCAGCAGGATGCAATGTGTGGACCCACAGGGGTCTGAGTGGCACCAAGAGCCTGCATTCCCCCAACACCCAAGTCTCTTGATAGAAACCTGGTATCATATTAGTGAGCACTAATGACAGTGACCGTGTGCAACCAGACTTTGCATTCTGAAGGGGGTCCTCCCAGACGCACCCTGTCGTGGCCTGAATTGAAGTGCACGATATCACCATCATGTCGTCACAATCACGCCTTGCATGGCGGGGACGGAGGCACTTCACTTATCTGACTGATGTTGCAGTCTTTCTGGGAATATCAGCTCAATGCTTGGGACAAATGCTTAAAAGGTGGTCTCTACTACATGGCAGCGGTGTTTGGCAGCACAGCATTTACTGGCACAACCACTAGAAAGGGGAGACTGGGGTGGTTATTCAGTCAAATATCTGCCTCTTGCAGCAATTGAGGCACAGCAGAATCGTGCAAAGCCAGGAATCATCATGTCCAGTGCATTCCTCTTAGTTCCTTTTCGTCTGTTGCATTTGTTCTGATGTTGCCACTTTCCAAAGTGATGCTTCTCATCTGTGCTCCTTTTTCTCAATTGTGGATTCCCACCTACAGTTGTCGACAGGGCCCTCAACAACTTGTGGTCTATCTCTTGTACCATGACCCTCAGCCCTCCCCTCCCTCCCAGAACAAGGATAAAGTCCCCCTTGTTCTCACATTTTACCCCACCAGCCGCCTAAAATCCTCTGCCATTTTTGCCAACTCCAGCGTGATGCCACCAAACACACCTTCCCTTCACTCCCTCTGTCAGCATTCTGCAGAGACCATTCCCTCCGGGATAACCTAGCCCACTCCTCCACTATACCCAACACCACCTCCTTCAATCATGGCACATTTCCATGGAATCACAGGAAGTCTAACACCTGTCCCCTTTATCTCTTCTATGCTTACCATTCAAGGTCCAAAATACAAAATCAAGTTAAGCAGCATTGCACTTGCACCTCTTCCAATTTGGTCTGTTGCATTTGCTACTCCAATATGATCCCCTCTATATAGGGGGGATCAAGCGTAGAGTGGGTAATTGCTTTGCTAAGTATCTTCGGTCTGTGTCCACTCAGGATCCTGACATTCCGGTTGCTTACCATTTTAACACACGCTCCTGCTCCCATGCTCACTTGTCTGTTCTTGGCTTGTTGCAATATTCCAGTGAAGTTCAATGCAAACTGGTGGAACAGCATCTCCTCTTCCGGCTAGGTACTTTTACAGCCTTCTAGTTGCAACATCGAATTCAACAACTTCAGATGATTAGCTCTACCCCACCTCGACCCTTTTGTTTTCATTGCATTTAATTTTTTACTGTACTCTCTTTTATTTCTTTATTGTCTTTATTTTCCTTCCCTCCCACTCTGTCCCTACTTTATTCCCATTTTCTTTACCTTTCCCCCCCTTTGTTTCCCCTTTACTCCTTTTTCTAAATTTTACCTCTCTCCCATTTATTTCCCCTGCACCCGCGACCCCACATCTTCATCTGTCACAGCTTACTCTTTGATTTCAACTTCTCTGTTGTTTGGCCATTTTTACCCTTTATTCTCTACGTGAACAGTCATTAGCAGCCGTTTCCCCTGGTTTCTGTGGCTATGACTCATCTTTCATTCCCTCACCCTGCTGTATAAATATCTCCCGCTTTCTGTGCCTTTTAACTTTGACGAAGTGTCATCTGGACTCAAAACGTCAATACTTATCTCTCCTTACAAATGCTGAAAATTTCCAGCATTTTCTCTTTTGGTTTCAGATTCTAGCATCTGCAGTAATTTGTCCTGGAGGTCACCCTGTTTCTCCCAGTTTACAAGTTGAGTAGCTTCCATGACTTATTGAGATGTACCATTACACACAAGCACTCCTGACAATTGGTTTTGGACTTCAGGGCAGCTTTGACCTCACACTGCTGCCTGAGTGTGGGTTCCACTCACCTGCCCCAAAGTGTGAGGCCCTTCAGGTCACATGAGAGGATATACAACCCATTCATAAATCTCCTACTCTGACCTTATAGCCTTGCCTCTCATGGAACCTCATCTGGGTAACTCATACTCACCCTCGATGCTGGACCTTTTGATTTCAAATCCTCTCACCA
The DNA here is from genome assembly GCA_024679065.1 of Sphyrna mokarran. Lineage (NCBI taxonomy): Eukaryota > Metazoa > Chordata > Chondrichthyes > Carcharhiniformes > Carcharhinidae > Sphyrna > Sphyrna mokarran. The sequence goes on along the minus strand of JAGIQG010000008.1, from coordinate 62,565,250 downwards.
GCTCTCATTAAGGAAGGGCATTCCCTCAGCTCCAATATGGACAAGAACCCAGGAAGGAGGACATTGGGAGTAATGCCTGCACACCAGCCTTCATAACCCTTTAAAGCAAGGGACATCCCAACATGAAGGGGAAGTAATGACTCCTCCGGACCCCACTCTTCAAAATGGCCATTCTGGTGCCCCCACTCTAGCCTTGAGTTGAACTTATTTGTGTCCCCAAGCCCTCAACCATGGCCCCCTGAGCAGTGCACATTGCACAGGGTGCTGGCTGCCTGAGCACTCACCTCCAAAACCCCCGTTGGAGGTGAAGGTGCCAGGTTTATGCTGATGTTGAGCTGTTGTAAATGGCACCAGAGTGATGTCATGCTGGTACCCACTGATTATCCAGTGAGGGCAAGGAGGTGTGCTGGAGAGGGTGCTTGCTAATGATTTTCTAATGTATTAAAATAAGCTTTCTGTGATCCTACGACATGTTTCATGTCACTGCCTAGCCTGGGAAGATTAAAACATGGAAAATTGCTGGTGTATATCACGCTTTCTGGATTTTGAACACACCTCAATTCCCACATGCAGAGAGTGTGGACTCCAACTTGTCTCCCTACTCTTTAACCTACTCTTCTTCTTTTCAAACTGGGTGTAAAATTCACTGATATTGTAGTTGCTGCTACCCATGGGTGTCTTCACTCTGAGCTCATTACTGATCCTGTCACATTACACAATTCCAAGTTTAATATAACCTACTCTCTGGTTGGTTCTAAATCATGCTGTTCCAAGAAACTATCTCAAAAATAGTCTAGAAATCTGCAACCACGCTACACCTGCCACTCTGCTGTTTCCAGTTTATATGTAGGTTAAATTCACTCATCGACTGGGCATTAGGCAGTACCAAGGGGGTGGGGCCTGAAGGGAGTGAATCCATGACAGGAGGCATGACCATGATGGGGGAGGCAGAGGGAGATCCTTGGCGGGGTGGGGGGGGGGTACTCTGCATCTGGATGTTGGAGGTCAACTGGGACAGGGTGGTGATTGGGCTGGAGAGGTGGGTCGAGCACCATGTCCCTGTAATATTGTGTAAATGTTCATACACAGTGAACATAGAACATTATAGCGCAATACAGGTCCTTCACCCTCAATCTTGCGCCGACCAGTGGAACCAATCTAATGACCCTCTAACCTAAACTATTCCAATGTTATCCATATGCCTATCCACTGACCACGTGAACGCCCTTAAAGTTGGCCAGTCCACAACTGCTGCAGGCAGGGGATTCCAAACCCTTATCTACCCTCTGAGTAAAGAATCTACCTCTGACATCTGTCCTATAACTACCACCCCTTAATTTAAAGCTATGTCCCCTCATGTTAACCATCACCATCTGAGAAAAAGGTTCTCATTGTCCACCCTATCTAACCCTCTGATCATCTTGTATGCCTCAATTAAGTCACCTTTGAACCTTCTTCTCTCAAACGAAAACAACCTCAAGTCCATCAGCCTTTCCTCATAACACCCTCCCAACATACCAAGCAACATCCTGGTAAACCTCCTCTGCACCCTTTCCAATGCCTCCACATCTTTCTTATAATGCGGCGACCAGAATTGTACGCAATACTCCAAGTGCGGCTGTACCAGAGTTCTGTACAATTGCAACATGACCTCAAGGCTCCGAAATTCAATCCTTCTACCAATAAATGCTAACACACCGTGTGCCTTCTTAACAATCTTATCAACCTGGGTGCCAACTTTCAGGGAGCTGTGCACATGTACACCAAGATCTCTCTGTTCGTCAACACTACTAACAGTCTTCCATTAGCCTTATATTCTGTACTCCTGTTACTCTTACCAAAGTGAATCACCTCACACTTTTCCGCATTAAACTCCATTTGCCACCTCTCAGCCCAGCACTGCAGTGTACTGGGAGATCATGGTGCCTGCGCAATAGTGCACCTAGAGCCCAGCAGCTGGCTGCCCAGTGAGAATAGGCTCTGCCCCTCCTCTTCCTGGAGAATCCACACTTTCTGCCTCGGGAATTGTGGTGTGTTCAAAATCTGGAAAGCGTGATACACACCAGCGAGTTTCTGGGTTTCAGTCTTCCCAGGCCAGGCAGTGACATGAAACATGCTGTGGCACCACAGAAAGCTCATTTTAATACATTAGCATATCATTGGCTCGTTTTCTTTTCTAAGTGCCATATATTTGTGTCTGAGAGCTCATCCAAAAAATCAACGTGATTCTTCCCCCGTTTTTATGCTTGTTCATTCTTAGAATTTGTTTATAAGATTCATTTTTTAATAATAACATTGCCAATATTTTACTTTGTATATTTCCTTTTCTCCAATCATTCCTGTATCTTGTGTTTCTAATCTTCCATGGTGTCTATCCTTCTATTGCCAAGTCAAAACCTATTCCTCCTTCTCAACCTTTACTGTGCTGATATCTTGAACTCTATCACTCTAACTGTCTATAACACTGCCTGTCTCTATCACTTTACCTTCAATCCTTAAAGGAATCTGTTAATCTTTCCAATCAATAATTGTATGTCTCTTTCCATCACCAACCCTTCACTTTCCCCTTACATTTTCAATCTATCACTCTACCTATCTCTTCATTTCCAACATTTCATCTGTCTGTCCCTTCATCTTCATTCCTTAATTGATCCATTTCTTATCTCACATTTCCAGTGTCCCTTGGGTAAAGAATGTACTTGATGATTCCATGAACAGTGTGTCTCTACTCTTAAAGTGATATTCATTGTAATAAATTGGGAAGTGATGACCTAGTGGTATTATTGCTAGATTATTAATTCAGAAACTCAGCTAACATTCTGGGGACTCTGGTTTGAATCCCGCCAGTAAATTCAGTAGAAAGAAATTTGTAATTAAGGATCTACCAGTAACCATGAGACCATTGTCAATTGTCAGAAAAACCCGTTTCGTTCACTAATGTTCTTTAGGGAAGGAAATCTGTCATCCTTACCTGGCCTGGCCTACATGTGACTTCAGAGCCACAACAATTTGGTTGACTCCCAACTGCCCTCCGAGGACAAATAGGAACGGCAATAAATGCTGGCCAGTCAGTGATGGCGACGTCCCACAAATGAATTTAAAAAAGGAAGTGATATTGTGAGAGAGGATCTGAGTGGGCCTAGTGGCTTTCTTCCCATTGATTGGACAACCTTCTGTTGTGGGCAAGGTATTGGAGAGAATTATTAGGGATAGGATTTATAGTTATTTAGAGAGAAATGAATTGATTGGGGATAGTCAGCATGGTTTCGTGAAGGGTAGGTCATGCCTTACTAACCTCATTGAGTTTTTTGAGAAAGTGACCAGAGAGGTGGATGGGGGTAAGGCGGTTGATGTAGTATATATGGACTTTAGTAAGGCGTTTGATAAGGTGGCCCATGGAAGACTTCTACAGAAAATGCAGATGTGTGGAATAGAGGGTGATTTAGCTAATTGGATTAGGAATTGGCTGGCAGATAGAAGACAGAGGGTGGTGGTTGATGGGAGATATTCATCGTGGAGTTCGGTGACAAGTGGTGTGCCTCAGGGGTCTGTTTTGGGGCCCCTGCTGTTTGTAATTTTTATAAATGATCTGGATGAGGGTATTGAGGGATGGATCAGTAAATTTGCAGATGATACTAAAGTTGGTGGTGTGGTAGATAGTGAAGAGGGGTGTTTTAGTTTACAGAGAGACTTGGACAAGTTGCAGAGCTGGGCCGAGAGGTGGCAAATGGAGTTTAATGTGGAAAAGTGTGAGGTAATGCACTTTGGCAGGAACAATAAATGTGTAGAGTATAGGGCTAATGGTAGGGCTCTTAATAGTGTTGAGGAACAGAAGGATCTTGGTGTATGTGTCAATAGATCCCTGAAAGTAGGCAGTCAAGTGGATAAAGTTGTTAAGAAGGCATATGGAGTCTTAGCTTTTATTGGTAGGGGGATTGAATTTAGGAGCCGCAGCATCATGTTGCAACTGTACAAAACTCTAGTGCGGCCGCACTTGGAGTATTGTGTGCAGTTCTGGTCGCCACATTATAAGAAAGATGTGGAGGCATTGGAGAGGGTACAGAGGAGGTTTACCAGGATGTTGCCTGGTATGGAGGGCAGGTCCTATGAAGAGAGGTTGAAGGATTTGAGGTTGTTTTCGTTAGAAAGGAGGCGGCTAAGAGGGGATCTTATTGAAGCATATAAGATGATTAGAGGTTTAGATAGGGTGGACAGTGATAGCCTTTTTCCTAGGATGGAGAAAGCTAGCACGAGGGGACACAGCTTTAAATTAAGGGGTATGAGTTATAGGACGGATATCAGAGGTAGGTTCTTTACTCAAAGAGTGATTAGGGAGTGGAATGCCCTGCCTGCAGCTGTTGTAGATGCGCCAAGTTTGGTGGCGTTTAAGAGGTTAATTGATAAGTATATGGAAGAGAAGGGAACGGTTTAGTTTGGAGGGGCATTGCTTTTTATTTTGGTCAGCACAACATCGAAGGCTGAAGGGCCTGTTCTGTGCTGTTATGTTCTATGTTCTATGTTCATTTCCTGCCCACAGTGAACCTGGCCCTCAGTAAATGTCCAATATCCTTCAACATTATGAAACTTTCCAGGGCGGGGAAAGAAAAGAAGGATAGTTAATATTTAACCACTTGAATACTGAAACACACCTTTTGAAACTCACCCAGCACGCTTTGTTGAAATTGCTAATGTGTCTGCAGGAAACAAGATTCCTGCAGAAGCCACCATTGCTTCTTTCTGTCTCCTTAGTTCTGTCTCTCATATCTCCATCACTTTCCAGGCTGTAGGATCAGCCACGACTCAGTTGGGAGCACCTTTACCCAAGGGGCACTGGAAATGTGAGATAAGAAATGGCTCAATTAAGAATTGAAGATGAAGAGACAGATGAAATGTTGAATATGAAGGGATAGGTAGAGTGATAGATTGAAGATGTAAGGAGAAAGCTAGAAGGTTGTGGGTTTTAGTTCCACATCAAAGATCTCATCAAAACAGTTTATTTGTTCATTATGACATTACTGGTTATGGGATTTTGCTACGTGCATATTGGTTATTCCTTTTCTTACATCACAACAGCAATTACACTTAAAAGAGAATTTCATAGGCTGTGAAGTGTTTTCCAATCATCTGACATTACAAAATGCTTCATTTATTTCCTTTGTGAATTCCAAATGCAAAGCAATTAACACATTTATTTTCTTGGTTTTTAAGGATGATCCTGTTAATGTGTTCTTTGCCCGTACTGAGCAAAGACAATCTTCAGCCATGGAGTATGCTCAAATCATGCAGCCACTGAGCATGCCCAGATCACATAATAAGTTCACAAGGAAGTAATTTCTCTATACCTACCTTAATGATTGCCTTCATGTCATGAATAAAACTCAGGTGGGATTTTATGGCCTTGCTTATCCCAAAACTGTAAAATCTTTTCTTGAGGTCAATGGACCTTTCCACGGTCCTACCCTTGCACACTCTGATTCCTCTGGTGGCTGGGAAGGTAAAACTCTGGCCCCATGTGTGAGCTTTCTAAACTCAAGGAATATAAATGTTTTAAGTCCTGGTTAACCATTCTGAATATCCTGTGGTGCACCCCTCTCCATGGCCACTATATCATTCTTGCTGTGCGATGTCCAAAAGTGAATGCAGTGCTCTAGATAGGGTCTGACCAAGACTCTGTTCAACTGAAGTGTCAATTTGTATTCTAACTCCAAAATTTCCTTTGTTGCTTATATCATGTACCAGATTTTTTTCCTTTTTTTCTGATTTTATTCCAATTCAATCAAATCAAGCCCAATTCAGGATCTCAACAAGTGAGACATTCCCAATCCAAGCTGACAAGACAGGGCTGTCACCTCCTGCCTTGATCTTGATCTACATGATCCAAGCTGATTGGAGTAGGCATAGCTCTTCCTGCAAGGCTTGATCTTATTTGCATCTTAGCCAAAAAGGCCGAGATGCTGCTTTTAAAAATTGCTTCAAATGAAGATAAAATGTAATCTAATGACTTCAACTAAGCACAGCATATTGATACTATACTTGGTCTTAGCCAAAAGGCTAAAACTGTTATGAACAGATACTACACTTGATCTTAGCCATACGTGGATAGTTTATTTGTCCCTCACACTTGTTAATCTTTCACCGTTGAGTATATACTCCCAATGTATGTTACATGAAATGGCTGACCTAACCATTCTCCTTACTGAACTCCATCTGCCATCATTTTTTCAATTACTTAATCTGAACAATTGGAACTTCCTGCTTCCTTCTGTATAACTAACTGTATTACTTAACATCATGCAACCTGCAAACTCCAATATGCAATTCTCTGTTCCTTTTTCCACTCCATTAACAGACATTCGTTGGATTTTCTGGTAGCACTCGCCCCAAGACCAGGAAATTCTGCCATAGATCAATGGACCTTTGTATGGCATGCCCCCTACTCTCTACGATTCCTGTGGTGGGTAGGATGGAAAATTCCTGAGTCCAGAAAAATGCTTAACTCTGTGAACTGGGCATGCTCAGTACGGGCAAAGAACACACATAACAAGATCATCCTTAATAACCAAGAAAATAAATGTGTTCATTGCTTTGCATTGGGGATTCACAAAGGAAATAGATAGAGCATTTTGCAATGTCAGACCAATGGAATTTTCTTTTAATTGTAATTGCTGTTGTAATGTAAGAAAAGGAGTAACCAAAGTGCACAAAGCAAAATCCCATAATCAGTAATGTCATAATGAACAAATAAACTGTTTTGATTAGGTCTTTGGTGTGGAACTAAAACGCACAACCTTCTAACCTAGAGTTAAGAGTGCTCTCAACTGATCTTACAGCCTGGAAAGTGATAGAGATATGAGAGATAGAATAGTGGTTACAGAAAGAAGGTGGCTTCTGCAGAAATCTTGTTCCCTGCAGACACATTAGCAATTTCAACAAAGCGTGCTGGGTGAGTTTCAAAAGGTGTGTTTCAGTATTCAAGTGGTTAAATATTAACGATCCTTCTCCTTTTATCCCCACCCTGGAAAGTTTCATTTTGTTGCAGAATATTGGACATTTACTGAGGACCAGGTTCACTGTGGGCAGGAAATGAACACATCCAATCAATGGGAAAAAAAAGCCACTAGGCCCACTCAGATCCTCTCTCACAATATCACTTCCTTGTTGGGCTAATTTTGGTGTTTTTTCATCTCCAGCATATCCTGCCCCTCCTGAGTCCAGTTCTATAGGCTCCCAATAAAGTGGGTTCAGTCTTGCTACTGTCAGATCACTTCCTCCTATGAGTAAGTTGACTAATACAAAGCCCTGGTGTTCACTGGCTTTTGGCTCCCAGCAAGAATGAAAGCAATAGTAAAGCAAGCTTAACAGCCAAATGTCCACTCCAAGTATAAAGAGCCACTTAAAACGAAAGAAACATGAAATCTGAACAGATTACTGAGTCTATTAAAAACCAGCTTCTCTGGCAGAGAGGAACTCTCCACCCTTTCATTTAATTTACCCATTTGTTTAATTTCCTTCTATGTATGAGCTGCCCCATCATTAGCTCTGCCCACTTATTTTATCTACTTTCTCAGCCCACCTATTCTGTACCACCATGGACAACAGTATCCATCCTCAGTCTGTCTGAGTAAACCGGTATCACTTGTTTGAGACTTTTTATTGGACTGAGAACCCATGAATCAGAAGAGTAAAAATCTCCTGTTTGATAACCAGTGACCCCTGGTGGTAAAGGGAAAGACACTATCGGACTTGGCTGTGACTTGTGCCCCCTTGAGTTGGATAACTAACAGTTGCCCCCACTCCAGGGTCACCTAAGATAAACTGGTTCTTTGCAGGGGTAGTAGTATCTGTGGAACAATTCACATCTTCAGAGCAAGCAGAGTGAGAGAATGGGTGTGAAGAAGGAATGGTCTGGTTGTGTTAAAGACATTAACAGAACACACTGAGTGACACCACATCCCATGTGGGCAATATGACAGACTATATTTGCTGCTTCCACCTTTTGTGGATATTTCTGATGTAAGTGATCAACTCAGTCATATTATTCTGAATCTAACAACCAGGAAGTGACCAAGGACTCAGACTTGTAAAGACAGTCTCCCTTTCCGCAGCTCTCAGACACATCTTAAAATGCTTTTAGCTGCGACTGTTATTTGCAGCAATTGTTGCTAAGCAACAGTCTGCCTTCAGTTAAGTCTCAGGAACAGCGGTGATGCTGATGAAAGAATTATCAGTGTCAAGAATACCTGGGAAAATTCCGTGCTGCTATGCCAATTTGAAGCCTTGGCATAATTTAAATTCAACAGAAAAAACAAGGAAATATCATTTACAGTAATCCCTCAGCATTGCACAGAAGCGTAAGCCCAGGTTGTGCACTATACTTTTATTGGGGTAAGTTAACAACACTAAGATATCAAATCACCTGGAACAGACCACTCATCAGATTGTTTCAATCTCTTTGTTGATTCCTGCAACTCCAGTCTTCTATGTATCTCCATTCCTCCTGTGTGTCTATCTATCCATTTCCACTTCCTCAGTGTGTTGATCCATCCATTCTCACTCCTCCAGTGTGTCTACCCATCCATCCATCCCCACTCCTTCAGTCTCTTCACCCATCCATCTCCAATCCTCCAGAGTAAGGGAACCTTGGTGTACGAAAAAAGTTGATTCGCTGGTTAAAAGGAAAAAGGAGGCTTATGTCAGGATGAGGCTTGAAGGCTCAGTTAGTGCAATGGATAGCTATAGATTAGCCAGGAGGGAGCTAAAGAGTGAATTGAGGAGAGCTAAGAGGGGACACGAGAAGACTTTGGCTGATAGGATTAAGGAGAATCCTAAAGCTTTCTTTAGATATGTTAAGAATAGAAGATTGGTTAGGGCAAGATTAGGGCCAGTCATAGACAGCAGTGGGAAGTTGTGCGTGGAGCCTGAGGAGATTGGAGAGGGACTGAATAAATATTTCTCTTCGGTATTCACGCAGGGTGATGTAAATGTAGTTATGGAGAACACTGAGGTACAGGGTTGCAAACTGGAAAGTATTGAAGTAGATAGGGAGGATGTGCTAGATATTCTTGAGGGTTTGAAGTTGGATAAGTCCCCTGGGCCGGACGGGATTTACCCTAGGATTCTCTGGGAGGCAAGAGAGGAGATTGCAGAGCCTCTGGCTCTGATCTTCAGGTCGTCGTTGGTTACGGGTGTGGTTCCGGAGGACTGGAGGATAGCGAATGTGGTCCCGTTGTTCAAGAAGGAGAAGAGAGACCTTCCAGGGAATTATAGGCCAGTGAGTCTTACTTCTGTTGTGGGCAAGGTATTGGAGAGAATTATTATGGATAGGATTTATAGTTATTTAGAGAGAAATGAATTGATTGGGGATAGTCAGCATGGTTTTGAGAAGGGTAGGTCGTGCCTTACTAACCTTATTGAGTTTTTTGAAAAAGTGACCAAAGAGGTGGATGGGGATAAGGCAGTTGATGTGGTATATATGGACTTTAGTCAGGCGTTTGATAAGGTGGCCCATGGAAGACTTCTGCAGAAAATGCAGATGTATGGGATAGAGGGTGATTTAGCTAATTGGTTAGGAATTGGCTAGCAGATAGAAGACAGAGGGTGGTGGTTGATGGGAGATATTCATCGTGGAGTTTGGTGACAAGTGGTGTACCTCAGGGGTCTGTTTTGGGACCCCTGCTGTTTGTAATTTTTATAAATGATCTGGATGAGGGTATTGAAGGATGGATTAGTAAATTTGCAGATGACACTAAAGTCGGTGGAGTGTTAGATAGTGAAGAGGGGTGTTATAGTTTGCAGAGAGACTTGGACAAGTTGCAGAGCTGGGCCGAGAGGTGGCAAATGGAGTTTAATGTGGAAAAATGTGAGGTAATGCACTTTGGCAGGAATAATAAATGTGTAGAGTATAGGGCTAATGGTAGGATTCTTAGTAGTCTTGATGAACAGAGGGATCTTGGTGTGTATGTGCATAGATCCCTGAAAGTAGGCAGTCAAGTCGAGAAGGTTGTTAAGAAGGCATATGGAGTCTTAGCTTTTATTGGTAGGGGGATTGAATTTCGGAGCCGCAACGTCATGTTGCAACTGTACAAAACTCTAGTGCGGCCGCACTTGGAGTATTGTGTGCAGTTCTGGTCCCCACATTATAAGAAAGATGTGGAGGCATTGGAGAGGGTACAGAGGAGGTTTACCAGGATGTTGCCTGGTATGGAGGGCAGGTCTTATGAAGAGAGGATGAGGGATTTGAGGTTGTTTTCGTTAGAAAGGAGGCGGCTAAGAGGGGACCTAATCGAAACATATAAGATGATTAGAGGTTTAGATAGGGTGGACAGTGATAGCCCTTTTTCCTAGGATGGAGAAAGCTAGCACGAGGGGACACAGCTTTAAATTAAGGGGTAATAGTTATAGGACGGATATCAGAGGTAGGTCTTTACCCAAAGGGTGGTTCGGGAGTGGAATGCCCTGCCTGCAGCAGTTGTAGATGCGCCAAGTTTGGTGGCGTTTAAGAGGTTAGTTGATAAGTATATAGAAGAGAAGGGAATGGTTTAGTTTGGAGGGTCATTGCTTTTTATATTGGTCGGCGCAACATCGAGGGCCGAAGGGCCTGTTCTGTGCTGTAATGTTCTATGTTCTATGTGTGTTCATCCATCTATCTCCAATCCACTAATGTAAATCTAATTTCACCATTTAGGGTTCCAAGGAGTTTTAGCTCTTGCAGCTTTCCAACAAGTTTGTAGTTTTTGCAGCTTATGTGAGCAAGAGCCAGACCTGCAAGACAGATGAACAAACTGATTAATGGAGGAAACCATTCAAGTGGGGTTAATTAAGAAAACATATTTGATTAGGATGTACGATGGTTAGTGGGATTCATTCATTTCTCCATGAGCCATGAAGGCTGTGGTGCCTACCCGATGCCATGTGGTTGGAAAGAAACTTGGAATGGAAGGGAATGGATCCAGTTATCATAGTCCATGTTCGTGCCGATGATGGATAGGACTAAGAAAGAGGTTTCTATTTTGGAAAATGAGCAGACTAAATTTTATTACTAAATATGCCACAAGAAAAGTGGCCTAGGGTAAACAAGGTTAAAGGGATGATTCTATGTCTCAAAGGCTGGTGTATGAGAAATGGGTTTTGATTTAGGGGTGCAGTAGCACCAGTATTGGGGAATGAGAAAGATGTACCATTGAGACGGCATTCATCTAGTCTGCACTGGGACTAGGGTACTGATAGTAGTATACTAGGGGATGTAGAGGGCGCGTTAAAATAAATAGCGGAGTAGGCAGGTGTAATGGGGAGGTTGTGAGATTTGGAAAGGTAATAAAGAAGGACTAGTGAACATTTCAAAGTAGTGATGCAGACAATTATTCAAAAGTGTGGCAAGTAAGGACTAGGTGTTGAAACATAAAATACCAGCAGTAAATAAGGTCACGAGAGAAAACCCACAAAGAGACAGAGTTAAAGGCTCTTAAAGGTGCAGAATTCATAACACAATAGATGAATTGATAGGATAAACAAAAATAAGTAAAAATGATATGATAGTCATTGCAGAGTGGCAAAGTGACCATGGCTGGGAATTGAATATTCAAGGACATTGGAGATTTTGGAAGAACAGCAAGAAAGAGAAGGATATGGGTAGCTCCGTTATTCAAAGGTGAAAGCCAGAACTCTTCCAAAAAATTCTAAGTGTTGAATTTGCTTGAAAACTGGAGTATTTCTGGAGTTGTTTTTTTCAAGTGGGAGTTCAGAGAAGAATCTCCCACACTCAGTGCACTGCAGATGTCACCAGTGTGTATATCATTATAAAGCTGGGGGCAAAACCCATTCCCACAAGACAGCCTGGCAGCCTAGTGTCGGTCTCCTGATTGCCCCACGATCCCTGCATTGCCAGCACTCTGAGCCAACTCGTGGCTCAATCATTGGCACTCCCGACCATTCCCGGGCCAGCCCCAAACCCTCTCCCTTCTCCCAGCCTGCCCTGAACTCCAACTTTAATCTTAAGGTAACCCCTCGCAGTGCCAACCTCCTCCCCGCAGTGCCAGTCCCAACTCCATCCCCCAAAATTGCCGATAATCCCCCTCCTGTAGCCCCAACCAACCCCCCACCCCAGCAGGCTTCCCGATTTCTGGCCTCCCTCGTACCCCACAGACCCTGTCAGCAGAGTTGTAGTTGGACACCCCAACTCCCACTGATTGTCGCCAGAGGACCTGTCCCCATTAGGCCCACCCCCTTGGTACTGCCCAGTGCCTGGTGGGCAATGCCAAGGTGTCCCCTAGGGCATTGGCACTTTGCCTCTTGGACAGTGCCAGGGAGCCCAGTTTGGGACTACCAAAGTGCCAATTCTCAGGGGGCAACCCTCTTCCACCTTATCCTCTGGTAGGTCACGATTGAACCCCTTCACATCAGCAGGGTCAGGCTGATGTGATTGTTCAAGAAGGAGAAGAGAGACTTTCCGGGGAATTATAGGCCGGTGAGTCTTACTTCTGTTGTGGGCAAAGTATTGGAGAGAATTATTAGGGATAGGATTTATAGTTATTTAGAGAGAAATGAATTGATTGGGGATAGTCAGCATGGTTTTGTGAAGGGTAGGTCGTGCCTTACTAACCTTATTGAGTTTTTTGAAAAAGTGACCAAAGAGGTGGATGGGGGTAAGGCAGTTGATGTGGTATATATGGACTTTAGTAAGGCGTTCAATAAGGTGGCCCATGGAAGGCTTCTGCAGAAAATGCAGATGTATGGGATTGAGGGTGATTTAGCTAATTGGATTAGGAATTGGCTAGCAGATAGAAGACAGAGGGTGGTGGTTGATGGGAGATATTCATCGTGGAGTTCGGTTACAAGTGGTGTACCTCAGGGATCTGTTTTGGGGCCACTGCTGTTTGTAATTTTTATAAATGATCTGGATGAGGGTATTGAAGGATGGATTAGTAAATTTGCAGATGACACTAAGGTCAGTGGAGTGGTAGATAGTGAAGAGGGGTGTTATAGTTTGCAGAGAGACTTGGACAAGTTGCAGAGCTGGGCCGAGAGGTGGCAAATGGAGTTTAATGTGGAAAAGTGTGAGGTAATTCACTTTGGCAGGAATAACAAATGTGTAGAGTATAGGGCTAATGGTAGGACTCTTAATAGTGTTGATGAACAGAGGGATCTTGGTGTATATGTGCATAGATCCCTGAAAGTAGGCAGTCAAGTCGATAAGGTTGTAAGAAGGCATATGGAGTCTTAGCTTTTATTGGTAGGGGGATTGAATTTCGGAGCCGCAACGTCATGTTGCAACCGTACAAAACTCTAGTGCGGCCGCACTTGGAGTATTGTGTACAGTTCTGGTCCCCGCATTATAAGAAAGATGTGGAGGCATTGGAATGGGTACAGAGGAGGTTTACCAGGATGTTGCCTGGTATGGAGGGCAGGTCTTATGAAGAGAGGCTGAGGGATTTGAGGGTGTTTTCGTTAGAAAGGAGGCGGCTAAGAGGAGACCTAATCGAAACATATAAGATGATTAGAGGTTTAGATAGGGTGGACAGTGATAGCCTTTTTCCTAGGATGGAGAAAGCTAGCACGAGGGGACATAGCTTTAAATTAAGGGGTGGTGGTTTTAGAACATAGAACATTACAGCACAGAACAGGCCCTTCGGCCTTCGATGTTGCGCCGACCAATATAAAAAGCAATGACCCTCCAAACTAAACCATTCCCTTCTCTTCCATATACTTATCAACTAACCTCTTAAACGCCACCAAACTTGGCGCATCGACAACTGCTGCAGGCAGGGCATTCCACTCCCGAACCACCCTTTGGGTAAAGAACCTACCTCTGATATCCGTCCTATAACTATCACCCCTTAATTTAAAGCTGTGTCCCCTCGTGCTAGCTTTCTCCATCCTAGGAAAAAGGCTATCATTGTCCACCCTATCTAAACCTCTAATCATTTTATATTTTATATGTTTTGATTAGGACAGATGTCAGAGGTAGGTTCTTTACCCAGAGGGTGGTAAGGGTATGGAATGCCTTGCCTGTGTCAGTTGTAGATGCACCAAGTTTGGTGGCGTTTAAGAGGTTAGTAGGTAAGTTTATGGATGAAAGGGGAATGGTTTAGGTTAGAGGGTCACTGCTTGTTCCTAATTGGTCGGCGCAACATCGAAGGCCAAAGGTCCTGTTCTGCGCTGTAATGTTCTATGTTCTACTAGTTAGTTCCCTATTAATGGGGAGCTGCTATAAACCCAGCAGGAGTGATCCATTCTGGGTGGGGAGTTGGGGGGGGAGAGTTGGGGGGGGAGTTGGGGGGGGTAGTTGGGTGGGGGGGGGGGGGGGGGTGGGGGTTGGGGGGGGGGTGGGGGGGGGGGGGGGGGGGTGGGGGGGGTAGGGTTGGGTGGGGGGGGGGGGGGGGGTGGGGGGGGGTTGGGGGGGGGGGGTGGGGGGGGGGGGGGGTGGAGTGGGGGTGGAGATGCTAACGGGCCCGGAGATTTCAATCTGCTAACCTCATTTGAATAAGGTTCAAACGAAAATTGAAATGATTTTCGCACTTCCCTGCCATTTTCCGGCGTGGAGCTGACATCAGAAATCCAGCAGTGGGAGCCTCTATCGCAGTGGGAATGCATACATGAATCCTGCAAATCGGTCAACAGAAGACTTACCCAGCCTGCTGCCTCAAAAAATTAATGCAGCAAGGTGGGAGATTTGCGGCCAAGGTCAGTAGAATAAAAATAAATGATCTTGGCTCAGATGATGAAAATGTAAATTTTCATCATCTGAACAGAAAGGAAAAGTAAGAAACAGCAAAGGAAAGTAATCATTGGTGGGAGCAATTCTTGGGAATCTTAATAGTAGTTACACTGTAGAACAAAGTATAAATCACAAGATAATTGGGACTTGTAGAGAAGATAGTACAATAGTAATGGATGATTTTAATCTTCATATAGATTGAAAAGAATCTTATTGGTAAAGGTAGCTTGAATGATGAATTCATAAAATGTATTCAGGACTTAGCACAACATGTTCTGAAACCAAATAGGGAACAAGCTATTTTAGAGTCGGGCAATGAGTAATGACACAGGCAACGTTTAAGAAATATTTATAGGAGCACTTGAAAGGCCGTTGCATACATGGTTACAGGCCAAGTGCTGGAAAATGGGATTAGAGTAGATAGGTGCTTGATAGCTGGCCGGACATGATTGGACAAAGACTCTATGAGAATAAATACCTCACAGTAAAAGATCTCTGGGTAAGAGTGATCACAATGTTGTGCATTTTCACATTTTTGAGGGTGAGAAATTTGGGATTGTAATTACATTTTAAGCATAATAAATTATAAGGATTATAAGAGTTGGCTAAAAGAGACTGGTTAAATAGGTTAAATGGTTAGACTGTAGAGAATCAGTGGTATACGTTTAGAGAGATATTTCATTATTCTTAACAAAAATGTATTCAACTGAGAAAGAAGGGGTCAAATTGAATGGAACTAAATATTATGCTTGACTAAACTTTGAATGATTGGCACAAGAGAAGAACTTGTTTCCATGACGGATAATCATATGTTTGAATTGAGTTAAAGCAGTTGAGTTCAGCAATCATATTGGTACCAAAATCTGATGGAGCTCAAAGATTTTGCAAGTGATTGTCAAAACAAAAAAACTAATCCAAACTGTAGGTTTCATTAATAGAGTTGGAAACTCAAACTTGATCAGCAAGATTGACTTAATGAAAGGATATTGGCAATTGACAGTAACAGATCAACCAAAGAAAATCTCTGCTTTTCTAAATGCAGATGGCCTACGCCAAGGTGAAGTGATGCCATTTGGAATTAAGAATGCACTAGTTGCTTTTCAAAGACTAACAAATGAAACTATTCCTGTACTATCTAACTGTTGTCTGCATAGATGATTTAATGGTACACAGTCAACAGATGGGAAGACCATGCAAAACACTTCAATGCACCATTCAAAAGGCTACATAAAGCTTACAGTGTTAGATTATGTGAAAAGTGGATTTGCTGAAGCCATGTTCCTAAAACCAAATGAAAGATACTGCAGTTTCTCAAAATGTATGGATTTTGCTGGAAGTTTATCCGAATTTCAGCATGGTAGCAGTCCTATTAACTAATTGAAAAGAAAATGAAATATAATTGGTCAGAGTCTTCAGAATTAAAGGCTGTCTTAATAAACAAGCCGGTATTGGCTGCTTCACTCAAGATAACAATTGATCCATCATGCTATGATCATCCTTATCCGGAGATGGGAGCTATATGATTATAAGACAATGACGCAAACACAGAGCGTCCAGTCAGTTATTTTTCAAGAAAACATTCTTGTTAATGAAAGCACTCCATGGTTGAAAAGTCTGGAATGCGCTGCTTGGAGAGGTGCTGTGAGCAGCTACGATAGCGGCATTTAAGGGGCAACAAGACAAAGATATGCAGAGGGACAGGTCGTATTGAGGAAACAGGGGGGCTGCAGAAGGACTTGGAGAGGTTAGGAGAGTAGGCAAAGAAGTGGCAGATAGAATATCATGTGGAAAAGTGTGAGGTTATGCACTTTGGAAGGAGGAATGGAGGCTTAAACTATTTTCTGAATGGGAAAATGCTTAGGAAATCAGAAACACAAAAGGTTTTAGATTAGGCAGGCACCATGATCAGTGCAGGCTTGGAGGGCTGAAGGGCCTGTCCCTGTGCTGTACTTTTCTTTGTTCTTATGTGCTGAGCCTTGTTTTGGCTCCTCAATAGTTTGAAATACATATATTTCTGGAACTGTCAGAAAGATTGTGATCAATATCTCTCTAATCCACAAGTGTTTATTTGAGAAATTCCAGACCAGGAACCTTGATTAGTTTCATTAGGATTAGTTGTTACAACCGTTAACCTTAAAATATGATTCATCTTGCAGGAAGGATAAAAGAACAAGTGAACAAAGAACTTCAGTGCAGAAAAGAGGCCATTTGGCCCTTTGAGTTTGCACTGACCACAATCCCATCCTAATCCCATGACCCCTACCTGGTCCCCCTGACACTAAGGGGCAATTTTAGCATGGTCAATCCACCTAACCTGCACATCTTTGGACTATGAGAGGAAACCAGAGCACCTGGAGGAAACCCATGCAGATACAGGAGGTCTTGCAAACTCCACGCAGACAGTGCCCCGAGGCCAGGAAATTGAACCCAAGTCCCTGGCACTGTGAGGCAGCAATGCTAACTATGCCGCCCACAATTGTAGGCATTTTACCCAGTTTGACAACTTACTCAAATACCTCATAGAGGGGACATAAAATTTGTATTTAAATTGCACAAGTTTAGGACATAATATTTCTATCTAATTTAATGCTATCATCTTTTGATCAAGGATCTGAGATCACAAGATCATTTGAATTTTGAGTAAACAATGGGGAACTGTTTATTGTGTATATTTATTTGATAAGATAGTTGTTAAAGTGTTTCTAACATTAAAACATATAGAATTTTAAAGTATCTTTAAAAAATCCTAACTTTGTTCTTTTGATAGAGAATGTATGATGGACTTTTGGGGAATAAAACAATTTGATGTTTGAGTGATAACCCCATTAAGAACTAAGTTTCTCTGAAAGATTTCTGGTAAAAAGCACATTGATCATGTGACCAAGTTTTCTAGAGGATAAACAATAAAAAGAAAAAGGGTCAAGCAGATATTAATTTTATGGGTGAGTAGGTTCCAGGATGTGGTTCACTGTTTTAGCAATTCGGATTAATTATAACACAAATTGGCTCATGTGTGTTGGTTAAAATGGCTTTTGAAAAAACAGGATTTTACAAGTTGAATTTCTGGGATAGTCAAACTGAGAAACAGAGAGAATTCCTAGATACAAACTCCAGAGTTAAAGAACATTAGAGATGGGTTGAAACGTAATCCAGTACACTGTGGGAGGCTAGGGAGGAAATTGCGTGAATTTCACAAAGATATTTGAATCATTGATAGTCACAGGTGAGTGCCTGAAGGTTGAGGGGTAGAAAATGTGGTGTCTTTGTTTAAGAAGGCTGCAGGGAAAATCCTGGGAACTGCAAGTCAGTGAGCTTACATCTGTGGTCAGTAAGTTATTTGAAGGTATTTTGAGAGGCGGGATCTATAGGCATTTAGAGATGCAAGGACTGGTTAGGGACAATCCGCATGGGTTTTCAGTGGAAAATCACGTGTCACAAATTTGATTGAGTTTTTTGAAGGGGTAATCAAGAAGGTCGATGAGGGCAGTGCAGTTGATGTTGTCTATTTGGACTTTAGTAAGGCCTTTGACAAGGTACCACATGGTGGATTGTTGCATAAGGTTAAATCTCACAGGGTGAGATATCTAAATGGATACAAAATTGACTTCATGACAGGAAATAGAGAGTGCCTGCAGAGAGTTGTTTTTTAAACTGGGGATCTGTGACCAGTGGTTTGCTCGGGGATCAGTGCTGGGTCCACTGTTATTTGTCATTTATATTAATGATTTGGATGACAATTTAGGAGGCATAGTTAGTAAGATTGCAGGTGACACTAAGATTAGTGGCATACTGGACAGTGAAGAATGTTATCTAGGATTGCAATGGGATCTTCATCAATTGGGCCAGTGGGCTAACGCATGGCAGATGGAGTTTAATTTAGATAAATGTGAGGTGATGCATTTTGGTTGATTGAACCAGGACAGAACTTACTCAGTTGATGGCAGGGCACTGGGGAGAGTTACAGAACAAAAAGATCTAGGGGTACAGGTTCATAGCTCCTTGAAAGTGCAGTCACAGGCGGACAGAGATGTGGATAGATGGTGAAGAAGGCATTTGACATGCTTGGTTTCATTGGTCAGCGCATTGGATATAGGAGTTGGGACGTCTTGTTGAAGTTGTACAAGATATTGGTAAGGCCAAGGCCACTTGGAATATTCTGTACAGTTCTGGTCACCCTATTGTATCATTAAACTAGAAAGAATGCAGAAAAGATTTACTAGGATGCTACTGGGACTTGACGATTTGAGTTATAAGGAGAGGGTGGTTAGACCAGAACTTCTTTCCCTGGAGCACAGGAGGCAGAGGAGTAATCTCACAGAGCTCTATAAATGCAATGTAGAGGATCAGAAGGGCCTTGGGGTCCGGTCCATAGGACTCTTAAATCACTCTCGCAGGTAGAGGATGTGTTTAAGAAGGCGTGTGGTGTACTAGCCTTCATTAATTGAGGGACTGAGTTTAGGAGTGGGAAATAATGCTGCAACTTTGTAAGACCCTTGTCAGGCCCCACTTGGAGTACTGTGCGCAATTCTGGTCATCACTACAAGAAGAATGTGGAAGCTATTGTAAGGGTACAGAGGAGATTTACAAGGATGTTGCCTGGATTGGGTGGCATGCCTTATGAAGATAGGTTGAGGGAGCTAGGTCCTTTCTCTCTGAAGAGACAAAGGATGAGAGGTGACCTGATAGAGGTTTATAAGATGTTGAGAGATATAGGTAGGGTGGATTCTCGGAAGCTATATCCCAGGGCTGAAATGGTCGCTATGAGAGGACACAGGTTTAAGGTGCTGGGGAGTAGGTACAAAGGAAATGTCCGAGGTAAGTTTTTCACTCAGAGGGTGATGAGTGAGTGGAATCAGCTGCTGTTGGTGGTGGTGGAGGCAAACTTGTTCAGGTCTTATAAGAGACTTCTGGATGAGTACATGGGATTTATTAGGACTGAGGGTTATAGATAGGCCTGGTAAGTAGGAATATGATCAGCGCAATTTGTGGGCCGAAGGGCCTGTTTGTGCTGTAGTGTTCTATGTTCTAAATTATTTGAGGCATAGATCATCTTAATAGTCAATATCTTTTCCCAAAGGTAGGGGAGTCTAAAACTAATAGGCATAGATTTAAGTGAGAAGGGAGAGATACAAAAGGATCCAGAGGGCAATTTTTTCACAGAGGGTGGTGAGTACCCAGAACAATCTGTCAGAGGTATTAGTAGAGGTGGGTAAAATTTTGTCTTTTAAAAAGCGCATAGTCAGTCACATGGGTAAGATGGGAATAGAGAGATATGGGCCAAAATTGGGACCACCTCAGGAGTTAAAAAACAGGGTGCATGGACAAGTTGGGCGGGTAGGGCCTGTTTCCATGCTGTCAACCTCTATAATCTTTGACTGTAGAGCTGTGAGAGTTCTGACCTGAAGTGGCTATGTTTAAGACACTTAGCAACACTTGCATTGAATGAGAAGTTATAACCATGGTGCAGTTGAAAGAAATTTGAAGGGTCAATGTTTCTAGGGATAAACAGAAGGCTGAAGAAATCTCAATACTTATATGAACCTTTCCACCCATACTGATTCTAGTTCATAATCTTTGAAGCCAAGATCCCTTCTCACTAACATGCTAATGTTATATTTGATTATCAGACTTACCCCTACCTATAGATCTATGGTTTTTAATCCATAGATCTCTAAACATAGACAGGGATCACGGGTAGAGGTGGTAACATCGGGGTGGCGGTGCGGGCTCATTGGGCCGAAGGGCCTGTTTCCCGTGCTGTTTTGTTCTTTGTTCTTTGTGGTTCTTTGTACCCTGCCATTCTGTCTTTTTGAAATGTGTATGCTGGAATATGTATTTCCCAAATTTGGTTACCTTGTACTCTTTGATGATTAGATCAAACCAATTCATCTCTATTTGTGCCATTAATTCATCTATTTTATTCTGGATATTTTGCATATTCAGATAAGAGTATTTTATTTTATACTGCTATTCCCTTCATGGAGCTAAATTGCTAAATTGTCATTAACGTGACACATTCTTTTTCCTAGGATGGAGAAAGCTAGCACGAGGGGATACAGCTTTAAATTAAGGGGTATGAGTTATAGGACGGATATCAGAGGTAGGTTCTTTACTCAAAGAGTGATTAGGGAGTGGAATGCCCTGCCTGCAGCTGTTGTAGATGCGCCAAGTTTGGTGGCGTTTAAGAGGTTAATTGATAAGTATATGGAAGAGAAGGGAATGGTTTAGTTTGGAGGGGCATTGCTTTTTATTTTGGTCGGCACAACATCGAAGGCCGAAGGGCCTGTTCTGTGCTGTATTGTTCTATGTTCTATTCTGTCTCTTATGGTCCAACTCTGCTTGTCTTTACACATACCACTATTGCCTCAATTTTTTTAATAGATTTCTAATTCTCCCTCCCCTTTCCAATTTTATCAGCTTAAAGCCTTATCTACAGCCCTAGTGAGACAATTGATCCCAGTCTAGCTTAAGTGATGTTCATCTCAATGGAACAGCTCACTCTAACCTGAATACTACTGCCAGTGCCCCAAGAATTGAAAACCTTATCACTTTTTGAGCCATGTATTCCTAATCTGTTTAACCTGAAGTCAATTGGCATGTCTCTCATGTAGCAATAACAGATGACCACCTTTGAGGTTTTGTGTTTTAATTTGTACCCTAACTGCTCAAAACTCTCAACAGAACATAATTTCTAGTCCTATCTATGTTGTTGGTTCTAACATGATGCACAGCAATCCATGCTATCACATTTTCTCCAATTCCAGGGATTTTTACATTATGCATCAGCCTCTTATGCAGCACGTCATCAAGTGCTTTTTGGAAATCTAAATATATTATATCTATAGGACCCCTCTATCTATTCTCTTTGTTACATCCTCAAAAAATTCAAGCAAATTTGTCAAAAGTGATTTACCTTTGATAAAATCCTGTTGACTGGGTTTGATTGTATTCAGCTTTCCTAAATGATTAGCCATTTCCTCTTTGATAATGACTCCAGTATCTTGCTAATAGTAGGTGTTAAAGTAACTGGCCTATAGTACCCTGCCTTCTGCCTTTCTCCCTTTTTGAATCCTCTACTCTGTGTCTGTATTTCTTGCTCAGTGCACTCTCTCACTCTCATTCTCTTTCTGTGCCTTTTTCTCCCCCTTTTTCTCTCTTGCTCTCTGTCTCTCTGTCTTTTCCTCTCTTTCTGTGTTATCTCTTTCTCTGCCTCTCATTCTCTCTTACTCTTCCTGAGCTCTCTTCCATATCAAGAAGTCTCACAACAATAGATTAAAGTCCAACAGGTTTACTTGGAATCATGAGCTTTTGGAGTGTTGTTCCTTTATCAGGTGCGTATCAGACTTCTTACTGTGCCCACGCTAGTCCAGCGCCGGCATCTCCACATCATGGCTCTTTCATACAGATCTCTCTCCCTCTAGCTATTCACTCTCTGTACTTTCTCTGCACTCTCTGTATTTTTCCTCCCACCCTTGCTCTATATTCCTGATTCTCATTGAATTTTCTGATCCATTTAATGCATTGTAGAACTGAAATTATCAATGCTGGCCTTTAGAATTATCTTTTAACTATTTGTTGCCTGCCACATTGATTGTATCATTAACCACAGTCTGGTCTACGAGTCTAAAACTGACCAGACCTCTTTGTTTTCACGCACAAACCTCACAACTTTTAAGTTAAGAAAACCCTTTGCTAATTTGGCCTGACACATGCTTCTCAAAAGCTAGAATTGCTAATCTTACAGTAAAAAGTTGTGAAAGGATTGTCCCCCAAGAATATGCAAATATATTTCCCTCTTGAGTACCAGCTTGAATTTGCTGAATGGCAAATGCTGTATTACTCTTTTACTGACACAAGATATATTTAGATGATAAAGAGAGCCTGCATAGGGGTAAAGCTGTGCTACCAGAAACCACAAGTCAAAAGAAACAAAGAAAAGAATATTCAAATATGGATGACACCCAGATCGGCTTGTCAGATTTACAAAGAACAAAGAAAGGTAAGGCACAGGAACAGACCCTCCAGCCCTCCAAACCTACACCAATGATGATGCCTACCTAAACTAAAACCACGTGTACATATGGAGTCTGTATCTTTCCAACCTACTCATGTATTTGTCTAATTATCCCTTAAATATTGCAATCGTACCTACTGCCACCGCCTCCCCAGCGTGTTCCAGACATTCATCACCCTCTGTGTAAAATACTTATCTCGCACATCTCCTTCAAACTTTTCTTTTGCACCTTAAACCTATGTCCCCTAGTACTTGAATTTTCTACCCTAGGGAAGAGCATGTGACTATCTACTCATTCCATGCCACTCATAATCTTGTGATCTCTATCAGGTCCCCCTTCATCCTCTGTCATCCCAAGAAGAATAAACCGAGTTTATCCAACCTCTCTTTATAGGCTAATACTCTCCAGACCAGCCAAAACCTTGTAAACCTCTTCTGTACTCTCTCCAAAGCATTCACATCTTTCCAGTAGTGTGGCGACCAGAATTGTATACAATATTCTAAATGAGGCCTAACTAATGTTCTTTACAGCTGCAGCATGACCTGCCAATTTTTATACTCAGTGCTCCAACCGATGAAGGCAGGCAATCCCTATGCTTTCTTGATTACCTTATCCATCTGCGTTGCCACTTTCATTGATAGGTAAAGTTGTACACGCAGATCTCTTTGCTTGTAAATACTCCTAAGAGTTCTACCATTTACTGTATAATTTCTACGTTATTGGACCTTCCAAAATGCAATATCTCACATTTGTCCAGAGTAAACTCCATCTGCCATTTCTCCCCTCAAGTCTTCAGCCAGTCTATATCTTCCTGTATCCCCTAAGAGTCCTCTTCACTATCTGCAACTCCACCAATTTTTGTGTCATCTGCCAACTTACTAATTAGACCAGCTACATTTTCCTTCAAATTGTTTACATATACTATGAACAATAAAGATCTCAGAACACATCTCTATGGAATACCACTAGTCACAGCCTTCCATTCAGAAGATTACCCTTCTACTGCTACCCTTTGTCTTCTGTGGCTAGCCAGTTCTGTATGCATCTTGCCAGCTCTCCTCTAATCCTGTGTGATTTCTCCTTTTATACCAGTCTATCATGAGGTACCTTATCAAAAGCTTTACTGAAGTCCACATATACAACATCCACTGCCTTTCCCTCATCTATCATCTTCGTCACTTCCTTGAAAAACTCAATCAAGTTAGTGAGGCATGACCTCCCCGTCACAAAACCATGCTGTCTATCACTAATTAGTTCATTTGTTTTCAAATCTGACTAAGACTTCTCCCAAGAATCTTTTCCAATAATTTCCCAACTACTGATATAAAGTCCACTGGCCTGTAATTTCCTGGATTATCCCTGCTGCCCTTCTTAAACAATGGAACAACATTGGCTATCCTCCAGTACTCTGGAACTTCACCTGTAGCCAATAAGGATATAAAGATTTCTGTCAAAACCCCAGCAATTTCTGCCCTTGCGTTCTTTAATATTCTGTGGTAGATCTCACCAGGCTCTGGGGACTTAACTATATTACTGTATTTTAAGGTGCCTAATACTTCCTCCTTTTTAATATCAACATGGCCCAGAATATCTACACACCCTACCCTAGGCTCTTCATTCATCAAGTCCCTCTCTTTGGTGAATACTGAGGCAAAATTTTCATTTAGTATCTTGTCCATTTCCTCTGGTTCCATGCATAAATTCCCTTCACTAGCCTTGAATGGACCGATGCTTTCCCTCGTTTCCTTATTGCTCTTTACACATGTAGAAAATGCTTTAGGAATTTCCTTAATCCTGTTTGCAAAGAACTTTTCATGATCCCTTTTAGCCCTCCTAACTCCTTCCTTAAATTCCTTCCTACATTCTTTATATTCTTCAAGGGCTTTTTCTATCCTAACCATTTTACACTTTACGCATACTTCCTGTATCTTTTTGACAAGGCTCATAATATCCCTCCTTATTCAGGGGTCTCAATACTTGCCACTCTTATTCTTTATCCACGCAGGTAGATCCTGGTCCTGAATTCCAATCAATTGACCTTTGAAAGATTCCCACATATCAGATGTTGATTTACCCTGAAACAGCCTCCCCCAATCTACGCGCTCCAGAGCCTCCCTAATGTTATTGTAGTTAGTCTTCCCTGGTTTAAACATTTGCTTGAGGACTACTCTTGTCCTTATCCACAAGCACCTTAAAACTTTAGGGAATTATGATCACTGTTCCCGAAATGCTCTCCTATTGAGACTTTGATCACCTGGCCAGATCATTCTCCAATACTAGGTAAAATATGGCTCTTTCCAGTTGGGCTATTTACATACTGTTTCAAGAAATACTCCTGGGTGCTCCTTACAAATACTAAGCCCGTGGCAGTAAGTGATTCCCAGTCAATATAGGCAAAGTTAAAATCACTCATCACAACAATTCTGCTGTTTTTGCAAAGAAAGGCGTACAAAAAGTTCAGGGAGCTAGGTAATGTTAGGGATCTAGAGGAGTATACAACTTGTAGGAAGGAACATAAGAGGGAATTAGGAGAGCCAGAAAGGATCATGAGAAGGCCTTGGCAGGTAAGATTAAGGAAAATCCCAAGATATTCTACAAGTACGTGAAGAACAAAAGGATGAGATGTAAAGGAAAAAGGCTATCAAATGTGACAGTGGGAAAGTTTGTGTAGAACCAGTAGAAATAGCAGAGGTACTCAATGAATACTTTACTTCAGTATTCACAATGGAAAAAGATCTTTGTGGTTATAGTGCACACTTGCAGCGAGCTGAAAAGTTTGAGTATGTTGACATTAAGAAAGAGGATGTGTTGGAGCTTTTGAAAAGCATCAAGTTAGATAAGTTGCCGAAACCGGATGGGATGTACCGCAGGTTAGTGTGGGAGGCAAGGAAAGAGATTGCAGAGCCTCTGGTGATGATCTTTGTGATGTAGACTTGCTGGCGTTGTACTGGTGTAAACTCAGTAAGAGGTCTGACAACACCAATTTTAAATCCAACCAACTTATTTGATAGTAAACTTGCTAGCTTTCGGCCTTAGTGCCTTCGTCAGGCGAATGAGGTGTTTTGGTCTGCAATAGCACACATAACAGCACAGACAGTTTACAGACACAACCGACACTATAAGGGAGTGCTGCACTGTCAGAGGGTCAGTACTGAGGGAGTGCTGCACTCTCAGAGGGTCAGTACTGAGGGCGTACTACACTGTCAAAGGGTCAGTTCAGAGGGAATGCTGCACTGTCAGAGGGTCAGTACTGAGGGAGTGCTGTACTATCAGAGGGTCAATAGTGAGGGAATGCAGTACTGGCAGAGGGTGAGTACTGAAGGAGTGCTGCACTTTCAGATGGTTAATACTGAAGGAATGCTGCAATATCAGGGGGTCAGTACTGAGGGAGTGCTGCACTGTCAGAGGGTCAGCACCGAGGGAGTGCTGCACTGTCAGAGGGTCAGCACTGAGGGAGTGCTGCACTGTCAGAGGGTCAGCACTGAGGGAGTGCTGCACTGTCAGAGGGTCAGCACTGAGGGAGTGCTGCACTGTCAGAGGGTCAGCACTGAGGGAGTGCTGCACTGTCAGAGGGTCAGCACTGAGGGAGTGCTGCACTGTCAGAGGGTCAGCACTGAGGGAGTGCTGCACTGTCAGAGGGTCGGCACTGAGGGAGTGCTGCACTGTCAGAGGGTCGGCACTGAGGGAGTGCTGCACTGTCAGGGTCAGCACTGAGGGAGTGCTGCACTGTCAGAGGGTCAGCACTGAGGGAGTGCTGCACTGTCAGAGGGTCAGCACTGAGGGAGTGCTGCACTGTCAGAGGGTCAGCACTGAGGGAGTGCTGCACTGTCAGAGGGTCAGCACTGAGGGAGTGCTGCACTGTCAGAGGGTCAGTACTGAGGGAGTGCTGCACTGTCAGAGGGTCAGTACTGAGGGAGTGCTGCACTGTCAGAGGGTCAGTACTGAGGGAGTGCTGCACTGTCAGAGGGTCAGTACTGAGGGAGTGCTGCACTGTCAGAGGGTCAGTACTGAGGGAGTGCTGCACTGTCAGAGGGTCAGTACTGAGGGAGTGCTGCACTGTCAGAGGGTCAGTACTGAGGGAGTGCTGCACTGTCAGAGGGTCAGTACTGAGGGAGTGCTGCACTGTCAGAGGTCAGTACTGAGGGAGTGCTGCACTGTCAGAGGGTCATTACTGAGGGAGTGCTGCACTGTCAGAGGGCAATCACTGAGGGAGTGCTGCACTGTCAGAGGGTCAGCACTGAGGGAGTGCTGCACTGTCAGAGGGTCAGCACTGAGGGAGTGCTGCACTGTCAGAGGGTCAGCACTGAGGGAGTGCTGCACTGTCAGAGGGTCAGTACTGAGGGAGTGCTGCACTGTCAGAGGGTCAGTACTGAGGGAGTGCTGCACTGTCAGAGGGTCAGTACTGAGGGAGTGCTGCACTGTCAGAGGGTCAGCACTGAGGGAGTGCTGCACTGTCAGAGGGTCAGCACTGAGGGAGTGCTGCACTGTCAGAGGGTCAGCACTGAGGGAGTGCTGTACTATCAGAGGGTCAATAGTGAGGGACTGCAGTACTGGCAGAGGGTCAGCACTGAGGGAGTGCTGCACTTTCAGATGGTCAGTATTGAGGGAGTGCTGCACTTTCAGAGGGTCAGTACTGAAGGAGTGCTGCAATATCAGGGGGTCAGTACTGAGGGAGTGCTGCACTGTCAGAGGGTCAGTACTGAGGGCGTGCTACACTGTCAGAGGGTCAGTACTGAGGGAGTGCTGCACTGTCAGAGGGTCAGTACTGAGGGAATGCTGCAATATCAGAGGGTCAGTACTGAGGGAGCTGTGCACTGCCAGAGGGTTAGTACTGAGGGAGTGCTGCACTGTCAGAGGGTCAGTACTGAGGGAGCACTGCACTGACGCAGGGTCCATACTGAGGGAATGTTACGCTGTTAGAGAGTCAGTACTGAGGGAATTCTGTACTGTCAGATGGTCAGTACTGAGGGAATGCTGCGCTGTCAGATGTTCCATTTTTGCGTAGAGTATGAAACCAAGTCTCAGGCACTTATAGGTGGTGCAAAATTCCATGTCACTTATAGAAGAGGAAGTGCTAAAATCTATACGTCAACCAACATCACTGAAGCAGTTTATCTGATCTCATGGCTGTTTCTGGAGCTTGTTGCCCACAAATTATTTGTTGCAGTTTCTGTATTGCAATAATTCAAAAATTCTTCAGCTTCAGAGGTCATGACCAGTATTTAAATACAAATCTTTCTTTCAATTGCAGGATAAACCAAAGACAATAACAGACCTCTGGTGCAAAATAAAAATGAATTGCATTAAGAAATTGTGCGATGCATCTTAATTTCAGCACAACAATGATGTAAGGATTTAGCACAGCATGTAAACAGGAGAAGTAGGCCATTCAGTCCCTCGAGCCAATTCTGCCATTCAATGAGATCATGACTGATCCTTGACCTTCACTCTCTTTTCCTATCCTATCCCCACCTTCCTTAATCCACCTATAGTCCAAGATATATCAAAGTTAATCTTGAATGGCAAATGGAGTTTAATGTGGAAAAGTGTGAGGTAATGCACTTTGGCAGGAACAATAAATGTGTAGAGTATAGGGCTAATGGTAGGGCTCTTAATAGTGTTGAGGAACAGAAGGATCTTGGTGTATGTGTCAATAGATCCCTGAAAGTAGGCAGTCAAGTGGATAAAGTTGTTAAGAAGGCATATGGAGTCTTAGCTTTTATTGGTAGGGGGATTGAATTTAGGAGCCGCAGCATCATGTTGCAACTGTACAAAACTCTAGTGCGGCCGCACTTGGAGTATTGTGTGCAGTTCTGGTCCCCACATTATAAGAAAGATGTGGAGGCATTGGAGAGGGTACAGAGGAGGTTTACCAGGATGTTGCCTGGTATGGAGGGCAGGTCCTATGAAGAGAGGTTGAAGGATTTGAGGTTGTTTTCGTTAGAAAGGAGGCGGCTAAGAGGGGATCTTATTGAAGCATATAAGATGATTAGAGGTTTAGATAGGGTGGACAGTGATAGCCTTTTTCCTAGGATGGAGAAAGCTAGCACGAGGGGACACAGCTTTAAATTAAGGGGTATGAGTTATAGGACGGATATCAGAGGTAGGTTCTTTACTCAAAGAGTGATTAGGGAGTGGAATGCCCTGCCTGCAGCTGTTGTAGATGCGCCAAGTTTGGTGGCGTTTAAGAGGTTAATTGATAAGTATATGGAAGAGAAGGGAATGGTTTAGTTTGGAGGGGCATTGCTTTTTATTTTGGTCGGCACAACATCGAAGGCCGAAGGGCCTGTTCTGTGCTGTAATGTTCTATGTTCTATGTTCTATGTTCTATGAATATTCTCAACTAAATGCACAGAATAGAATTACAAAAATTCACAACCTTCTGTGTGAAAGAATTTCTGTTCCTTTTAACTCCAAGTGGCTGTCTACTTGTCCTCAGAGTGTACCCCCATGTTATACACTGTCCAGTTTGGGGAAATCTTCTCAATATTTAGACTGTCAAGCCCATCTGAAGTAGATTTAATGCTTTTACTTTTCATTCCTCTGAACTCCAGACAGTGTTGGCCTATTCCATTGAACTCATCATCTCAGGAATCAATCTATTGAGCCTTCACCTCACCATCTCCAGGGTAAGTATATCTTTCCTCAGATCTGGGAACCAAAACGCCATGAGTGTTCTCATCCGAACCCTATACAACTGAATCCTAATATTGTGTCAGGATGGGGGGGAGGTGGGGTTACGATCTCATTTTTTTTCTTTCAATAATATACCTTTTAGATTCAGAAAGAATGTTCCCAATGGTGAGGCAGTCCAGATTATAGTTGGAGGATAAGAATAAACCTTTGAGAACACAGCGGAGGAAACGTTTCTTCACCAAGAGGGTGGTGAATGTGTAAAATTCACTACCACAGACCATAGTTGAAGCTCAAATATTGTGTGATTTCAAGAAGGAATTAGATATAGCTCTTGGGGCTAAAGAGATCAAGGGATATGGTGGGTTGGGGAGGCTGGTGGTTGGGAGGGGGATCAGGATATTGAATTCAATGAGCAGCCATGATCAAGAAGAATGGTGGAAAGTCTTAAAGTGCTAAATGGCTTATTATATATATGCATCATGGCTAATTTAAATATTGTCTTTAAAAAACTGAACAAAAGCTTGAAAATGGCTGAAGCCATGGCTGGCCATGGCTCAAACAAAAGGACCTCTAGCATTCAGAGAAGCTCACACCTTATTATCTCTAAAGAGATGCTAACAAATTTTGTGAACACAGTGGTTAGACTGATTAGATTGCAAGGAAATCGTACAAAGATTATTTGTACAAAGACTATTTGTACAGAGGTTAAACTGATTAAATTGCAAGCAAATTGTACAAAGACTATTTCTTAACTAGTTCTTCAACAATAGGTATAGCCTAAAGACAAGGATATGTCATTAGGACATTAGGACGGTGGCGCGGGCTTGTTGGGCCGAAGGGCCTGTTTCCCATGCTGTGTTGCTCTTTGTTCTTTGTTCTTAAGCCAGTTATGGACAGCAGAGCTGTCCAGTTTGTGATGACAAGAGGCCATAAAACCTAGTTTGAAATTATTAACGGTTGAAACACTAGCTATCTCAAGATTTCGGATGAAGGTATGTACATTCTTTGTCCATGCCAAAATGGAGAGGTGGGAGTCAGCCGTTCCGCCACATGCTGTGGAACAGATAATATTGCTTTGTAGGGCCACAAAGCTCAGGCTGCCCTTTTCCATGCGGCAAGTGACAGCTCAGGAAAAGGGCTCTGTTCAGGTTTGAATCTTTGACTCCCCACTTAGACTGCTTCTACTGGAACTTCTGCACCAACACCTACAAGACTTATTAATCTCTACATGCCTATCGTAGACATCATCTGTACTGGAAACATCTCTACTGGATTATCCAGCATCAGTCTTCAAAATCAAGCAGCTGGAAAGCACAGCGCTGCTTATAAAGGGGGAGATTAAAAATCAAAAACACCTTCCTGTTCATGGACACGTGATGAAAGGAGAAATAAAGGCTACTTAAATTAAGTCACCTCCTGACAATAAAAAGGGAATTGAGGAAGATTTCCCAATGCAGAATACCAAGTGTCATGTATCCAATAAACCCTGGATAACAATATCAAATTGGTGATTTGTAAATGGCAGTCTGGTTATCACCATGTCAGACTATATGAATCATGGCAAAACAAGCTAAGATGTGTAGTGTAATTTTTACTTTAAGTAAATTCAACACTTGAAGCAGAATGACTCAGTGGGATGGTAAAGAGGCATATATCTGATGACATCTGACATCCTTCAACATACTGGTGTGGACACTCATAATTTCATGTGAGGAATATGAATTGTATTGCATCTAGTCTCACAACACCAGGTTAAAGTCCAACAGGTTTATTTGAAATCACACATTTTCAGAGCGTTGCTCCTTCATCAGGTGAGTGGTTTCACAAATACTGCATGTATAGACAGAGATGCAATTGCAAGATATTGGTTGAAATGTGAGCCTTTACAGTTAATCAAGTCTTTATGGGTATAGCCAGTGCTGGTGGAGAGAGGGATAATCACAGACTAAAAGGTGAGACTAAAGGGATGGGCAATAAATGCTGGCCAGCCAGCGATGCCTATGTCCCACAAATCAATAAAGGAGAAAGTAAGAATTGTCTCAAGCTAGGGCTGTTAGTAGGAGTTTGTAAGCCTGAGGCACATGGTGGGGGTTATATGTGATATAATAGGAACCCAAGATCTTGATTGAGGCCAGCCTCATGCATGCGGAACTTGGCTATCAGTTTCTGCTCGGCAATTCCGCATGGTCATATATCTTTCAGGTCACCTTGGAGAACCCTTAACACGAAGCATTCTCAAGTCTGTAAAGACTCACATTCCAACCATTATCTTGGGGATGTGTTTGTCTGTATGTGCTATGTTGAGGCCCTAAGTTATGGAGTTTCTTTATTGAACCCTTTCTTTGATTTATAAGTTGGAATAAGTTTTGTTACATTTTTATTGTTTGCATTTGTAGAGTTCCTTCTGATGAAACCTCAGAGGTGAGGCTGAACACCCTCACCACCACCCCTTCTCACCCCCCCCCCACCTCAGGAGGGGCTGATGGCAATATAGACTGGGAGGCAATTGCTACCTTGGTTACCGCCATGGCACTGGCCCCCAGAACAGGGAGCAGTGCTGCAAAAAGGTCAATAACCTCATCCAAACAGCAAGGGTGAGTGCTTAACCCCATCTCACATCTGCCCCCAGGTAGCCATCACCCTCAGCACCCTGCATGCTTCCAGCCCCTGACCTTCAAGCACCTCCTCACCACCCCCCTCACCACAGTAACCCTCAGAGGGGCACTTGAAACTCTGCAGGCTCCTTCTCTCCCCGCAAGAGAAGACTGATCAAAACACTTGAGAAGGCAAAGACAGTGGGTGGTGAGCCAGACTTCTGGATCCTCACCCACTTTGAGGAGTGGTGCTGGAGCTGTCCAGAGAAGGGGACATCCGGGCTGTCAGTGACAGCGTGGTCAGACTGGATTCAAGAAGTGAGCACTTGTCAATCCTCCATTCAATCTGAGGCAATTTCTAAGGGGCATGAGTTTAAAGTGCAAGGGGTAAGGATTAAAGGAGATGTACAAGGCATGGGTGGTGGGAGCCTGAACTTCCTGCTGGGGGAGGTTACGGAAACATATTTGACAGTGTCTTTTAAGGAATGTCTTGACAGATACATGGGAAGACAATAGAGGCATATGATCCCTGGAAGTGTAGGAGATGGCAATAGAGAATATGGTCCCTGGAAGGTTATGGGGTTAAAATTCAGATGGGAATCATGCTCACTGCAGGCTTTGAGGGCCAAAAGGCCTGTTCCTGTGATGTAATCGTTTTTGTCCTTTGTTCTATGTTTAATGGAGAAATGCGAATGAAGCTTTTTTTTGCATCCAGGACTTCTCTCCCTCCCTTGCGCCTTGGGCCATCTAGTATTGCAGCCCTCCCACTGCAGCTCCCATCCTTCTTGCCCAGGTGCCTTGGTCGAGTCCTTGGAAGATATGGGTGAAGGGGCCTCCAAGGGTGGCACCGTTTTGGCATCAGCTTCCACGTCACAACTCACTATTCCAGATACTCTCACATCGGTGGGTCCGATTTGTGGTGAGGCTTCTGGGTCACTTTGAAAACGTACATCAGGTGGAGGAGCAATGTCCAAGGCCTCTGCCATGTAGGGGTCTGCTGGAGATGAGGACTTAGCTCGCCCCAGACTGCATGCTGGGTCTCAGATCACTTCTTCCTCAGCTGTTGGATATGTAGCAACAGGGCCTGGGAATGTAGGCCATACTGGATCAACTACAAGGCTACTGGGAGAAATCCCAAAGTTTTCTGGAAGATAATCTATTGCCTGTCTTGCGTGCTTCTCAGGACAACACTGCAATTGGTATCCGCAATGGAAGCCCTAGGCAGGGATTCTTCACCATGACTGGCAGGCTCTAAGGATGGATTAGTAAATTTGCAGATGACACTAAAGTCAGTGGAGTGGTAGATAGTGAAGAGGGGTGTTATAGTTTGCAGAGGGACTTGGACAAGTTGCAGAGCTGGGCCGAGAGGTGGCAAATGGAGTTTAATGTGGAAAAGTGTGAGGTAATGCACTATGGCAGGAATAATAAATGTGTAGAGTATAGGGCTAATGGTAGGATTCTTAGTAGTCTTGATGAACAGAGGGATCTTGGTGTGTATGTGCATAGATTCCTGAAAGTAGGCAGTCAAGTCGAGAAGGTTGTTAAGAAGGCATATGGAGTCTTAGCTTTTATTGGTAGGGGGATTGAATTTCGGAGCCGCAACGTCATGTTGCAACTGTACAAAACTCTAGTGCGGCCGCACTTGGAGTATTGTGTGCAGTTCTGGTCCCCACATTATAAGAAAGATGTGGAGGCATTGGAGAGGGTACAGAGGAGGTTTACCAGGATGTTGCCTGGTATGGAGGGCAGGTCTTATGAAGAGAGGCTGAGGGATTTGAGGTTGTTTTCGTTAGAAAGGAGGCGGCTAAGAGGAGACCTTATTGAAACATATAAGATGATTAGAGGTTTAGATAGGGTGGACAGTGATAGCCTTTTTCCTAGGATGGAGAAAGCTAGCACGAGGGGACACAGCTTTAAATTAAGGGGTGATAGTTATAGGACGGATATCAGAGGTAGGTTCTTTACCCAAAGGGTGGTTCGGGAGTGGAATGCCCTGCCTGCAGCAGTTGTAGATGCGCCAAGTTTGGTGGCGTTTAAGAGGTTAGTTGATAAGTATATGGAAGAGAAGGGAATGGTTTAGTTTGGAGGGGCATTGCTTTTTATATTGGTCGGCGCAACATCGAAGGCCGAAGGGCCTGTTCTGTGCTGTAATGTTCTATGTTCTATGTTCTAAGCGATGTCTAGGCCATGGCCAAGTCACAGTAGGTCACAGCTGAGAGACACAACAGATTCTCGAGATTCTGGTGCCCATGGCAAGAGGCTTGAAAGCTTACAAGAGATCCGGAGAGATAGCGCTGAGACATAACAGGCTGAGACATAGCAGCCCTTGAAAATGTGGCCCAGTCACAGAGGGTCATGGCTGAGGGGCTGCAGGATTTGGCCTAGTCTCAGAAAGCGCTTGTTGCCGTCATTGACAAGGTGGCCCTCCGACTCAGATGGCCATCGCAGACAGCTCAACTGCCATGGGTAGGATGCAGGTGGTCCTCTAGGACTGGCAAAGCCAGATGACACCAGAGCTTCTGAAGGTCACTGCAGAAGCTCCGCAGTCCCATGGAGTGACCCGGGACCCACAGGAACCTCAAGGGAGGAGAGAGGGCTTAGCCCATGAAGGAGCCTCCAGCCAGGAGGCTGTGGCTGTGGTTAAACCTTCTGACTCCTCCCTTCCTGACACAGGGCGTTTCAGGGGCAGCAGGATAATAGAACATAGAACATTACAGCGCAGTACAGGCCCTTCGGCCCTCGATGTTGCGCTGGCCAGTGGACCCTCTAATCTAAACTATTCCAATATCATCCATATGCCTATCCACTGAACATTTGAATGCCCCCAAAGTAGGCGAGTCCACAACTGCTGCAGGCAGGGCATTCCACGCCCTCACCACCCTCTGTGTAAAGAACCTGCCTCTGACATCCGTCCTATAACTACCACCTCTTAATTTAAAGTTATGTCCCCTCGTGTTGGTCATCACCATCCGAGGAAAAAGGCTCTCACTATCCACCCTATCCAATCCCTTGATCATCTTATACGCCTCAATTAGGTCACCGCGTAACCTTCTTCTCTCTAATGAAAATAACCTCAGGTCCCTCAGCCTTTCCTCATAAGGCCTTCCCACCATACCAGGCAACATCCTGGTAAACCTCCTCTGCACCCTTTCCAATGCTTCCACATCTTTCTTATAATGCGGCGACCAGAACTGTACGCAATACTCCAAGTGCGGCCGCACCAGAGTTTTGTACAGTTGTAACATAACCTCACGGCTCCTAAATTCAATCCCTCTACCAATAAAAGCTAACACACCGTACGCCTTCTTAACAACTTTATCAACCTGGGTGCCAACTTTCAAAGAGCTATGTACTTGTACCCCAAGATCCCTCTGCTCGACAACACTATTAAGGGTCCTTCCATTAGCCCTATATTTCATATGCCTGTTAGTCCTACCAAAGTGTCATGGTAGTGTCAAAGTGTCAAAGTGTCATAATAGTGTCATGGATATGTCCCAAACACCAAGAAGCCAGCCAGGCTCCTCAAGGTCCAAGCCTTTCAAAGGACACCTGCCAAGGCATTGGGCAAGATAGGCAGCTGGCCCCCTCCATTTCCAATGAACATTCTGAGGAGACAAGAAGACGTAATGTAGGGAGTTGCAGTTGCACTAATATCCAGCACGTGTGAAGGCTGAACTAGTCAGTGTGGTTCTGGTATTTGTTCAAATGACACTCATGCACAGAACTGCTGGGGACTTCACTCCCTCCTTTTCCTGTGCCCCCACCTTCCCCCACCCCTCACCTCCACAGGCCTCTTCCTGTCTTCCTCTACCCCTGCGAAGGTTAAGGCCTGGGCCTCGTCTGCCCACAATTCATCCTCTTGTTCCTCCTCCTCAGCGCCAGCAACAACCAAAAGAACAGCAAGATCGATTGGTTGCTTTACAAACTCCTCCCTCCCCTCATCCTCCCCCCAAGTATCTCGTCATTCTGAAGATGGGGGGCCGTGGGTGATGGAGATTTGGAGAAGGGGAGAAACACAGGTGGAAGTTAAGGAACGCTGCTTGCGCCCAGCCCAGCAACATGTACTGCTCATCCATATGCCCGTCTACAACATATGCCCCTCCCCCATTCCCCACCCACTTGCCCCCATACAACACGGCTTCAACCATTCCCTACCCACAACCACTCCCTCCCCCTGTCCTCCCTCCAGTATCACACAGCCAGTACTGCTGCTTGAAAATTTCTGTATAGAAATAAGCACAGAAAAGTTCTGAGGCTGCAACAATGCTGAGTGCCCTAAGATGAGCAGTAGATCCAAGACCCTAGGTCAGTGCTGAGACCCAGTGAATCAGACTTCAGATACCCTGCGGAGCAATAGCCCCTCCACCGTTCCCCCCCAACCCCACACTACTCACAGAGCCCTCCCGACCCAAAACAAAACATGTCAGCCACAAAGGACCCTCAGTCCCCTGAGCAGCATGGTGCCATCCGACAGTGTGCACTTACCTCCTCACTAACCCTTAACAAA
The DNA here is from genome assembly GCA_024679065.1 of Sphyrna mokarran. Classification (NCBI taxonomy): domain Eukaryota; kingdom Metazoa; phylum Chordata; class Chondrichthyes; order Carcharhiniformes; family Carcharhinidae; genus Sphyrna; species Sphyrna mokarran. The sequence continues at coordinate 62,528,785 of JAGIQG010000008.1, read as the reverse complement.
TGGAGTGCCCAAATCGGACTTTTATCGAGCATGTCTATTCCAGGTCAATTCAGGATTGGGAGAAGCGGTGGTAAAGGCAGACGTGCTGGTAAAATAGTGCATGCAGCTCATTGAGTGGATTGAAATCCATGCAAAAAGTATTTAAATTGATGCCGCACCCATTTTGGGCAGGGTCCTAGTCACTTCAGGCCTTGGTAAGGTGCAAACCAGTGCTTTGTTCTTTGTTCTTCTTTGTTCTTTGGAAGGGGCGCAGATTGTACTACTTCTTTCACACCAAACTTTACCAAATTTGTACATCCAAAAACAGGCTTAATGCGATGGTAAAATTGCCTCCATTGTGGCGGTAATGTTCCTGGCCAGTGGAAATAAGTGATCACCAGCACTTTCCCAAAGTCAACTCCAGCCACTGCCTCATCTCTCTCCAATCATTTTGCCAAATTAGCAAAAGTTTCATTGTTAAGTGGACAATGAGTGAGATGTCAAAACAGTTAGACCAAATAGTTTGCTAATAGATCCATTGTCTCATGGATCTCCACAATCAGCTTTTTCTAGAGTCATAAAAACCCCTACAGCGTAGAAAAAGGCCATTTAGCCAATTGGGTCTGCACCAACCACAATCCCACTCAGGCCCTATCCCTATATCCCAACATATTTATTTGCATGTGTTATTATCCTTCTAACCTACACATCCAAGGACACTAAGGGGCCATTCAGCATGGCCAATCAACCTAACCCGCATATCTTTGGACTGTGAGAGGAAGTCGGCACACAGACATAGAAAGAATCTTCAAACGCCACGCAGACAGTGTGATCCAAGCTGGGAATCGAACCCAGGTCCATGGAGCTTGAAGTACCGCTATGGTACCATGCCACCCAGTGTTTCTTAACACTGAGAAACAAAAACATCAACAGCAGTTAGTGCAAATTGATTTTAGCAAAGCATTTGATCATGTACATCAAAACATTGCAATCGACAATTTCCTTCAATTAGAAGTGAGCCTGTCATGTATATAGGGTTTTTCCAACAGACAACAAAAATGCTTTCAATAGGAATCAATACACAAGGGACCAAATTAGATCCTATTACATTTTTAGCCATCTTAAACAATGCTTGTATTGATATGACTACTCATTATTATGCATATGTGGATCACCTGGCCCTCTTTGGAATGTTGTAATCGAGATGAGACATCTCACATACAAGAAGCAACTACTTTGTGAGTGACTGGGTAATAGCAAGTCATATATGACTGAGCCCACAAAAGAGCAATGTTATGAAATTGTATTCCATGTGCAAATACCCACTGATCCCCCTCTAAGCAATCCCAAGATTGTGAAGTAAGCACGCATTAGGAATCTATATTCAATGTGATTTCAGATGGGATTACCAAGCAAGTTATATGCTTAAGAGAGTAAATGAAAGACTTCATATATTATAGCTTCTTAATCATCACGGTGTATCTCAAGCTGACCTATTAAATCACTGTGTAAGACCCATTGCTGAATATGTATTTCCAGGTTTGAACGTTTGATTTAAAAAAGATCAAAAGCAATCAGAAACGCATACTGAAACTGATCCTGGTTAATGATGCTCTGACCAAAGAGCCAAAGGGCCTGATTCCATACTGTGAACCTCAATGCCATCAGAACACAACCAAAGAACTGAATATGTGTGCCTGGCTGAAAGGCAGAACAAGTTCCGTCTGCTACAAAACTCTTGAACACCACCTCCCATTGCCACTACCATGCAGGGCAATAAAAGAGAAAAGATAATTTGATTAATGCAACCTGACAACAAATGAACTATGGTCTTTGATGCAGAGTACAATCAATCTCTAATGTTTTTTCTGTAAGGAGACCTGCATTTGAAATTATTTATGTTCACAAATGATCATAATTGTCCAATCCTTTTACAATTTATTTGTTGTTTAATAATTATCTGTTGCTACGTCAGGATTTATGATTCTATTTGTATTGCCAACATAATTAACCCGATGCTGCCTTGATGATTTTTTAAAAAATGAATTAACTTTATCCAAGATCTAAAATTATTCCTGGCTGGTTCAATAATGTATTGTTCTGGAAAATTATCTCAAATGTGTTCTATAAATTTATCCACCAGACTACCTTTGCCAATTTGTTTTTCATTCAATAGTTGTGAAGATTAAATTCATCCCACGAGTATCAAGCTCCTTGACTTAGAGCTTTATATATAGAATTGTATTCCATGTGCAAATCCCCACTGATCCCCTTCTGATCAACTTAGACAATGATATGGAGTTGCCGATGTTGGACTGGAGTAAACATAGTAACCTGGATATGTATCCCAACATATTTATTTGCATGTGTTATTATCCTTCTAACCTACACATCCAAGGACACTAAGGGGCAATTCAGCATGGCCAATCTCACAACACCAGTTTAAAATGACTCAGGTGAGTCATCTGACGAAGGAGCAGCGCTCCTAAAGCTGGTGGCATTTGCTACCAAATAAACCTGTTGGAATTTAACCTGGGGTGCGAGTGAGGGAAAGGACAGACGCCAAATTGTTGTCTGGTGGCAGGAGGCGTGACCACTCTCTGGTGGGGGAGGAGGAGGGAAGCCTGATCGTTCTCAGGGGTGGGGTAGGTAAGTTTGATCATTCTCAGGGAGCAGCAGCGCAGGGTGGTTCTTGCTGGGGGCTAAAAGAAGGGGAGGCCCGAGCATTCTGGAGGATGGATTAAGTCTGATCATTTTCTGATGGAAGGGGGGGGTATGAGTTAATTCAATCCCATCACATTTCTAATTCAGATTATTCCTGTTATTAATGCTATTTAGATTATATTTCACTTTCCATGAATGTTACCCCTGCCCCATACCAGAAAGTTCAGAAGAAATAGAAATTACCTTATTACCATTTCCCAAATTATCTTCTAAACTTGGAAATACAGCTCTTGGAATTTACTGCAAGTTGGCCGTTGCTAAACAAAATTCCAAAGCTTGTTGAATCAAGCAACAGTTATTTGTACATGCACCTCTATGTTTCAGTACACAACTTCAATAAAGGCCTGATACATTTCTCAGTGGATTTTGCAAGTACAGGCAGCAGAGAGAAGAGATTCCACAGCTATAATAATGCACATAATTAGTGAAGCACTGGGGGACCCTACCACTCTGCGAGTGATGATGGCAGGGAAAGGGAGCAGGGGGTCATGATTGTTCAGGGTGGAGGTGGGGGGGAGGTGATGGTGTTTTGGCCTTTACAACACGATTCAGACCCACAATTTTGTTTTCAGGGTAAGTGCATATGGCAACGCCTGAGAACAGGTTTCTGAGTCGGATCTGAATTGCATCCAGATTCAGCACTTAGAACGAAAATGATAAAATTGGGCCCATTGAGACCTTTAGGTTTACAGCTCGAACACAGGCCCTTCCTCCCAATTTTCCATGTTGCCCCTTAGTTTTTAACCACAAGCTAGTCTCAATTGCCTGCATTTGGCCTGTATCCCTTTATATCTATCCTACCCATGTAACTGACTTGGGGTAGCTAAGGAAAAGAACAAAGAACAAAGAACAAAACAGCACAGGAAACAGGCTCTTAGGCCCAACGAGCCCGCGCCGCCACCCCGATGTTCCCACCTCTACCCGTGATCCCTGTCTATGTTTATAGATCTATGGATTAAAAACCAAATTTGAGACAATGTAGGGAGAATTTGTTTTAGAACATAGAACATTACAGCACAGAACAGGCCCTTCGGCCTTCGATGTTGCGCCGACCAATATAAAAAGCAATGCCCCTCCAAACTAAACCATTCCCTTCTCTTCCATATACTTATCAACTAACCTCTTAAATGCCACCAAACTTGGCGCATCTACAACTGCTGCAGGCAGGGCATTCCACTCACGAACCACCCTTTGGGTAAAGAACCTACCTCTGATATCCGTCCTATAACTATCACCCCTTAATTTAAAGCTGTGTCCCCTCGTGCTAGCTTTTTCCATCCTAGGAAAAAGGCTATCACTGTCCACCCTATCTAAACCGCTAATCATCTTATATGTTTCGATCAGGTCCCCTCTTAGCCTCCTCCTTTCTAACGAAAACAACCTCAAATCCCTCAGCTCCTCCTCATAAGACCTGCCCTCCATACCAGGCAACATCCTGGTAAACCTCCTCTGTACCCTCTCCAATGCCTCCACATCTTTCTTATAATGTGGGGACCAGAACTGCACACAATACTCCAAGTGCGGCCGCACTAGAGTTTGTACAGTTGCAACATGACGTTGCGGCTCCGAAATTCAATCCCCCTACCAATAAAAGCTAAGACTCCATATGCCTTCTTAACAATCTTATCGACTTGACTGCCTAACTTGTCAGTTAGCCTAAGAGCACATCTTTGGGATGTGGGAGGAAACCGGAGCACCCGGAGAAAACCCACGCAAGCACGGGGAGAATGCGCAAACTCCCACAGACACAGGCTCAAATCCATGTATCTGCACAGCACAGCGATAGTCACTGAGTTGTCGTGTTGCCCATCAAATGGTCCAGGTCAAGCGTACACTAACGACGTGAAGCATTAGGATACTCTCGAAAAGGAGAAAACCATTCAGTCTCTCAGGCCTGTTCACCACTAGACTATGGCTAATCTATGGTACTTAACTCCATTTATCCATATTTACTCCGTTTTCCATTTTTTCCTATACTTAAACAGAACTATCAATCGCAATCTTGAAGTGTTTCCTGATGTCACCCCCCTGAACAGCCAGCGATCTCACTTTAAAGTTCTGCCCTATGTTCTGAACTTACCCAACAGAAGAATAATTTCTCTGTTTCTCCTCTATCAAACCTTCTGATAATTTTTAACCCCTCAGTTAGATTACCCCTCAATCTTCTCCATTCAAAGGAATACACACCAATACTACACCAGCTGTTGTAGAATCTAAACCTGGCATTTCCAAAGGCAGAGTATGCTTCTGGAGAATTGCAGTCTCCAGATTCTAAATGAGGTCTAACCAGAGCTCTGCACAGTTCAATCAGAAGTCAGCATCCAGGAACTACAAATGGGTAACAGATCACTGAACTGTGAATCTCCTACAAATGCTTTAATTCAAAATGACTGGCCCTCCCACTGATCAAGGCTTCTTAGATAGTTGGTAGAAAGAGAGAGAGAATCTAGCTCAGCTCAATCTCATAGTCTTGTAAGCTTAAGGAATGATCAGTCAATCTTTGCATCCATTTCATTGCACCATATGATTTTGTGAATTCTTCGTAGTGATAGCAGCTTTTTAATTCTAGAATTTCAAAGTAGTGGAAATGGAACTCATATTCTGTGAATTATTAGACCAGTAACATGTGCCACAGTTGTCTCTTGCTGATTTAATGTAAAGGTTGAATAATATGCTTGATAATAAAATCACAAGTTCCTTATCTAAGGACCATTCATTTGATTTCACATAACACCTCAGTGAACTGGTTCGGATAAGTTTTCACCAAGACAGACAGTTTGGCAAAAGAGGAGGAGTAAGCCTTACAAAAAAAATGACAGAAAGACATTACTGAGAAAGGATCAGGAAGTATAATCAGTATAGGTGGAAATTAGAAATAATAAGAATCAGAAAATGCTACCAGGAATAGTTTATCAGCTCTTTAACAGTAGTTAAAGCACTGGAAAGAGCATTAAACAATAAATTATTGAAATGTTTAATAAGCATAATGTAAAAAATATAGGTGGCTTTAACTTTCTTATAGATTGGACCAACCAAAGTGGGAAAGGTGGTGTAGAAAATGAGTTTGTACAATGTTTGTTTGATAGTTTTCTGAAATAATGATTTCACATTAAATTTGAAAGTAAGAATCATAAACTTCAAACGAAGCCAATTACATATGAGGAGCTAGCTGTCTAAGGTTGATTTGGTAAATAGACTGAAATATATGGCAGTAAATGAAAAGTGAGAAATAATTAAATAAACAATTTAAAATGCACAACAAATGAACATTGGACTGAAAGACATCTGTGGATCCCTTGGGGAAATTAAGGATATCTTTAGAGTAAAAGAAAAGGCTTATAATACAGCAAAGAATTGTTGTAAGTCTAAAGGTTGAGAGTCTTCCAGAAACAAATAAATGGCCAGCAAAAGATGGCTAAAAACTGGGGGTAAAATATGAGAGTAAACCAGCCAGAACTATTAAAAACAAATTACAAGAGCTTGAACAATATATAAAAAGAAAGAGGGTAGCTAAAATCCCCTAGAATCATGAACAGAAAAAATTATTATAAAGCCGTAGAGGTTTACAGTATGGAATTAGGCTCCTCAACCCAACTTATCCATGCTGCTTTTTTTTTGATGACTAAGCTAGTCTCAATTCTCGCATTTGGCCCATATCCCTGGATAGCCATTTTAATCATGTAACTGTCTAAACGCTCTTTAGAAAATTATACCCGCCTATTACCTCTGGGAGCTTGTTCCAGACACTCACACTCTCTGTGTAAAAAAAAAATCCCTCTGAACCCTTTTGTTTCCCTCCCCTCTCATTTTACACCTACACTCTCTAGTTTTAGACTTCCCTACATTTGGAAGAGGATATTGATTATCCAGCTGATTGATGCCTCTCATTATTTTATAGACCTCTATAACATCACCCCTAAGCTTCCCAAGCTTCAGAGAAAAAAGTCCCAGCCTCTTGTTATTACTCAAACTAAGTCCTGGTCGCACCTTAATAAATCTTTTCTGCACCCATTTTAGTTTAATAATATTCTTCCATAATAGGAAGACCAGAACTGTACACAGTATTCCAAATGTAGCCTCACTAATGTTTTGTACAACTTCAGTAAGACCTCCCAACTCCTGTATTCAATGTTCAGACCAATGAAACCAAGCATGCCAAATGCCTTCTTCCCATTCTGTCCACCAAGACAGAAATTCCTGTGGTGGAATTTCAAGGGGCTATGAACATGTACTCCTAGATCTCTTTGTTCTATAATTCTCCCCAATGCCCTACCATTAACTGAGTAAGTCCTGCCCTGGTTCAATCTACCAAAATGCATCACCTCGCATCTATCTAAATTAAATTTCATCTGCCATGCATCAGCCCACTTGCCCAATTGATCAAAATCCTGTTGCAATCCAAAAAAACCTTCTATACTGTCTACTATGCTACCAATCTGGGTGTCATTTACAAATTTATTAACCATGTCTCCTAAATTCTTATCCAAATAATTAATATAAATAACAAATAACAGTGGATCCAACACCAATCCCTAAGGCACACTGTTGTGTTGAAAAGCAACTCTTTACAACTGCCCTCTGTTGTCTGTCACCAAACCAGTTTTGTATCCATTTGGCTACCTTGCCCTGGATCCCATGAGATTTAATGTTACGCAACAACCATGCGATACCCTATCAAAGGCTTGCTGAAGTTTATGAAGACAACATTGACTACACTGCCCTCATCTACTTTCTGGTTACTGCTTCAAAAAATTCAATGAAATTTGTGAGAAATGTTTTTCCACTCATTATGGGAAATGAGGAAATGGCAGAGGCATTGAACAAGTATTTTATGCCTGTCTTCACTAGTTGCATATCAGAAATAGAGAATAACCTCAATGCTAAGTGAGGAAATTAACGTAATTAATATCATAGAATCATAGAATCCCTACAGTACAGAAAGAGGCCATTCAGCCCATAGAATCTGCACCAACCATAATCCCATCCAGGTCCTATCTCTGTATCCCTACATATTTTACCCACTAATCCCTCTAACCTATGCATATCAGGACAATAAAGAACATTTTTAGCATGGCCAATCAACCTAACCCACACATGTTTGGACTGTGGGAGGAAACCAAAGCACCCCGAGAAAACCCACACAGACACGAGGAGAATGTGCAAACTCCATATTGGAGCTGTGAAGCAGCAGTGCTAACCACTGTGCTACCATGCTGGCAGGAAAAGGGATAAGAGAAACTTAAAGGACCAAAATTCAACAAATCAAAGGACCTGGTGATCTACATCCTAGAGTTTTGAAAGATAAAGCCGTAAAGATAGTGGGCTGAATGATACTGTCACTCACTGATCATGGGTGCCTTTCCTCCAATTCTCCAAAACAAACTAAAAGGAACTGCATCTTATTGCTTGATTAGGCACTTTACAGCCTTCTCTACTTAATAATGAGTTCAATAAATTCAAATCAAAGAATCCGTCCTCCATGTAGCTACCTTTTCTAAACCATTCCCCGTATAGGGTCATTCTACAATTTGTTCTTTTGTTTTACTTTCAAATGACATTGATCATCAATCTGTTTTTAAAACTTTGTTATCTTGTTTTTAAGCAACTTTTAACACCTGTCTTAGTTTTTAACACTATCATTACCACTTCCTTTGTGTCCATGACATCTTTGCCAATTTTCCTGAGCTCCCATTAATCCGTGATCTTCTATTCTGCTCCATCCCTTTCTTCAACAGAACAAAACTCATCACATTTAGAATTCATAAGTTGATAAGAGATAGGAGCAGAATTAGGCCATTCAGCCTATCGAGTCTTTTTTGCTATTCAATCATGGCTGATATGCTCGTCATCCCATTTTCCTCCCTTCTCTTCATAATCCCTTAACCCATTACCAGTTAAAAATCTGCCCAGCTCCTCCTTAAATTTACTCACTGTCCCATCATCCACTGCACTTTGGATAGCGAATTCCACAACCTTTTGGGAGAAACAGATTTTCCTTAACTCTTTTAAATTTGCTATCCGCTATCCTAAAATTTTGACCTCTTGTCCTAAAATGCTCACAAGAAGAAGCATCTGCTCCATGTCTACATTATTTACATCTTTCGTCATTGTGTATGCCACAATTTGACCTCCCATCATTGTTCCAAATTCTAGAGCGTATAGGGCTAAACTGTTCCAACTTTCTACATATGATAAAGTCCTCATCTCTGGAATCAATCTAGTGAATCTTCTCCGAATTGCCTTAAATACCACTATATCTTTCCTCAAATAAACTACGCGTAATACTCCAGGTGTGGTCCCACCATGTCTTGTATCATTGCAACAATACTTCCTTACCTTTATATTCTAATCCTTTAGCTATAAATGTCAACATTTCATTCACTTTCTTTATTATCTACTATACCTGCATGCTAGTTCTCTGTAACTCATGAGTGAGGACGTCCAGAATTTTCTGCAGCGGAGCACCCCAAAGTCTTTCCCCATTAAGGTAATAATTTGCCTTCCCATTCTTTCCATCAAAATGCACGACTTCAATTTATCCATGTTAAATTCCATCTGCCACATTTTAGCTCACTGTCCTAACCTATCTATATCCATTGGCAAGGTTTTTATTTCCTCATTGCAACTTACTATCCTGCCTATTTTTGTATCATCTGCAAATTTGTCTATAGAGCTTTCTATCCCTGTATTTAAGTTTTAATATAGATTGTAAATAGCTGGGGCCCAGGGACCAAATCCTGTCATACCTCACTAGTAATTTTTTGCCATGCAGAGAAAAGAAAACATTTATCCCAACTCTCAGTCTTCTGTCCATCAACCAGTCACCTATCCAAGCTAATAAATTACCCCTAATCCCATTTGATCTAACCTTGTGTCTTGACCTTTTGTGCAACACCATATCAAACACCTTCTGGAAGCCAGATATACTACATCTATAGGATCCTCATTATCTACTTTGTTTGTTACATCCTTGAAGAACTCTAGTAAATTAGTCAAACACGATTTGCCCTTCGTAAAACAATGCTGACTGATGGATAACGCTTTGACTTTTCAAATTTCCTGATATTTTTTCCTACCTTCCTTCAGTTCTGAAATGTCGTACAGACTCAAAATGTGAATTTTGTTTTTCTCTCCACAGATGCTACAAAGCTAATAAGAGTATTTCTTAGCATTTTCTGTTTTTATTTCAAACGTAAGTTAATTTCTCACAACCATGTCAAGCTTCATAGTTGGCAGAGGTTTTAAAATTCAGCAAATCTTCTCTATCTTCTGGTGTCTGGGACTTCCTCTGTCCTCTCAAATGATATTGCAGAAGGAAAGTATATAGTAACTAAAAGAGAAAATGTTAAAAAATCTCAGCAGGTCTGGCAGCATCTGTAAGAAGAGAAAATAAATAACGTTTCAAGTCCAGATGACCTTTGTCAAAACTTTGTCAAAGTATCTAGTAAATGGTAGAGCACTTAGAAATATCAACATAGTGAGGGATCTAGGGATGCAGATCCACAGTTCCCTGAAAGTGGTAATTCAGGTGGACAAGGCGATCAAGAAGGCATATTACGTGCTGGGCTTCATCAATTGGGGTATTGAGTATAGGAATTGGAAAATCATGTCGCAACTGTATAAGACTTTAGTTGAGCTTCATTTGGAGTATTGTGTATACTTCTGATTGCCATATTATGGAAAGATGTTCATGCACTGGAAAGGATACAGAAAAGATTTACCAGATATAGTGGTATTTGAGGCAGTTCGGAGAAGATTCACTAGATTGATTCCAGAGATGAGGACTTTATCATAAGTAGAAAGTTGGAACAGTTTAGGCCTATACTCTCCAGAATTTACAATGATGGGAGGTCAAATTGTGGTATATGACATGATGAAAGATGCCTGGTTTTGGAGAATATAAAAAGATTGAATAAACTTGGATTGTTTTCATTCGAGCATCAAAGGATGAGGGTGACCTGATAGAGGTTTACAAGATTATGATAGACTTGGATCAAGTGGATAGTCAAAGTCTTTTTCCCAGGGGTCAAAGAGTCAATTACTTGGGGGCTTATGTTGAGAATGAGAGAGGGAAAGTTTGAAAGAGATGTAAGGGATGAGTTTTTTACACAGAGGGTGATGAGTGAACAAAGAACAAAGAACAAAACAGCACGGGAAACAGGCCCTTCGGCCCAACGGGCCCACGCCGCCATCCCGATGTTCCCACCTCTACTCGTGATCCCTGTCTATGTTTATAGATCTATGGATTAAAAACCAAATTTGAGACAATTTAGGGAGAATTTGTTTTGCCAATTAGCCTAAGAGCACATCTTTGGGATGTGGGAGGAAACCGGAGCACCCGGAGAAAAACCCACGCAAGCACGGGGAGAATGCGCAAATTCCCACAGACACAGGCCCAAATCCATGTATCTGCACAGCACAGCGATAGTCACTGAGCTGTCGTGTTGCCCATCAAATGGTCCAGGTCAAGCGTACACTAACGACGTGAAGCACTAGGATACTCTCGAAAAAAAATCCAAGAGCAACCCTCTCACGACCCATCGCGTGTATGCCCCTCGTTAGACAACAAGGTGGACCAAAGCACCTGTAGGATAAAAACAAGTACATCAATATCATCATCTGTTTACACACTTCCCAGGGACTCCCAAGGCTCATGATCCCTATTTTAAATCAATTTTCTATACCCCTCCATTCCCATTCTGTTCATGTGCCCATCTAAGTATTTCTTAAATAACTCCAGAGTACCTGCCTCCACCACTTTACCTGGCAGCGCATTCCATACCCCCACCACCCTCTGTGTGAAAAAACTCCCTCTAGCATCCAAATTATACCTTACCCCTCTCACCCTAAGCCCGTGACCCCTCGTGCTATTCGAGTCCATCCTAGGAAAAAGCTTAACCCTGTTTATTCTATCCATACCCCTCATAATCTTGTACACTTCTATTAGATCTCCTCTAAATCCACATCTTTCTAAGGATGACAGCCCCAATTTGACTAACCTCTCCTCATAACTCAGACCTTCCATACTAGGCAGCATCCTGGTAAACCTCCTCTGCACTCTCTCCAGAGTGTCCACATCCTTCCGGTAATAAGGTGACCAGAACTGGACGCAGTATTCCAATTGAGGTCTAACCAACGTTTTATACAACTGCAACGTTAAAGACCAGCTCTTGTACTCTATACCCCTTCCTATAAAGGCTAACATACCATATGCTTTCTTCACAACCTTCTCCACTTGCTCTGCCATTTTCAGAGACTTGTGCACCTGCACCCCCAGGTCCCTGGGCTTGGAACGTGCTGCCGAAGGAGGTGGTGGAAGCAGATTCTATGACAACATTCAAGAAGCACCCAATGGATACATGAATAGGCAGAGATTGAAGGATATGGACCCTCTTGAGGTAAGAAAATATTAGATTAGAGTGGCAGCTATGTTGCCACGGACTTGGTGGGCCAAAGAGCCTGGTCTTGTGTTGTTCTTTGTTTTTGTTAAATTTATTACAAATTTCCATGCATAGATCTCTGCATCATAGGAGTGAGGGGAAATGCTAGAAGGGCAAAGCTGCCTCCAGAATCAGTGAGGCAAAGGAAGTCAGTAAATCCATAGAAAGAAAATGTATCTAGTTGAAGGCCCTCTGCGGTGAAGAACTCTTGTTTGAACCTGTGCATGAAGATGTTGGCACATTGAGGTGCAAACTTGGTCCCCATGGCTGTTCCATGTGTCTGCATGAACTGGTTATTGAAGGTGAAAACATTGTGGTCCAGGATGAAGCAGATGAGTTGTAAAATTGCATCTGGAGATTGGCAGTGATCAGCATTGAGTACTGAGGCAGTTGCAGCAAAGCTATCGTCGTGGGGGATGCTGGTATAGAGTGCCACGACATCCATTGTGATTCATGCTGAACAATCATTGAAACAACCATATGATGACATCAACAAGCTCCATCCCACCATTAGACTCACCATGGACTACTCTCCAGACTCAGTTGCATTTTTAGACACATGCACATTCATTAAGGACGGTTACCTCAGCGCTTCACTGTACCGCAAGTCCACAGATAACCTCATGATGCTTCACTTCTCCAGCTTCCACTGTAAACACGTTAAAGAAGACATCCCCTACGCACAAACCCTCCTTATACACAGGAACTGCTCAGAGAAATGGGATCACAACAGACACCTCCAGCCGCTGAAAGATGCCTCATAAGAACTCATTGATCGACGGTTCCGACGCACCACAGTGAAAAACCACATCAACTCCCTCAGAAGACAAATGTACGACACAATGGACAGAGTACCCTTCATCATCCAGTACTTCACTGGAGCGGAGAAGCTACAACATCTTCTCCGGGACCTTCACATGTCTTTGATAAAGACGAACATCTTGCCAAGGCCATTCACCACCCCCCCCACCCCACTTCTTGACTTCAAACAACCGCATAACCTCAAAAGACCATTGTTCGCAGCAAACTATCCAGCCTTCAGGAGAACAGTGACCGCAACACCACACAACGCTGCCACAGCAACCTTCACAAGACATGCTGGATCATCGACATGGATGCTATTGTCTCACATGAGAACACCATCCACCAGATACACGGTACATATTCTTGCAACTTGGCCGATGTTATCTACCGGATATGCTGCAGGAAATGATGTCCCAAGGCATGGTACATTGGGAAGACCGTGCAGACACTACAACAATGAACACTGCTCAGCAATTACCTGGCAAGACTGCTGTTCCTCTTGGAGAACACTTCAGTGGTCATGGACATTTGGCCTCTGATTTTTGGGTAAGCGTTCTCCAAGGCCGCTTTTATGACATACGGCAGTGCAAAGTCGCTGAGCAGAAACTGATAGCCAAGTTCTGCACACATGAGGACGGCCTCAACCAGGATCTTGGATTCATGTCACACTATCTGCAACTCCCATGACTTGCCTGAACTTGCAAAATCTCACTAACTGCCTGTCTAGAGACAATACACATCTCTTAAATCTGTGCTTAACTCTCTCTTCACTCACACTGTCTGTACCTTTAAGATTTGATTACCTGTGAAGACTCGTTTTTCAACCATTATTTTGTAAATTTGTGTTTGTGTTTGTGAACCAGACTCCCACTCACCTGATGAAGGGGCAGCAATCGCTCCAAAAGCTAGTGACTCGTGCCACCAAATAAACCTGTTGGACTTTAACTTGATGTTGTGAGACTTCTTACTGTGTTTACCTCAGTCCAACACCAGCATGTCCACATCAAATAAAGGAAGCCCAAGCTGCTTGGGAGGAGGTGGCTGTCAAAGCCAACAATGTTGAAACTGTGAGAAGGACTTGGTCCTTGTGCCACAAATGGCTCAATGGCCCATGAGATCAATTGCAGGTACTAGAGTTCTGTCTGCATATCATTGGGTGGCATAATTTTATCTGCATCTCCTGAGCATTTCTGTGTTCCCCCTTCGGCACAGTCTTCCTGTCTCCATATGTGCCTCCCTTTCCCTTATCCCCTCGACCCTTCCTCCTGCTATTCATTATTTTCTCCTCACTGGACATTATATCTGCAACAGGTACAACAATCTCCATCTGTCTCAGATACTTTTCACTCCTCAACCCTAGGTAATAATCTATCAAAAGAGCTCTCCAAGTCAAGGCGAGTTCTCTTTTTGGGAAATATCCAAAAGATTCCTCTGTCCTCTCAAATGAAAATTCCTGCAATCAATAGAGATGAACTGCAAAACTGAGACACTGGTGTTTCAGACCATAGAACCCATAGAATCACTATAGTGGGGGAGGAGGCCATTCAGACTATCGAGTTTGTACTGATTCAGCATCTTACCCTGGCCCAACATCTCACCCTATCCTCACTCATTTTACAGTGGCTGATCCACCCAACCTAAACATTTTGGGACACTAAGGGGTAATTTAGCTTGACTAATCCAAAAACCTGCACATCTTTGGACTGTGGGAAGAAACCAGAGCACCTGGAGGAAAATCACGCAAGGAGAAGGTATAAACTCCACACAGACAGTGACCTGAGGCTGGGATCAAGCCCAGCTTCCTGGCGCCATAAGGCAGCAGTGCTAATCACTATGTTTCTGTGCGGCCAGCAATTTTAAACTATAAAAAATGGATTCCCCCCTAATTGTAAATTTCACACTGAAGGTGCTTTATTGCCTTCTGACCATATTATTGCACTGAAATTGGTAGTTACTGACTAAACTGCCTTTAAATTATAAACCTGATAGAGGTTTATAAAATGTTGAGAGGAATAGATAGGGTGGATTCTCAGAGGCTATTTCCCCGAGCTGAAATGGTCACTACGAGAGGACACAGATTTAAGGTGCAGGGAAGCAAATACAGAGGGGATGTTAGGGGTAAGTTTTTCACTCAGAGGGTGGTGAGTGAATGGAATCGGCTGCCGTCGGAGGTGGTAGAGGTGAACTCGCTGGGGTCTTTTAAAAGACTTCTGGATGAGTATATGGGAACTAATGGGATAGGAGGTTATAGATAGGTCTGTGGATTGGTAGGTATAGATGTGATCGGCGCAACTCGTGGGCCGAAGGGCCTGTTTGTGCTGTATTGTTCTATGTTCTATGTTCTAAATTGATATCTAAATAACACTGACGGATTCCCCTCTCTGAACTACTTGCCTGCCGTATTATCAGAAACTAGCATGATGATATCATAAACAGTGCTTGATGTTATCACACCCCATAATACACTCTGCAAAATGCTCCTGATCTTGGAGCATAAAATTCAGCCCAGTGAATGCACGAGCTATGATTATATTGTATGATCAGACAAAGTCAATATGGTTTTACAAAAGGGTTATCCTGATTGACAAATATATCTTTACTTTTTGAAGATATAACAAATAAGGCAGATAAAGGGGGACCAGTAGGTATAGTATATCTGGATTTCTGAAAAGCATTGAATAATGTGCCGAAAGATTAATAGACAAAATAAGGAATTGGTGGTCATATGTAAGCACAGATTGGTTAATAGACAGGAAGCAAAGAATCAGGATAAAAGGGGCATTTTCATGTTGGCAGGCTGTGACAAGTAGAGTGATGGAAGAAGGCAAAAAGTGATTAACTACCAGCCAATTAGCCTAACATAATGCAACATGATTGGAACCCATTATTAAGAAAGTGATAGTAGCACATTGGAAAATCATAATCTAATCAAACAGAGTTAATATGGCTTTATGAAAAGGAAATTATGTTTGACTAATTTATTAGAGATTTTCAAAGAAATCTCAACTAGAGTGAATAGAGGGGAATCAGTAGATGTATGAGGACTTCCAACAAATGTTCAACAAAGTATCTCATAAAAGGTTAAGTCTTAAGAGGCTATGATGTTAGAGGTAGTATATTGGCATGGATAGAGAATTGGCTAATAGGCAGGAAACAGTGAGTAGGGATAAATTAACCAATGGGGGTCCATAAACCAATGGGGTTCCACTGGGATCTGTACTGGAATTGCAACTGTTTACAATATACATTAACAATTCAGAGGACAGAAACAAATGTACTGTAGCTAAATTTGCAGACAACATAAAAATAGATTGAAAGGCAAGCTGTGAGAGGGATACAGTTTACATAGTGCTATTGACATGTTAAGAGAGTGGGCAAAAAGTTGGCAAATCGTTTATAATACAGAAAATGTGAAGTTATTCACTTTGGAAAGAAGAAGAAAAGAACAGAATATTATTTAATGGAGAAAAACTGCAGAAACCTGCAACACAAAAGGATTTGGGGGTACTTGTGCATAAAACACCAAAAGCTAGCACACAGTTACAACAGGTAATTAGGAAGATTAATGCAATGTTAGCCCTTATTTCCAGGGAGTTAGTATATGACATAGGGGAAATTTTGCTGGAACTTCACAAGTTACTAGTAAGAGCACATCTGGACTACTGTCTACACACTACTCCTCTCATCTACAAGTCACTCCGACCATTAAACCACATCCACACACATTCCCCCATTCACAAAATACTCCCCCTATCCACACATCACTCCCCTAACTACAAAGCACTCCCTCCATCCACACAGCACTCCCTCCATCTACACTCCACTCCCTCCATCTACACATCACTCCCTCCAACCACACACCACTCCCTCCACCCACATGCCACTCCCTCCATCCACACATCACTCCCCCTATCTACACACCACTCCCTCCATCCATGCATCACTCCCTCATCCACACACCACTCCCTCATCCACACACTACTCCCTCATCCTCACACCAGTCCCCCCATCCACACACCACTCCTTCCATCCACACACCACTCCTTCCATCCACACACCACTCCTCCCATCTGCACACTACTCTTCCCATCCACACACCATTCCCCCCATCCACAAGCCACCCCGTCCATCCATACACACTTCTTCCATCCACACACTACTCCCCCATCCACAAATAGATAATGCATTAGCATGGATAGAGGATTGGTTAACCAACAGAAAGCAAAGAGTGGGGCTAAAAGGGCGCTTTTCTGGTTGGCATTGAATGACTAGTGGTGTGCCTCAGGGATGAGTGTTGGGACTGCAGTTGTTTACGATTTACATAGATGATTTGGAGTTGGAGACCAAGTGTAGTGTGTCAAAATTCACAGATGACACTAAGATGGGTGGAAGAGCAAAGCATGCAGAGGTTGCTGGAAGTCTGCAAAGGGATATAGATAATCTAAGTGAGTGGCCGAGGATCTGGCAATGGAGTACAATGTTGGTAATTGTGAGGTTATCCATTTTGGGAGGAATAACAGCAAAATGCATTATTATTTAAATAGTAAAAAAAAATGTAGCATGCTGCAGTACAGAGGGACCTTGGTCCTTGTGCAGGAATCTCAAGGAGTTGGTTTATGGTGCAGCAGGTAATTAAGAAGGCAAATGAAATTTTGTTCTTCATTGCTAGAGGGATGGAGGCAAAAACAGGGAGGTTATGTTGCAGCTGTATAAGGTACTGGTGAGATCACACCTGGAGTACTGCGTACAGTTTTGATTTCCTTACATGAAAAAAAGATATATTGGCACTGGAGAGGGTGCAGAGAAGATTCATTAGGTTGAATCCAGAGTTGAGAGGGTTGGCTTATGAGGAGAGACTGAGTAGACTGGGGCTATACTCATTGGCAATCAGAAGAATGAGGGAAGATCTTATAGAGACATATAAGATTATGAAGGGAACAGATAAGATAGAAGCAGGGAAATTGTTTCCACTGGCGGGTGAAATTAGAACTAGGGGCATGGCCTCAAAATAAGGAGAAGCAGATTTAGGACTGAATTGAGGGAGAACTTATTCACACAAAGAATTGTGAACCTGTGGAATTCCCTGCCCAGTGAAGCAGTTGAGGCTACCTCATTAAATGATTTTAAGGCAAGGATAGATAAAGGTTTGAATAGTAAAGGAATTCAGAGTTATGGTGAATGGGTGGGTAAGATCAGCCATGATCTTATTGAATGGTGGAGCAGGATCAAGGGACCAGGTGACCTACTCCTGCTCCTAGTTCTTATGTTCTTATTAAACCACTCCCTCCATCTACAAAACACTCCCTCCATTCACACACTACTCTCCTCAACCACACATCACTCCCTCCATTAATTGGAGCAGTGGTTACAATGAAAAAGAGCTGGACTGTGTTTTGAATTTAGAATAGAGGAGTTTATACAGTCCAGTTATCAGCTTCTTAATGGCGCTTCATTCTAGGAAGATTCCATTTATTCACCCAAAATTTGTCCAACAAAAGAAGTTATGTGCTGGAATTCCACACTGCTTGGCAATGTAGTGGAGGCTGGTCCAATCGAGACTTTCAACAGAATATTCAATGATTATTTGAACAGTATGCAGGATTATAGGGTAATGCAAAAGAATGCACAAAGTTATGAAGCTTGATGGAGAGCTGGTGCAGACATAATGGGCCAAATTGTCTCCTGTGCTGTAACAATTCTGTGATACCATGCCCTGCCTAATGACAAACTTACTTTCACGTGAGCACAATTTAAAAGGTTTATTCAGTACTGCCTTCCTTGTGGCCACATTCTTTTCACAATATAAATATTTTGTCATCTTAAGTCCACTTGCCTTCCACCATAGGAAGTAAGTTACAGCTGTGAGTCCTCCACATTCTTTCGCAATCACTTTCTAGAGAGAGAGAGAGGAAGAAGGAAAGAGATCTAGACAGAGAAAAGTAGACACAATCAGGGAGACATAGAGAGACATGTAGAGGTAGAGATAGGGAACCAGTTCAGCAAGTTCACCATTCGCCACTGATGGGATTTCTTTGGGGGATGAGGGGGACAGAGAGAAACAGGAAAATAGAGCAAGAATGAAAATGGAGAGGCAGAGACAGGGAAATAGATGGAAACATGGAAAGAATGAATGAAAGAGTGAGAGAGTGAGACAGGGAAAGTCAGAGAGGGAAGCTGAGTGAGTCAAAGACAAACAGAGAGGCTGGAGACACAAAGGAAGAGAAGGATACAGAGAGAGAGAGACAGAGTCAAGGAGAAAGTCAGATACAGAAAAAGAGAAACAGAAACAGTTTGTGGCAGAGAGCAAGACAAAGAAAGACACAAAGAGATAAAGACGGAATTATTCAGAGAAGGAGAGAAAAAGAGACAGGCAGAGGGAAAAGTCATAGACAGTTTGGGCCAGTCATAGACAGCAGTGGGAAGTTGTGCGTGGAGCCTGAAGAGATTGGTGAGGCACTGAATAAATATTTCTCTTCGGTATTCACGCAGAGTGCTGGAAATGTAGCTATGGAGAACACTGAGGTACAGGGTTGCAAATTGGGAAGTATTGTAGTAGATAGGGAGGATGTGTTAGAAATTCTCGAGGGTTTGAAGTTGGATAAGTCCCCTGGGCCGGACGGGATTTACCCTAGGATTCTCTGGGAGGCAAGAGAGGAGATTGCAGAGCCTCTGGCTCTGATCTTCAGGTCCTCGTTGGTTACGGGTGTGGTTCCGGAGGACTGGAGGATAGCGAATGTGGTCCCATTGTTTAAGAAGGGGAAGAGAGACCTTCCAGGGAATTATAGGCCAGTGAGTCTTACTTCTGTTGTGGGCAAGGTATTGGAGAGAATTATTAGGGATAGGATTTATAGTTATTTAGAGAGAAATGAATTGATTGGGGATAGTCAGCATGGTTTCGTGAAGGGTAGGTCATGCCTTACTAACCTCATTGAGTTTTTTGAGAAAGTGACCAGAGAGGTGGATGGGGGTAAGGCGGTTGATGTAGTATATATGGACTTTAGTAAGGCGTTTGATAAGGTGGCCCATGGAAGACTTCTACAGAAAATGCAGATGTGTGGAATAGAGGGTGATTTAGCTAATTGGATTAGGAATTGGCTGGCAGATAGAAGACAGAGGGTGGTGGTTGATGGGAGATTTTCATCGTGGAGTTCGGTGACAAGTGGTGTGCCTCAGGGGTCTGTTTTGGGGCCCCTGCTGTTTGTAATTTTTATAAATGATCTGGATGAGGGTATTGAGGGATGGATTAGTAAATTTGCAGATGACACTAAAGTCGGTGGAGTGGTAGATAGTGAAGAGGGGTGTTATAGTTTACAGAGTGACTTGGACAAGTTGCAGAGCTGGGCCGAGAGGTGGCAAATGGAGTTTAATGTGGAAAAGTGTGAGGTAATGCACTTTGGCAGGAACAATAAATGTGTAGAGTATAGGGCTAATGGTAGGGCTCTTAATAGTGTTGAGGAACAGAAGGATCTTGGTATATGTGTCAATAGATCCCTGAAAGTAGGCAGTCAAGTGGATAAAGTTGTTAAGAAGGCATATGGAGTCTTAGCTTTTATTGGTAGGGGGATTGAATTTAGGAGCCGCAGCATCATGTTGCAACTGTACAAAACTCTAGTGCGGCCGCACTTGGAGTATTGTGTGCAGTTCTGGTCCCCACATTATAAGAAAGATGTGGAGGCATTGGAGAGGGTACAGAGGAGGTTTACCAGGATGTTGCCTGGTATGGAGGGCAGGTCCTATGAAGAGAGGTTGAAGGATTTGAGGTTGTTTTCGTTAGAAAGGAGGCGGCTAAGAGGGGATCTTATTGAAGCATATAAGATGATTAGAGGTTTAGATAGGGTGGACAGTGATAGCCTTTTTCCTAGGATGGAGAAAGCTAGCACGAGGGGACACAGCTTTAAATTAAGGGGTATGAGTTATAGGACGGATATCAGAGGTAGGTTCTTTACTCAAAGAGTGATTAGGGAGTGGAATGCCCTGCCTGCAGCTGTTGTAGATGCACCAAGTTTGGTGGCGTTTAAGAGGTTAATTGATAAGTATATGGAAGAGAAGGGAATGGTTTAGTTTGGAGGGGCATTGCTTTTTATTTTGGTTGGCACAACATCGAAGGCCGAAGGGCCTGTTCTGTGCTGTAATGTTCTATGTTCTATGTTCTAAAAGAAGATTCAGAAAATGTGAAACGAGTCGACAAGGGGAACGAGAGATGAAGACAGTAAGTCACAGAGGAGACAGATAGACAGTGGAACAAAAGAGCGATAGAGCGAGACAATGAGAGAGAGAGGGAAAGAGAGAGAGATGCACACAATTGGAAGGAACTATTTCTTGGTTTGCGATTAGGAAAGCACTGTAGAACCCAGGGTTTAAGAGAAGCTTTTGAAATCTGAGGTTTTGAGATCTTACTGTAATCTTTCATAATGTCTTCATAGATCCTGTAATTTTTCTAGCTGAACTCTATCCTGTAATAGCAGGCTTTGGAATAATAGAATTTGATGTTATTCTTGTAGCTGGAGCTGCCATTCCAGCATCAAACTGTCAGCAATAAAGCCCATCATCATTATATCTGCAGATCACAATAAATGGGTGCCATCCAGTGGCCTAATGGCTATTTATATTCTTTGCTCACTGAATCATCCATCCCAGGAATATCGCACGCCCTGTCTTTAACTGAGAACAGTGTTACAGATGGTTTGATAGAGTCAAGGAGAAAGTTAGGCTGAAAGGCCTGTTTCCACGCTGCAAACCTCTATGACTCTATGACTTCATTGTATCTTGAGGATCTCAGTCTAACCAATTCTTCACAGGGTGAAAATTACACCTTCAACAGTTGACAACCTGACTGCCAGTGGTGGAGTGATTAAAATGTCAGTCATTGAATACGGGGATGCTGGGCGTATGGAAGTGGATGGAAGTTGCAGAGTTTTGAAGGAACTCAGGTTTACTCATAATATGCCATGCCACATTGTTCCTTCTGGGCTGCAGCAGATATCACTGGTATACATATAATTACCTGATTAGAGAACTGATTCACCACACATCATACAAGATCGTCACATAGAAACATAAAAAATAGAAGCCATTCAGCCTTTCCAGCCTGCTCCACCATTCACTTTGATCATAGCAGATCATCAAATTCAATATCCTGATCGTATCTTTTGCCCTTGGTCCATTTAGCCCCAAGAGTTATGTCCAGTTTCTAGTTGGGGGACTCTTTAGCAGTCACAGGCATTCAGCTTCTGATCTTCGGGTAAGCATTCTCTAAGGCGGCCTTCACAAGAATGCAGAATTGCTGAACAGAGACTGAGAGCCAAGTTCTGCACACGTGAAAACGGCCTCAACCGGGATCTTGGTTTCATGTCACACTATCTGTAACCCCCACAACTTGTCTGAGCTTGCAACATCTCACTAACTGTCCTGTCTGGAGACAATAGACATCTCTTTAACCTGTACTAAACTCTCTCTCTAGTCACATTGTCTGTACCTTTTAAGACTTTATTACCTGTAAAGACTTGCATTCTAACCGTTATTTTGTAAATTGAGTTTGTGTCTTTACACGCACTGTTTGTGAACAGAACTCCCACTCACCTGAAGAAGGAGCAACGCTCTGAAGGCTTGTGCTTGTGCCACCTAGTAAATCTGTTGGACTTTAACCTGGTGTTGTGAGACTTTCTTACTGTAGTTTCTTGAAATCAGACGTTTTGTTTTTGGTGTCCACTACCACATATAGTAATAAATTCCACAGATTCAACACTCTGGGTGAAGAAATGTCTCCTTATCTCAGTCAAAGAGCAAAGAAAATTACAGCACAAGAACAGGCCCTTTGGCCCCCCCTAAGCCTGCACTGACCATGCTGTCCGACTGAACTAAAACCCCCCTACCCTTCCAGGGACCTTATCCCTCTATTCCCATCCTATTCATGTACTTGTCAAGACGCCCCTTAGAAGTCATTACCGTATCTGTTTCCACTATCTCCCCCGGCAATGAGTTCCTGGCACCCACTACCCTTTGTGTAAAAAGTCTGTCACATACATTTCTTTTAAACCTTGCCCTTCTCACCTTAAACCTATGTCATCCTAGCTTCTGTCTATTTACTCTATCCATGCCTCTCATAATCTTGTCGACTTCTATCAGGTTGCCCCTTAACTTCCGTCGCTCCAATGAGAACAAACTAAGTTTCTCCAACCTCTCCACATAGCAAATGCCCTCCATACTAGGCAACACCCTGGTAAATCTTCTCTGTACCCTCTCCAAGGCCACTACATCCTTCTGGTAGTGTGGCATTCAGAATTGAACATTATATTCCAAGTGCGGCCTCATTCAGATTCTATAAAGCTGCAACATGCCAATTTTTAAACACAATACCCTGGCTGATGAAGGTAAGCTAGCCGTATACTTTCTTGACCACCTTCCCCACCTGCATTGCCATTGTCAGTAACTTGTGTACCTCTACACCTAGATCCCTTTGCCTATCAATATTGGACATTCCAAAATGCATTAGAACATAGAACATACAACATTACAGCACAGAACAGGCCTTTCGGCCTTCGATGTTGCACTGACCAATGACCAATGAGGAAAAAGCAATGACCCTCTAACCTAAACCATTCCCTTTTTGTCCATAAACTTATCTACTAATCTCTCAAATGCCACCAAACTTGGCGCATCTACAACTGACGCAGGCAGGACATTCCATACCCTTACCACCCTCTGGGTAAAGAACCTACCTCTGACATCCGTCCTATAACTACCACCCCTTAATTTAAAGCTATGTCCCCTCGTGCTAGCTTTCTCCATCCTAGGGAAAAGGCTATCACTGTCCACCCTATCTAAACCTCTAATCATCTTATATGTTTCAATAAGGTCCCCTCTTAGCCGCCTCCTTTCTAACGAAAACAACCTCAAATCCCTCAGCCTCTCTTCATAAGACCTGCCCTCCATACCAGGCAACATCCTGGTAAACCTCCTCTGTACCCTCTCCAATGCCTCCACATCTTTCTTATAATGTGGGGACCAGAACTGCACACAATACTCCAAGTGCGGCCGCACTAGAGTTTTGTACAGTTGCAACATGACGTTGCGGCTCCGAAATTCAATCCCCCTACCAATAAAAGCTAAGACTCCATATGCCTTCTTAACAACCTTATCGACTTGATTGCCAACTTTCAGGGATCTATTAACATATACACCAAGATCCCTCTGTTCATCAACACTATTGAGAGTCCTACCATTAGCCCTATACTCTACACATTTGTTATTCCTGCCAAAGTGAATTACCTCACACTTTTCCACATTAAACTCCATTTGCCACCTCTCGGCCCAGCTCTGCAACTTGTCCAAGTCTCTCTGCAAACTATAACACCCCTCTTCACTATCTACCACTCCTCCGACTTTAGTGTCATCCGCAAATTTACTAATCCATCCTTCAATACCCTCATCCAGATCATTTATAAAAATTACAAACAGCAGGGGCCCCAAAACAGACCCCTGAGGTACACCACTTGTCACCGAACTCCACGATGAATATCTCCCATCAACCACCACCCTCTGTCTTCTATCTGCTAGCCAATTCCTAATCCAATTAGCTAAATCACCCTCAATCCCATACATCTGCATTTTCTGCAGAAGCCTTCCATGGGCCACCTTATCGAACGCCTTACTAAAGTCCATATATACCACATCAACTGCCTTACCCCCATCCACCTCTTTGGTCACTTTTTCAAAAAACTCAATAAGGTTAGTAAGGCACGACCTACCCTTCACAAAACCATGCTGACTATCCCAATCAATTCATTTCTCTCTAAATAACTATAAATCCTATCCCTAATAATTCTCTCCAATACTTTGCCCACAACAGAAGACTCACCGGCCTATAATTCCCCGGAAAGTCTCTCTTCCCCTTCTTGAACAATGGGACCACATTCACTATCCTCCAGTCTTCCGGCACTATACCCGTAACCAACGACGACCTGAAGATCAGAGCCAGAGGCTCTGCAATCACATCTCTCGCCTCCCAGAGAATTCTAGGGTAAATCCCGTCCAGCCCAGGGGACTTATCTAACTTCAAACCCTCAAGAATATCTAGCACATCCTCCTTATCTACTTCAATACTTTACAGTTTGCAACTCTGCATCCCAATGTTCTCCAGAACTACATTTACATCTCCCTGCGTGAATACCGAAGAGAAATATTTGTTCAGTGCCTCTCCAATCTCTTCAGGCTCCACGCACAACTTCCCACTGCTGTCTCTGACTGGCCCTAATCGTGCCCTAACCAATCTTCTATTCTTAACATATCTAAAGAAAGCTTTAGGATTCTCCTTGATCCTATCAGCCAAAGTCTTCTCGTGTCCCCTTTTAGCTCTCCTCAACTCACTCTTTAGCTCCCTCCGGGCTAATCTATAGCTATCCATTGCACTAACTGAGCCTTCTAGCCTCATCCTGACATAAGCCTCCTTTATCCTTTTAACCAGCAAATTAACTTTTTTAGTACACCATGGTTCTCTTACTCAACCATTTCCTCCTCGCCTGACAGGGACATACTTATCAAGGACTCGCAGTAGCTGCTCCTTGAATAAGCTCCACATTTCAGATGTTCCCAGTCCCTGTAGTTTCCTAGTCCAACCTATGCACCCTAATTCCCTCCTTATGGCCTCATAATTACCATTCCCCCAGCTATAACTACTGCCCCCAGCTTCATGCCTATCCCTATCCATCACTAAGGTGAACATAACCGAATTGTGGTCACTATCACCAAAATGTTCACCAACTTCCAAGTCTAACACCTGGTCTGGCTCATTGCCCAGCACCAAATCCAATGTAGCCTCACCTCTAGTTGGCCTATCTACATACTGAGTCAAAAAACCTTCCTGCACACTTTGCATAAAAACTGACCCCTCTAACGAGCTAGAGCTATAGCTATTCCAATCAATATTAGTAAAGTTAAAGTCCCCCATAACAATTACCCTATTACTTTCACTCCAGTCCAGGATCGACTTTGCAATCCTTTCCTCTACCTCCCTACAACTTTTAGGAGGTCTATAAAAGACTCCCAACAGGGTGACCTCTCCTCTCCTGTTTCTAATCTCAGCCCATACTACCTCAACAGACAAGTCCTCATCAAACTTCCTTTCTGTCACTGTGATACATTCTTTGACTAATAATGTCACTCCTCCCCCCCTTCTACCTCCTTCTCTACTCCGACTGAAGCATTTGAACCCCGGAACCTGCAACAACCATTCCCTGCTCTATCCATGTCTCTGAAATGGCCACAACATCGAAGTTCCGGGTACTGATCCAAGCTGCAAGTTCCTCCACCTTATTGCGAATACTTCTTGCATTAAAGTGTACACATTTCAAACCATGCCCTACTCCACCCGTACGCTGCTGTGCTTTACAGTTCTCATCTATGACCCCCCTATTCTCGTCCCTCTTAACATCCAAGTTACTCAGGATCCCACCTCCCCTCTGAATCAGTTTAAACCCCCCTGCATAGCCTTTGCAAATTTTCCGCCCAAGATATTGGTTCCCCTCTGGTTCAGGTGTAGACCATCTCTCTTGAAGAGGTCCCACCTACCCCAGAATGAGCCCCAATTGTTCAAGAACCTGAACCCCTCCCTCCTGCACCATCCCCGCAGCCACAAGTTCAAACATTTCCTCTCTCTGTTCTTCTCTAAACTATCCTGTGGCATAGGCAAGAGTCCAGAGATAACCACTCTGTCTGTTTTGGCCCTCAGCTTCCACCCCAACTCCATAAATTTCTGTTTAATATCCCCTTCCCTTGTCCTACCTACATCATGTGTCCCTACATGAACTATGACATGGGGCTGACTCCCCTCTCCCTTAAGAATCTTAACTCACCTAAGTACTAAAAGGTTTACCTACCTCAGTTCTAAAAGGTTTACCCCCTTATCCTCAAACTATGAGCTCTAGTTCTGGACACCTCACCCTCCTTCAGGACCATTCTTTTTTATAGAATCATAGAATCTTTCTTACTCTACCTTGCCCAATCCTGTTAGAATTGAATAAGTTTCTATGAGACCCCCTTTTACTCTCCCGAACTCTAATGAATACAATCCTAACTGATTTAGTCCCTTCTGGTATGACAAACTTGCCATCTAAGAAATCAGTCTGGTAAACCTTCACTGAACTCCCTCTAAAGCAAGGATATCCTTTCTCATTAAGGACACCAAAACATCACAGGAATGGTCTCATCAATGTCCTGTAAAATTGCAGTAAAACATCCCTCTTTCTATCTTCAATCTTCTTGCTGTGAAGGCTAACATACTATTTGCCGTCTTCATTGTCTACTGTACCTGCAAGCTTACTTTCAGCAACTGATACATGAGGACACTAAAATCTCACTGAGTAACCATCTCTCTTTATACCTAGTCAGGTAATTATTTGCCTTTCTATTTTTGCTACCAAAGTGGATAACCTCACATTTATTCACATTATAATGCATCTGCCGTGCATATGCCCGCTCACTCAGTCTGTCCAAATCACACTGAAGCATCTCTTACTCACCCAACATTGTACCACCTACAAATTTGAATATAATACATTTAGTCCCCTCTTCCAAATATATGATGTGAATAGTTGGGGTCCTAGCACAGATCCCTATAGTGTCCCACTAGTCACTGTCTGCCAATTGTATGAATGAGCCAGCTGGACCGTTACTTTATTGCACAGTAAAATGTTTCTTTTTTCCCCTCTATGCCTTCTTTCCCTATGTCTCTTAGCACTTTGTCTCTGTAATACTCGAGTGTTCTCTGTATTACTCTCTCTGCCTCCCTCTATCTCTCTCTCTGATTGTTCTCTTAGATAGCTCTCTCTTTCATTCTTCCTCTCATTCTCTGCTGCTCCCTCCCATGCTTACATTTTTTGTGTGTATGTTTCTCTCTCTCTTGAAGTTGCACTATTTAGGATTGAGCAGCTTGATGGAAGGAAACAGTCTGTCCACCGCAGGAAATTGTGCATTCTGTGTTGTTTCTTCTCTTTCTTTCTATCTCCTAAAGAGAGTCTTGCAAAATGTAACAGATTCTCACCACAAATTCCTGGCACGTACAATCAACATGTGTGTGTGTGTGTGGTGTGTGTGGTGTGTTGGTGTGTGGTGGGGGGGGGGGGGGGGGGGGGGGGGGGGGGGGGGGGCGAATTGGGGGGGGGGGTGGTCTACCATGTACTCGAGGGTTGAGAGATGGCACTTGAATGACCTGTTCGTGTCCTTCATTGACAGAAACTCCCCATTGTGTCATTTGGGCTGAGAGCCTTTCATTTTTAGCCTCCTGGTATTCTTCCAACTCCCCATTCCTTGCAGACACAAGTTACCTTCTGCTAACTCACTCAACGGACTGTGGTTTCTACCAGTAGCCACAGCAGGTCCTTTCACCACAGGGGTAACCACTTACTCTCCAATCGCACTGAATGTTCATATTCAGACACCAGCAGCAGATTCTCAACACTGACCCAAATAATTTAATATTGTAGTCCCCCCCAGAGCAATATCTCCCTTCCAAAAGATTATTGCCTTTCATCCATCACCTTCTCCCTTCATCTATCAGAGGATTGAGCCTACAGCCTACAGGTCCTCATCAAAAAATTCTCCACCAATCACTCTGATTGACTCTTTGCCATAAAACCAATGTACCTTCTCAAAACGTTTGCAGCACAGGGTCAACCTTTTAACATGCATGGACCTTTTAATTTTCTTTCACAAACACATTCAACAAAATAACTTAAATGGGCTGACTTGTGTGTGGTTTGTGTGTGAACCTTTGTGTTGCCATGCAGCCAAGCAGCAGTGCAGCTTAGGGCAAACATTGCATGCAAATCATCGTTTAGACCAAACTTTTCATCAGCTCTTCTTACAACTCCTTGGGCAGAGTGACAGTGACAGAGAAACAAAAGAAGCAAGAATGATTAAGAGACAAACAAAGAGAGAAAGAGAAATACACATTTACACACAGGCACAGAACAAGAAAGAGACAAAACCAGAGAGCATAAGAAAGAGAGAGAGAGAGGCGGACATTCACAGTTTGGGAAATTCGATAAGCTCTAAAAACAAGTGTGAAGATTGTGATGCATGATTAACGTTCCTGTTGCTTCTGTTGCAGGCAGTGAGCAAATTTTGTGCTGCCTATGATTAACATGATTGTACAGTGTCCTAGCATTAATTTTATCGTTGAGTGAAAGTTCTGAGCAGGGCTACAAAAAGGATAACACAAATTCAAGGCATCTGCACTCTTTCAGCACTCATTCAGATAACTGGACAGTATTCCATAACACTCCCGACTTGTCTTGTAGATTATAGAAAGGCTGTGGGAAGCAAGAAGAATTGCAGAAACCTACACTGCAAAATTCTCAGCCTGTAACTTGCTCATATAATCAAAATATTTATGAGGTTAGACCAGTTAAGTTGATTATTGACACTCAAGACATTGAGGGTGTGGGATTCAGGTAATAAGGAGGTGGTGGTGTCTGGATATTGCCACTAGTTTTGCAGTTCAGAGACCCAGGGTAATGCTCTGAGGACTGGGATTCGAATCCATCAGAGCAGGTGATGAAATTGGAATTCAATAAAAACTTTGAATTAATGGGTGACCATGAAAACATTGTCAATTCTTGTAAAAACCCATCACATTCACTAATGTCCCTTAAGGAAGGAAATCTACCACCCTTAGCTTGTCTGGCCTACATGTGACTCAATGTGGCCAAGCAAAACATTCAGTTCAAGGGCAATTAGGAATGGGCAACAAATGTTGGCCTTGCTAGCAACATCCACAACTTGTGAATAAATAAAAAGAAAAAGCATCAAAGGTCAAAAGGAGATATTTAGGTTGTCTGTTGTTGGATTGCATAATATGACCATACTTGACCTTGAACCACTGCAGTCTGTGAAGTATTTCTCATCGTTACATTATTCTGGTTTCCCCAGTGATGTGTCATTGAGTCCCTCCTATTTGTCATGTAACAACAGATTTCACATGGGCACTGACAATATCTTATCAACTTTAGACCCTTCCACTCTTTCAAATAGTCATGTTCCTTGCTTGATATCCAATATTTGATGTGCAAATATTTCTCCAATTACATTTGGATAGACCAAAGTCATGTTTTTAACATCTGCAATAAACTCAGTTTGTTAGCCATCAGTTCCACCCCTCCTCTTAACAACTGTCTGAGTCTAAGGCACAGCGTTTGCAACTTTGGCATTCCAGAAATGTCTGAGTGGAACATCTGATCATGTACCTTCAGCATCATGAAGACCACCTATGTCCAATACATAACATCAACTTTCTCTACTTCTTTCTCATTCTATTACCTCTTACTGATTATTCCAATGGTCTGCAGGCTGGCTATTATACATGAGTTCAGCAAAGGATGGAGTGGAGGGCTAGGAGATGAGTTCAATCCCACCACAGGAGATGGTGGAATTTGAATTCAATAAAAAAAATCTAGAATTAAGAATCTGTTGATGAACACAAAACTATTGTTGATTGTCGGGAAAAACCCATATGATTTACTGATGTCCTTTAGAGAAGATAATCTGCCATCCTCACTTGATCTGACCTATATGACTCCAGAGCCACAGCAATATGGTTAACTGTTAACTGCCCTCCAAGGACAACTAAGATTGGGCAATAAATGCTGGCCCGCCAGCAACACCCATGTCCCACAAATGAATTAAACAAAAGCAAAGTCTTTGTTTCCCACGTCCCAACTTGGACTAAGTTCACCTCGCCAATAACGTAACCGTACTGGGTCAGGGACAGAATGCAATGCTTTCCACAGAGAAGTCACAGGAGTTTCATTTGTTTCTGTATAAACACTGAACTTTCCTGAAGTACTGTATAAACACTAACTTGAACTTTGCCAATGTCCTAGAACCATAGAAAATTACAGCTTAGAAACAGGCCTTTTGGCCTTTCTTGTCTGTGCTGAACTATTTTTTGCCTAGTCCCACTGACCTGCACTTGGACCATATCCCTCCACACTCCTCTCATCAATGAACCCATCCAAATTTTTCTTAAATTTAAAAGTGACCGCACATTTACCACTTTATCCAGCAGCTCATTCCGCACTCCCACTACTCTCTGTGTGAAGAAGCCCCCCTAATATTCCCTTTAAGCTTTTCTCCTTCCACCCCTAACCCATGTCCTCTAGTTTTTTTTTCTCCTCTAGCCTCAGTGGAAAAAGCCTGCTTGCATTCATTCTATCTATACCCATCAAAATCTTATACACTCTATCAAATCTCTCCTCATTCTTCTACGCTCCAGGGAATAAAGTCCTAACCTATTCAATCTCTCTCTGTAACTCAAACTTTTCAAGTCCTGGCAACATCCTTGTGAACCTTCTCTGCACTCTTTCAACCTTATTTACATTCTTCCTGTAACTAGGTGACCAACTAGGTCCTGTACGAACAATGGACTTTTCTCAAATTCTGTAGCAATATTCAACTTTTTCAACATCCATAATAAAAACTGAACTTCACACCAAAGAACAAATAAAAGTACAGCACAGGAACATCCCTCCAAGTCTATGCTGATTAAACATGGGACTATGCCAACATCCTAAATAGATACTGTACTTCTCGATTTCCTCAAAGGCATGGTGGCATGCTGGTTAGCACTGCTGCCTCACAGTGCAGGGATCCAGGTTCGGTTCTGGCGCTGGGTCACTGTTTGTATAGAGTTTGCACGTTTTCCCAGTGTTACAAGGGTTTACTCCAGATGATCTGGTTTCCTCCCACAGTCCAATGATACGTGCATTAGGTTGATAGGTGATGATAAATTGTCCTTTTGTGTTCCAGGATGTATAGGTTATGGGGGATTAATGGGGTAAATATGTCGGGCTACAGAGATGGGCTTTGGGTGGGATGTTCTGTTGAAAGGTTGGTGCCAATTCAATGGGTGAAATGGCCTGTTTCTGTATTGCAAGATCTCTATGGTTTCTATGAACAAATATTGGACTGTCTCAAAGCCCTTTCTAGGCATGGAACAAGCCAAAGTGTCATATAAACAATGAATTCCCCAGTATCCAATATTAATACTGAAATTTCCCCAACATCTGGTCTCATCAGTATTTTGCCAAAAATCTGTAAAAACACTGAACTTGATTTGATTTGATTCATTATTGTCATATGCATTATATAGTAAGAAGTATTGTTTCTTACATGCTATACAGACAAAGCACGCCATTCGAGAAGGAACATAGAGGGTGTAGAATGCTGTGTTACAGTCATAGCTAAGAGGCAGAGAAAGATCAGCTTAATTCATTCAAAAGTCTGATGGCAACAGGAAAAAGCTTTCTTGAGTCGATTTGCACGTGACTTCAGACATTGTATCTTTTTTTAGATGGAAGAAGGTGAAAGAGAGTATGTCCTGGGTGCATGGGGCCCTTAATTATGCTGATTGCTTTTCAAGGCAGAGTCAATGGATGGGTGGCTGGTTTGAGTGATTTTACTCACATTGTGGACTCTGTCTCATTATTGTTCGAGGTTCAAATGGTGTCATCAGCAAAATTGAAAATTGAGTTGGAAGGGAATTTGGCCACACAGTCATAAGTGTTTGAGGAGCATAATAAGGGGCTGAGGACACAGCCTTGTTGAGGATAGTCATGGAAGAGGTATTGTTGACTATCCTTATTGATTGCAGTCTGTGGATTAGGAAGACTTGGCTCCACTCACAGAGGGATGAGCTGAACATGAGGCCATAGAGTTTGGAGATGGGTTTTGTCGGAATAATAGCATTGAAGGCTGAGCTATGGTCAATAAATAGAAGTCTGACATAGGTGTTTTTGTTATCCAGATGTTCTAGGGTTGATACAGGGCCAGGAAGATGGCATCTGCTATGGACCTGTTGCGGCGCTAGATGAACTATAGTGGACTATAGGTAACCTAGGAGCTGGAATTGATATGTCCCATGACTAACCTTTTGAAGTACTTTGTAATGATGGATGTCATAGCCACTGAATAATAGCCATTAAGGACGCTACTTGGCTTTTCAGGATGATGGCCGTCTTTCTGAAACAGATAGGGACCTCAAATTGGTGTTATTTGAGGTTAAAGATGTTTATGACTACCTTCACCTGCTGGTCTGTGCAGGATCTGAATGCTCATCCGTATACCCCACACTGGACAGTCATTTTCCATTAATGTGCCCAACATTCTGTATAAATACTAAACTTTCTCAACATCCTGTACAAATACTGAACTTTCTCAACACCCTGTATAAACATTGAACTTTCTCAAAATCCTCAATGTCCCGTATAAACACTGAACTTTTTCAATGTCCTCTATGAACACTGAACTTTCTCAACGTCCTGTATAAACACAGATCTTTTCCAATGTCCTGTATAAACAATGAATTTTCTCATCATCGTGTGTAATTATTGGACTTCCCCAACATTCTGTATAAACACTGAACTTCCTTATCATCCTGTATAAACATTAGATCTTCTCACATTCCTGTGTTAACATTGAACTTTGCCAACGTCCTGTCTGAACACTGAACTTTCTCAATGTCCTGTGTAAATACTGAACTTTGCCAACATCCTGTATTAACAGTGAACTTCTTCAACATCCTGTATAAGCCCTGAACTTTCTCAATGTCCCACTAAAGCACTAAATATTCTCAAGGCCCTATTTAAATACTGAATTTTCTCCATGTCCATAAGTGCTGAACTTTCTGAATGTCTGTCTATATAGTAATGTCTTAACTATGTTAGGCATTGTGACTTTTGAACAGAAAAGAAAATACATGGGGCCCAATTTTACCATTTTGATTCTAAATGCTGAGTGGACTTGAATCTGCGGGTGTTTCAGATCTGATTTTTAGATCTGTTTTCCAGCGCCCCCATACGCACTCTGTCTGCAAAAATATCAGCGAGTATGAATCATGCTGCACAAGCTTGTGGCTGGAGCTTATTACATCTAAAACACCACTGCTCCGATCGGTTCTTCCAACTGCAGATGTTCACAAAAAAAAAATAGAATGCTGCTCCTCTACCACATCGCATCTGGGCCAGATAATGCCTTCCCATGGCCCCACAGACATTGCTTCACCTCCCCCCCCCAACATCACTGACTGCTTTCTTCCCCCACCCATCGCCACCCAGACTGATCACGGCCTCCTCTCCCCTTTCCCCCCAGTGATCTCAGGCAGAGTGGCAGTAGCCTCTCCTTCCCCCTCACGCATCTCAGGCAGAGTGGGAGTGGAACTTCTTTTCCCCTTACTCATCACAGGCAGAGTGATTCATACTTCCCTCTCCACTCTACGGATATCAGGCAGTTTGAACTCCTTCACCCCCACCTCGGGAACCCTCCCGAATAAGGCCCCCATCTCTTCTGGACTCCGACGGCTGTGTAACACCTCCTTCTCTCTCTCCTATCCCTAATCATTGAGGCCCTAATCCACCACCATACCCCCTCTGCCCATCAGCACATCTGCAAGTGCTCACTTGCCTTCCCCTCAATGCTAACAAGCTGGAATGCTCATCCAAACTGACTGCAGCTGATTTGTCCTAATGAGAGGCAGTTCCATTAAAAACCCAAGAATGGACAGGCAGGCAGGCATCCCTGCACAAAGTGTGTGTACCAGCAGCTCCCCCGATTCTTTGAGGATGATCCGGGGGGTGGGGGGCTACTGAATACAGCAGAGACAAGGCAGGACATTCTCTTCCCTCGCTGGAGGATGCAGACCAAGGATGGCCTGTGATGAAGTCACTGTCTCAGTCAGTGCCATGGGCACAACGCAGTGCTGGAAAAAAAGTCAATGGCTTCATCTGTGCAGCAAAGGTGATTTCTGAACCCCATTTTGCATTTTCTCCCAAATTTCCCCCATATCCTTTCATCCCCAGTACTCTGTATGCTTTCAGCTCCCGACCGTCCAAGCATCTCCTTCCTTTCTCCCCACTGTGAGCCCCACTGTGTTTGTCCTCTCAGGACCACCACCTGATTCTCTGCATGAGTCACACCACCATTTCTTTCACGGTTCCTTTTATCTCCACAGGAGAAGACCAAGCAACAACACCCGTGAGAGGGCGAAGATAGCGGTGGTGAGCAGATCTCTAAGTCCTCGTCCCCTTTGAGGAGCAGACGCTGGAGCTCTCCAGAGAAGGGGAGATGCGAGCTGTCAGCGACAACATGGTTGGGCTGCTGTCAAGATGTGAGCACCTGTCATACCTTCAATAAGGCAACCTCTCAGGGACACGAGTTTCGGGTGTGAGGGGCAAGGTTTAAAGGAGATGTGAGACTCATGTTTATTCACACAGAGAGAATAGTGGACGCCTGGAACGTGCTGCCAGAGGAGGTCATGGATGCAAATACGATAGTAACTTTTAAGGAACACTTCAACAGCTATGTGAATGGCATGGGAATAGGGGCAAATGGTCCCCAGAAGGGTGGGGGTTACAAAGCAAATGGACAGCCGGGTCACTCAAGGGTTTGAGGGCCAAAGATCCTGTTCCTGTGATATAATTTTCTTGGTCCTTTTTTCTACACTCAATGGAAAAATGTGAATCGTGTGTTTGGCATCCCAGATTCCTGTACATCCCGGATTCCTCTCCCTCCCTTGTAATTAACCTTGTGTCTTGTGTTGCAGGATTAGATCTCAATGCTCCAGAGGCTCCTAGACTACAGGCCCCAGTTACAGCTCCTGTCCCTCCTGGTCCAGAGAGTGCAGATGAATCCTCAGAGGATATGGGTGGAGGGGCCTCCGAGTGTGGCATGCATGGGCTGCCACCTCCCAACTCACCACCCCAGATACTGACACATCGCTAGTGTATCCATTTGGCGTTGAGGCTTCTAGTCAATCTCTGGTGAGCACAATACATCTAATAACATACTTCGGATGGAGGAAGGAACATCCGAGGCCTCTGGCACGCAGGAGCCTGTCAGAAGTGAGGAGTCAAAGAACAAAGAACACAACAGTACGGGAAACAGGTCCTTTGGCCCAATGAGCCCGCGCCGCCACCCCGATGTTCCCACCTCTACCTGTGATCCCTGTCCATGTTTATAGATCTATGGATTAAAAACCCAAATTTGAGACAATTTAGGGAGAATTTTGTTTTGCCAATTAGCCTAAGAGCACATGTTCGGGATGTGGGAGGAAACTAGAGCACCCAGAGAAAACCCACGCAAGCATGGGGAGAATGCGCAAACTCCCACAGACACAGGCCCAAATCCATGTATCTGCACAGCACAGCGATAGTCACTGAGCTGTCGTGTTGCCCATCAAATGGTCCAGTCAAGCGTACACTAACGACGTGAAGCACTAGGATACTCTCGAAAAAAATCCAAGAGCAGCCTCTCACGACCCATCGCGTGTATGCCCCTCGTTAGACAACAAGGTGGACCAAAGCACCTGTAGGATAAAAACAAGTACATCAATATCATCATCTGTTTACACACTTCCCAGGGACTCCCAAGGCTCATGATCCCTATTTTAAATCAGTTTTCTAAACCCCTCCATTCCCATTCTGTTCATGTGCCCATCTAAGTATTTCTTAAATAACTCCAGAGTACCTGCCTCCACCACTTTACTTGGCAGTGCATTCCATACCCCACCACCCTCTGTGTGAAAAAACTCTCTCTAGCATCCAAATTATACCTTACCCCCCTCACTCTAAGCCCGTGACCCTCGTGCTATTCGAGTCCATCCTAGGAAAAAGCTTATCCCTGAGTCAGCTGGCCCCAAGCTACGTGCTGGTCCTCTGAGGTCACTTCTTCCTCAGCTGCTGGCGATGCAGCAACTGAGCCAGGGAATACATGAACAAACAGAGAACAAAGGAGAATATAGCACAGGAAACAGGCCCTTCGGCCCTCCGAGCCTGTGCTACTCATGCTTCCAACTATACTGTTTGTTTGTACTTCTCCATTCCCAGTCTGTTCATGTGGCTATCCAGATAAATCTTAAATGATCCCAGTGTGTCCCCTCTACCACCTTGCATTCCAGGCCCTCACCACCCTCTGTGTAAAATACATCCCTCTGACATCTGTGTTAAAACTTGCCCTCCCCTCATCTTGAATCTGTTCGTCACCTCCGACCTGGGAAAATGTTTCCCACTGTTCACTCTTTCTATGCCCTTCATAATTTTATATACATCTATTAGGTCGCCCCTCATCCTCCATCTTTCCAGGGAGAACAACCCCAGTTTACCCAATCTCTCCTCATAGCTAAGACCCTCCATACCGGGCAACATCCTGATAACCTTTTCTGCATTCTCTTCAAAGCCTCCATGTCATTCTGGTAGTGTGATGACCAGAACTGAACTCAGTATTCCAAATGTGGCCTAACCAATGTTCCGTATAGTTGCAACATCATACTCTATGCTCCATCCTATAAAGACAAGCATGCCATATGCCTTCTTCACCACCTGTGCTGCCACCTTCAAGGATCTGTGGACCTGCACACCCAGGTTCCTCTGTGTTTCTATACTCCTGATCCTTCTGCCATTTATTTTGTAGCTCCCCACTACATTAGTTCTACCAATGCATCACTTCACATTTATCTAAATTAAATTCCATCTGCCATTTCTCTGCTCAATTTTCCAACCTATCTATACCCTGCTGTATTCTCTGACAATGTTCATTGCTATCTTCAAGTCCAGCCATCTTCGTATCATCCACAAATGAAGCACGCAAGAGTGGCAAGAGTGGCCTGATCACCAGGCTTTTCACTTGCCAGAATGTACATCGGAGGTGGAAGGGGGCTAGCTGCCTACATTGGCCATGGCCTGTGATGTGCGCGGCAGCAGTCAACTGGAGGCCCTGGACCTTGATTATGCTGGCCCTCTTCCAGGTGTCTGGGATGTTTCCAGGCAGCCTTTTTATCTCATTGCCCTGAGATGCTCCAGTGTCAGGAAAAGGGGGAGATAGAAGGTGTAGCAACAGCCACAGTCTCCTGCTTCAAAAGCTCTGGCACGGGCTCAAGCCCTTCTTCCTCCCTTGGGGTTGCTGTGGGCCCCTGGGTCACTCCATTGGACAGCAGTGCTTCTTCAGTGAGCTCCAGAAGCTTCAGCATCACCTCGCATTGCCAGCCCTGGAGGATCACCTGCATCCTACCCATGGTGTTCGAATCCTCTGCAATGGCCACTTGAGTCAGGGCTACCTCTCAATGGCTGCAACAATTGTCCTCTGGAACTGGGCCATACTCTACAAGCACAGAGCCATGGCCTTCTGGAACTGGGCCACACTCTACAAGCACAGAGCCATGACTCTCTGTGATTTGGCCACACTCTACAAGCCCTCAGCCATGACTCTCTGTGACTTGGCCACATTCTCAAGGGCTGCTGCCATAACCCACTGTGTCTCAGTGCTGTCCTGCTGCATCTCCTACAAGCTCTTCAGCCTCTCAGCCTTGGGATTCAGAATCTCAGAAAGCCTGTTCAGTCTATCATAGATCATAGAACATTACAGCGCAGAACAGGCCCTTCGGCCCTCGATGTTGCGCCAACCAATTAAGAAAAAGCAATGACCCTCTAACCTAAACCATTCCCTTTTCATCCATAAACCTATCCACTGACCTCTTAAATGCCCCCAAACTTGGCGCATCTATAACTGCAGCAGGCAGGGCATTCCATAGCCTTACCACCCTCTGGGTAAAGAACCTACCTCTGACATCCGTCCTATAACTACCACCCCTTAATTTAAAGCTATGTCCCCTCGTGCTAGCTTTCTCCATCCTAGGACAAAGGCTATCACTGTCCACCCTATCTAAACCTCTAATCATCTTATATGTTTCAATAAGTCTCCTCTTAGCCGCCTTCTTTCTAACGAAAACAACCTCAAATCTCTCAGCCTCTCTTCATAAGACCTGCCTTCCATACCAGGCAACATCCTGGTAAACCTCCTCTGTACCCTCTCCAATGTCTCCACATCTTTCTTATAATGTGGGGACCAGAACTGTACACAATACTCCAAGTGCGGCCGCACCAGAGTTTTGTACAGTGGCAACATGATGTTGCGGCTCTGAAATTCAATCCCCCTACCAATAAAAGCCAAGACTCCGTATGCCTTCTTAACAACCTTATCAACTTGATTGCCAACTTTCAGGGATCTATGCACATGTACACCAAGATCCCTCTGTTCATCAACACTATTAAGAGTCCTACCACTAGCCCTATACCGTACACATTTGTTATTCCTGCCAAAGTGAATTACCTCACACTTTTCCGCATTAAACTCCATTTGCCACCTCTCGGCCCAGCTCTGCAACTTGTCCAAGTCTCTCTGCAAACTATAACACCCCTCTTCACTGTCTACCATTCCTCCGACTTTGGTATCATCCGCAAATTTAGTAATCCATTCTTCTAAACCCTCATCCAGATCATTTATAAGTTGTGGCGTGAAGTGACTAGGCCATTGCTTGGAGCCTGCCCCGATGGCGAGGATCCCATGCCCCAGGGTTTCCATTGCAGACACCACCTTTGCAGTGTTGTCTTGAGAAGCATTCAAGACAGGCAATAGCTGGTCCGCCTGAAAGCCTTGCAGTTGGTTCACTGTCAGCCCCTCCCTCATTCCCTGGTTCTGCCCTTGCCTCTCCAACAGCTGAGGGAGAAGTGATCTCAGAAGCCCAGCATGCAGCCTGGGGCCAGCTGAGACTTCACTTCTAGCAGACTGCTGAATGCCAGAAGTCTCAGATGACTTGACTCCCTGGACTTGACGGTAATGATTGAGTGGGGTGAATATACTGGGCCAGGAGATTACAGATTGTGCTTGAGTACAAGTCTGCTGCTAGTGATGGCCCATAGCATCTCATGGATACGCAGTCATGGGTTACTAGATCTGTTCAAATTCTGTCTCATTTTGCATGGTGATAATGTCACACAATACAATGGAGGTTATTCTTATTATGAAGGTGGGACATTGTCCCCACAAGGTCTATGCGGTGGCCACTCTTATCAATATTATTATGGACAGATGCGGCTGCAACTGGCAGATTGGTAAGGATGAGGCCAAGTTTGTATTTCTCTCTTGTTGGTTTCTTTACTACCTGCTACAGACCCAGTCCAGCTGTTATATCCTTTAGGACCCATCCAGCTCGGTCAATAATGCTGCTACGTGGCCACTCTTAGTCGTGGACATTGAAATCCCTGACCCAAAGTATATTTTGTGATGTTGTCACCCTCAGTGTTTCTTCCAAGTCTTATTCAATATGGAGGATTTTTTTTTATTCATTCGTGGGATATGGGCATTGCTGGCTGGCCAGCATTTATTGCCTATCCCTAATTACCCTTGGAGAGCAGTTGAGAGTTAACCATATCACTGTGGATCTGGAGTCTCATGTAGGTCAGACCCTTGTAAAGATGGCAGATTTCCTTCCTTAAAGGAACCAGATGGGTTTTTCCAACAATCGACAATGGTTTCATGGTCATGAATAGACTCTTAATTCCAGATATTTTTGTATTGAATTCAAATTCTACCATCTGCCATGTGGGATTTGAACCCAAGTCCCCAGAACGTTAGCTGAGTTTCTGGATTAATAGTCTAGCAATAATATTACTAGGTCTTCCCAGACTAGACCATCGCCTTCAGGAGTGTTGATTCAACATCTGAAGGAGATTGATAATCAATAAGAGGTTTCCAGTAAGAATTTTATTGCCCATGTTTAACCAGAAACCATAAAACTTCATGGGATGCAAAGTCAGTATTGAGGATTCCCAAGGCAACTCCCTGTATACCACAGTGCCGCCATAACTGTCCTGTCAGTGGGACAGGACATATCGAGGGATAGTAATGGTGGTGTAAGGAATGTTATCTGAAAGATAAGATCGCGTGAGAATGATTATGTCAGGCTGTGCTTGACTAGTCTGTGAGACAGCTGTCCCAATTTTGGCATGAGTCCCAGGATGTTGGTGAGGAGGACTTTGCAGAGTCGATCGGACCATTTCCTTTTGCCATTGTCTTTTCCATTGTCTAGGCCAATGCTAAGTAGTCCGGCTTCATTTCTTTGTTGAGACTTTGTAGCAACTAATATAACTGAGTGACTTGCTAGGCCTTTTCAGAGGGCAGACCAGGTAAGAATACGTGGAACCGTAATCATGTTAGGTCAAGAGCCATCTGAACTTCATTCCATTGTTTGTCTTCATCTGGAAGTCTTGGAGCAAGTATTTACCTCCTGCAGCTTCTGTCTGCATCACTATTGTTAGCTGGAATTACAAAAACAACCCTGAACCTTGGAACCTTGGAATAAGATAGCCCATAACAATGGATCCTTGACTCCTTCGGATTTGGAAGGTTTACTGCAGAAGGAAATTGTTCTGTAAATGGTATAGCCCTTTGAAATATTTACCACACAGAGGATCCTAGATGTGCAATCCACAGTTCCCTAAAGGTGGCAAATCAAGTGGACAACGTTCTCAAGAAGGCATTTCCCAAGCTTGCATCGGTCGGGGCACTGCATGTAGGAATTGGAAAATCATGTAGCAGCTGTATAAGACTTTGGTTAGGTTGCATTTGGAGTATTATGTGCAAGTCTGGGTCACTACATTGTTGGAAGGATCTTGATGCACTGGAAAGGGTGTAGAAAAGATTTACGAGGATGTTGCCTGATTCGGAGGATATGGACTATAAAGAAAGGTTGAACAAATTTAGATTGCTTTCACTAGAGCAATGGAGGATGAGAGGAGGCCTAATAGAGGTTTACAAGGTTATGACAGGTTTGCATAGAATGGATAGTCAAAAGTGTTTTTCTCAATGACGAAGGATCAATTACTTGATTGAAAATGAGAGGGATAATGTTTAAAAAAGATGTAAGGGACAAAATTTTCACACTGAGCATGATGAATGCTGGAGGAGGTGGTGGAAGCAGATTCTATAATAACGTTCAAGATGGATAGATACATAAGTAGGCAGAAGGATATGGATCATGTAGAGGCAAGAAAATATTAGATTAGAGAAGCATCTGTGTTGGCACAGATTTGGTGGGCCGAAGGTCCTTTCCTGTGTTGTACTGTTCTTTGTTCTAAGTCATTCCCTAGCACAGCTCACCTGTTATTCAAACCTTTATTCATCCTGTTGTTATCTTCAGGCTTGATTATTCCAGCGCACTCTTGGCTCCCTGCCATCTTCCAGCCTCAATAAACTTGATCACATCCAAAATTCATATTCCAACCCTCACCAAGTTCTGCTCCTCCATAGTCCTGTGCTGTTTGATTTATATTAACTTCAGGTTAAGGAATGCCTTAATTTTAACATACTTATTCACCTCAAAATCTATCTTTATTACCAATGTTTTGGTCAACTGCCTTTTATCACTTGTGATCAGATTTGGTTTGATAAAATTTGTGGAACATCCTGAGACATTCTGCTACATTAAAGTTGCTATGTAAATGAAAGTTTCTGTTATGTTATGGAGTGGTAGTGAATAAAGTTCTAGATTGCCTTTCGCGTGTCAATTTTGTTGCCTCAAAGTGATTGATTTAGAATGCAAGGCATTTTTAAGGAAGTCTGGTTAATCAGTTTTGTGCCTAAGTAACCATGAAATCAGAGAACACAAACATAGGAAGTTTTCTATTGCCATCAGTAACTTCCCCATTGCTTTAGAATTGCCACAAAGTGCCAATCAGTTCCAATGCCACTGTCGACACAGGAAGAAGGGAGAATCCTGCGTCCCCCCAGAAGGAAGGGAGAATCCAGTGTCCACCCAGGAAGGAGGGAGAATCCAGTGTCCACAATAAGAAGGGAAGTTCCACTGACCTCCCAGAAAGGAAGGAAGACCCAGTGTCCGCACAGGAAGGAGACAAGACTCACTGTCTGCACAGAATGGAGGGAAGATCCAATGTCTGCAAAGAATGGAGACAAGACATGGGAAGGTGATGACCTTGTGGTATTATCACTAGATTGTTAATCTGGAAACTCAGCTAGTGTTTGGGGACCCAAATCTGAATCCCACCACGGCTGATAGCGGAATTTGAATTCAATTAAAAATATCTGTTGTCAATTCTTAGATAAACTCATTTGATTCATTAATGTCCTTTAGGGAAGGGAATCTGCCATTCTTACCTGGTCTGGCCATGTGACTCCACATGGGATACCAATTTGGAAGGAAGAAAACCTTCAACAACCTCAGGAAAAAAAAGGATGGGGTGGAAACTGCTGACTATAGCAGGTTCTAAGATTGGTTCGATTTGAGAAGGCTAGCAATGATGACAGATTGGAAAGGGAACTAGCTGGGTGTGTGGAGAAAGCCGCTGTCAACTGTCCCAGTCCCCCATGGACTCTCCCTGGTCCCCTACAAACTCTCCTTATTCACTGACAGGACTGTCTCTATTCACTGACAGTCACTGACAGGATTCTCCCCAGTCACTGACCGGACTCTCCCCAGCCCCCCACAGACTCTCATTCACCGACAGAATTCTCCCCAGTCACTGACCAGACTCTCCCCAGCCCCCCACAAACTCTTCCCAGTCACTGACCGGACTCTCCCCAGCCCCCCACAGACTCTCATTCACCGACAGAATTCTCCCCAGTCACTGACCAGACTCTCCCCAGCCCCCCACAAACTCTTCCCAGTCACTGACAGGACTCTCCCCAGTCTCCCCAGTCATCTTTGCTGGATCTCTATGATTGTTCCTGGCTCTACCTTAGCACTGAAATGACTCTTATCAAAGTTATTATGTAACTATGATTAACTATCACCAGTCACCTTTATTAACTATCAGCAGTTTTTAACCTGGCTAATCATAATACCTCTCCTCCACCCCTAGCTGATTGTGTCTGCCTCTTACATGATTCCAATTTTAAGTTTCTAATTATAGGTACAGAATTAATTGCACTGGTTTTCTTCCTGATCATGCATCTCTGGTTAGGTTTGATATCCCAACAGGTCACCAACAGGACTCTCCCAATTCACTGACAAGTGTCTCTGCATCTACTGACAGGACTGTCCCCAGTCACCGACATGATGTTCCCATTCACTCTCCCCAGTCACTGACAGAACTCTCCCCAGTCACCGACATGATGTTCCCATTCACTCTCCCCAGTCACTGACAGAACTCTCCCCAGTCACCAACATGATGTTCCCATTCACTCTCCCCAGTCACTGACACAACTCTCCCCAGTCACTGACATGACTCTCCCCATTACTGACAGGATTCTCCCCAGTCACTGACACAACTCTCCCCATTCACTCTCCCCAATCACTGACAGGATTCTCCCCAGTCACTGACACAACTCTTCCCATTCACTCTCCCCAATCACAGACATGACTCTCCCCAGTCACTGGCGTGACTCTCCTCATTCACTCTCCCCAATCACTGACACGACTCTCCCCAGCACCAACAGGATTCTCCTCATTCACCGACAGGATTCTCCCCTGTCACCGATAGGAATCTCCCAGTTACTTTTCCAGTAATAACAACAATCTCCCCAGTCACTCTCCCAGTCACCAACTGGACTCTTTGCATTCACTCCCCCAGTAATAACAACACTTTCCCCATTCACTCTGCCAGACACTGAAAGGGCTCTCCCCATTCACTCTCCTTATTCATCGACAAAACTCTACCCATTCGCTCTCCTCATACACTTCCTCCATTCACTCTGCCAGTCACAAAAAGGACTCTCCCCATTCACTCTCCCTATTCACCAACAAGAATTCACCACCTTAGTGATGGACAGGGATAGGCATGAAGCTGGGGGCTGTAG
The DNA here is from genome assembly GCA_024679065.1 of Sphyrna mokarran. Classification (NCBI taxonomy): domain Eukaryota; kingdom Metazoa; phylum Chordata; class Chondrichthyes; order Carcharhiniformes; family Carcharhinidae; genus Sphyrna; species Sphyrna mokarran. The sequence continues at coordinate 62,484,203 of JAGIQG010000008.1, read as the reverse complement.
TTATAGCTGGGGGAAGGGTAATTATGAGGCCATCAGGAGAGAATTAGGGTGCATAGATTGGACTAGGGAACTACAGGGACTGGGAACATCTGGAATGTGGTGCTTATTCAAGGAGCAGCTGCTGCGAGTCCTTGATAAGTATGTCCCTGTCAGGCAGGGAGGAAATGGACGAGTAAGAGAGCCTTGGTGTACGAAAAGAGTTGATTTGCTGGTTAAGAAGAAAAAGGAGGCTTATGTCAGGATGAGGCTTGAAGGCTCAGGTAGTGCAATGGATAGCTATAGATTAGCTAGGAAGGAGGTAAAAAGTGAATTGAGGAGAGCTAAGAGGGGACACGAGAAGATGTTGGCTGATAGGATTAAGGAGAATCCTAAAGCTTTCTTTCGATATGTTAAGAATAGAAGATTGGTTAGGGCAAGATTAGGGCCAGTCATAGACAGCAGTGGGAAGTTGTGCGTGGAGCCTGAAGAGATTGGTGAGGCACTGAATAAATATTTCTCTTCGGTATTCACGCAGAGTGCTGGAAATGTAGCTGTGGAGAGCACTGAGGTACAGGGTTGCAAATTGGGGAGTATTGTAGTAGATAGGGAGGATGTGTTAGAAATTCTCGAGGGTTTGAAGTTGGATAAGTCCCCTGGGCCGGACGGGATTTACCCTAGGATTCTCTGGGAGGCAAGAGAGGAGATTGCAGAGCCTCTGGCTCTGATCTTCAGGTCCTCGTTGGTTACGGGTGTGGTTCCGGAGGACTGGAGGATGGCGAATGTGGTCCCATTGTTTAAGAAGGGGAAGAGAGAACCTCCTGGGAATTATAGGCCAGTGAGTCTTACTTCTGTGGTGGGCAAGGTATTGGAGAGAATTATTAGGGATAGGATTTATAGTTATTTAGAGAGAAATGAATTGATTGGGGATAGTCAGCATGGTTTTGTGAAGGGTAGGTCATGCCTTACTAACCTCATTGAGTTTTTTGAGAAAGTGACCAGAGAGGTGGATGGGGGTAAGGCGGTTGATGTAGTATATATGGACTTTAGTAAGGCGTTTGATAAGGTGGCCCATGGAAGACTTCTACAGAAAATGCAGATGTGTGGAATAGAGGGTGATTTAGCTAATTGGATTAGGAATTGGCTGGCAGATAGAAGACAGAGGGTGGTGGTTGATGGGAGATATTCATCGTGGAGTTCGGTGACGAGTGGTGTGCCTCAGGGGTCTGTTTTGGGGCCCCTGCTGTTTGTAATTTTTATAAATGATCTGGATGAGGGTATTGAGGGATGGATCAGTAAATTTGCAGATGATACTAAAGTTGGTGGTGTGGTACATAGTGAAGAGGGGTGTTTTAGTTTACAGAGTGACTTGGACAAGTTGCAGAGCTGGGCCGAGAGGTGGCAAATGGAGTTTAATGTGGAAAAGTGTGAGGTAATGCACTTTGGCAGGAACAATAAATGTGTAGAGTATAGGGCTAATGGTAGGGCTCTTAATAGTGTTGAGGAACAGAAGGATCTTGGTGTATGTGTCAATAGATCCCTGAAAGTAGGCAGTCAAGTGGATAAAGTTGTTAAGAAGGCATATGGAGTCTTAGCTTTTATTGGTAGGGGGATTGAATTTAGGAGCCGCAGCATCATGTTGCAACTGTACAAAACTCTAGTGCGGCCGCACTTGGAGTATTGTGTGCAGTTCTGGTCGCCACATTATAAGAAAGATGTGGAGGCATTGGAGAGGGTACAGAGGAGGTTTACTAGGATGTTGCCTGGTATGGAGGGCAGGTCCTATGAAGAGAGGTTGAAGGATTTGAGGTTGTTTTCGTTAGAAAGGAGGCGGCTAAGAGGGGATCTTATTGAAGCATATAAGATGATTAGAGGTTTAGATAGGGTGGACAGTGATAGCCTTTTTCCTAGGATGGAGAAAGCTAGCACGAGGGGACACAGCTTTAAATTAAGGGGTATGAGTTATAGGACGGATATCAGAGGTAGGTTCTTTACTCAAAGAGTGATTAGGGAGTGGAATGCCCTGCCTGCAGCTGTTGTAGATGCGCCAAGTTTGGTGGCGTTTAAGAGGTTAGTTGATAAGTATATGGATGAGAAGGGAATGGTTTAGTTAGGAGGGGCATTGCTTTTTATTTTGGTCGGCACAACATCGAAGGCCGAAGGGCCTGTTCTGTGCTGTATTGTTCTATGTTCTATGTTCTATGTTCTAAGAATCTACCATTCACTCTCCCCATATACTCTCCCAGTAACCAACAGGACTTTCCCTATTCACTCTACCAGTTGCCAACAAAACTCTCCCCACTCACTTTCCCGATTCACTCTCCCAATTACTGACAACACTCTCCCAAAGTCTGAGGCCTTAAGCTGACAATGTTTTTGTAAGAATTTTGATGAGATGACCTGGTTTCATATGTCTGAGTTTTCTCATGATACAAAGCCTCAAGGCTTTAAGTCCCATCCCTCCCCACATGGCCTCTTAAATCTCAGCTTCCTTCCACTCCTCCATTGTTGGATCTGCCAGCGCGGCACCTGAAGAGAGATCCCAAAGTCCTAAATCTAATGCTTGCACCTCTATGCTAAGGTTTAGAGAGTTGTCTGTCCCTTATTATCCTGCAGCTCTCTTAGGTTGGAGTTCCTATCAAGAAGAATAGAGGTCATACCTCTAATCTATTACCTGCCAAATGGCTACCAGGCAGCACTTTTTGTCTCACCAGCTTCCTGCCAAGATTTTAGTCATGAGGACAGTGAATCGGTGTCTGATGTAATCCAAAGGCCTGAACTAATGAATTAGAGACATGAGATTAAATCTACTATGACAGCTGAGGAATCTATCTGGTATTAAAAAGCCAGTTATTGTTACCGTGAAATTTGTGGATTGCAAAATTCCATCTGATTCAGTCATATTATATAAGAGAAAATCTGCTGTACTTATCAGGTCTAGTCTATCTTTCAGTCCAAACTTACTGAAGAAAATACGGATGCATGGGATTGAGGATGATTTAATGGTTTGGATCAGGAATGGGTTAGCTGATGGAAGACAGAGGGTGGTGGTTGATGGGAAATATTCAACCTGGAATTCAGTGGTGTGCCGCAAGGATTTTATTTGGTGCCACTGCTGTTTGTCATTCTTATAAATGACCTAGATGAGGTTATAGAAGGATGGGTTAGTAAATTTGCAGATGACACTAAAGTCAAAGAACAAAGAACAAAGAGCAACACAGCACGGGAAACAGGCCCTTCGGCCCAACGAGCCCGCGTCGCCGTCCTAACGTCTTAATGACATATCCATGACTTTAGGCTATGCCTATTGTGGAAGATTCCCATATAGGGACCAATATAGGGACAATTTGTTACCCAATCAGCCTAAGAGCACATTTTTGGGATGTGGGAGGAAACCGGAGCACCCGGAGAAAACCCACGCAACCACGGGGAGAACGCGCAAACTCCCGCAGACACAGGCCCAAATCTATGTGTCTGCACAGCAACAGCGATAGTCTCTGAGCTGTCATGTTGCCCATCAGATGGTCCAGTTTAAGCATACACTAACGACTTGAAGCACTAGGCCACTCCTGAAGCAACATCCAAGAGCAGCCCTCGCACGACCTGCCGAATGCATGCACCTTGTTGGTCAACAAGGTGGACCGAATTGCCTGTGGAAACAAATAAGATATTTAGACAGTCCTGCTATATCCTTCTATCTGCAGACCGCTCATGTGGCTGTCCAAGAGACCCCTAAACAACCCTAGGGTGCCTGCTCCCACCACCTTACTCGGCAGTGCATTCCACACCCCCACTACCCTTTGTGTGAAAAACTGCCCTCTAATATTTGTCTCATACATAGCCCCCCTCACCCTAAGGCCATGACCCCTCGTTCTATCCATTTCTAATGGTGGAAAAAGCTTACCACCATTTACTCTATCTATACCCCTTATAATCTTATATACCTCTAATAGATCCCCTCTCAGCTGACGTCTTTCAAGGGAAAACAACCCCAGTGTGTTCAATCTTTCCTCGTAAGACAGCCCTTCCATACCAGGCAGCATCCTGGTAAATCTCCTCTGCACTCTCTCCAAGGCCTCCACATCCTTCCGGTAGTACGGCGACCAGAACTGGATGCAGTACTCCAAGTGAGGCCTAACCAACGTTCTATACACTTGCAACATCAGATTCCTACTCTTGTATTCTATACCCCTTCCTATGAAGGCTAATATACCATACGCTTTCTTTATCACATTCTCCACCTGTACTGACACCTTCAGAGAGTTGTGAACCTGCACCCCCAGGTCTCTCTGCGTCTCTATACTCTGGATAGTTTTACCTTTTATCCTATAACTCCCCTCTACATTATTCCAGCCAAAATGCATCACCTCGCATTTATCCAGATTAAATTCCATTTGCCATCTATCTGCCCAATCTACCAGCCTATCTATGTCCTGTTGTATTACCTGGCACTGCTCCTCAGTACCCGCCAATCCAAGCATCTTAGCGTCATCAGCAAATTTGCTGATCATACCACCTACCCCCTCTTCCAAGTCATTTATATAAACCACAAATAGAAGAGGTCCTAGTACTGAGCCCTGTGGCACACCACTAGTGACAGACCTCCAGTTGGAAAATGAGCCTTCCATTACTACCCGCTGTCTCCTCCTCCCAAGCCAGTTCTCAACCCATCTACATACCTGGCCCTCTATCCCATGCGCCTTCACCTTTTCTATCAGCCCACCATGAGGAACCTTGTCAAACGCTTTACTGAAATCCATGTAGACGACATCTACGGCTTGTTCTTCATTAACCGTTTTTGTCACCTCTTCAAAAAATTCCACTAGATTCGTAAGGTATGACCTCCCCTTAACAAAGCCATGCTGCGTATCCCTGATCAGATCGCAGCACTCCAGATGCTCATACATCCTGTCCCTGAGGATCCTCTCCATTAGCTTACCTATAACTGAAGTCAAGCTCACCGGCCTATAGTTCCCTGGGTTATCCCTCTGACCCTTTTTAAACAATGGTACTACATTTGCTATCCTCCAGTCCTCTGGGACCTCACCTGTGTCCAAAGAAGAGACAAAGATTTGCGTCAGAGGCCCAGCAAGGTCATCTCTCACCTCCCTTAGCAGCCTGAGGTAAATGCCATCAGGCCCCGGAGCTTTACAAATCTTTATGTTGCCTAAAAGTCCCAACACCTCTTCCCTCGTAATGATTATTTCCTTTAATGGGTCCTCAAATTTCTCAAAGCCGGCACCAGACATCAGGCCCCTCTCCCGCGTGAATACCAACGCAAAGTATTCATTCAGGATGTCCCCCATTCCCTCAGGCTCTAAGCATAGTTCCCCTCCTCTGTCCCTGTGAGGTCCAATCTTCCCTCTAACCATCCTTTTGCTCCTTACATAGGAGTAAAATGCCTTAGGATTTTCCTTAATCCTACCTGCCAAAGCCATTTCGTGGCCCCTTTTTGCCTTTCTGACACCCCTTTTAAGATCCCGTCTACACTCTCTATATTCTTCCAGCGCTGCCTCTGTCCCCAGTTGCCTAGATCTAATGTATGCCTCCCGCTTCTTCCTGACCAAGTCCTCAATATCCCTAGTAACCCACGGTTCTCTAATCCTACCTTTTCCATCCTTCCTCCTTACCAGCACATGTCTTTCCTGCAAAGATTTTAGTTTTCCCTTGAAAGACTCCCACACGTACAGCATCGACCTACCCTCAAACAGCTTATCCCAGTCGGTATCCTTAAGATCCTGCCTAATCTGGCTGTATCTAGCCCTCCCCCAGTTTAACACCCTCCCCTTAAGGCAGGCTTCATCTTTTTCCATTGATATCCTGATAGAGTCAGAGGAGTTATAGACAGTGAGGATGGATGTTACAGTTTGCAGAGGGACTAGGTAAGCTGTAGAGCTGGGCTGAGAGATGGCAAATGGAGTTTAATGTGGAAAAGTGTGAGGTGATTCACTTTGGAAGGAGGAACAGGATTACAATGTATTGGGCTAATGGAAAGACTCTTGATAGTGTGGATGAGCAGAGAGATCTCGGTATACATGTGTATAGATTCCTGAAAGTTGGCATTCAGGTTGATAGCATTGTTAAGAAGGTGTACAGTGTGTTAGCTTTTATTGGTAGAGGGATTGAATTTCAGAGCCATGAGATCATGTTGCAACTGCACAAAACTCTGGTGCGGCTGCACTTGGAGCATTGCGTACAGTTCTGGTCGCCACATTATAAGAAAGATGTGAAAGCATTGGAAAGGGTGCAGAGGAAATTTACAAGGATGTTGCCTGGTATGATGGGAAGGTCTTATGAGAAAAGGCTGAGGGATTTGAGGTTGTTTTCATTACAGAAAAGAAGGTTAAGAGGTGACCTAATTGAGGCATACAAGATGATCAGAGGATTAGATAGGGTGGGCAGTGAGAGCCTTTTTCCTCGGATGGTAATGGCTAATACAAGGGGACATTGTTTTAAATTGAGGGGTGATAAATACAGGACGGATGACAGAGGTAGATTCTTTACTCAGAGGGTAGTAAGGGCATGGAATGCCCTGCCTACAGCAGTTGTGGACTTGCCAACTTTAAGGGCGTTCAAATGGTCATTGGATAGACATATGGATGGATAACATATGGATAACATTGGAATAATTTAGGTTAGAGGGTCATTAGATTGGTTCCACTGGTCAGCGCAACATCGAGGGCCGAAGGGCCTGTACTGCACTGTAATGTTCTATGTCCTATGTTCTAACTTAAAGCAATGCAGTTGATTCTTAAGTATTCTCTGAAATGGTTGAACAAGTCAGTCAGTTGTATTCAATAAGGTAATTCACTATGGTCAATGAGAGATCGCTTTGTCAGCAACTCTCACAATGCATTAACAAATTCAAAATAAATTGCACTTATGCAATAAATCCCATGTCATTTCCTTCACCTACAAACCCGTTAATCAAAAACTTCAGTGCCAGCTAACAAGCCTGTGCCAAATTAAGGAGTAGTTTTAGATTCAGCCACCTCTTGCTAAGTCCTATCTAGGTCAAGAGAATGCCTCCATATTGCAGATTGGTTTACTTTCACCAAGGGCTGCATATTTGCTTTACAATTACGTTGAAGCTGGCCACGAGGGTGTTAAATGGTGATAAATATCGTTTGATGCTGACCCAAGCTTGATCAAATAAAACCACATCTTAGGTTAGTTAAAAAACAAAAGAGTGGTGTTTTTAACAGTCGGTCACAGTCATTCTGCTGACAGCCTTATCTCAGCAGATGCAGCTTCCTGCTCTGTCCCTTAGCTCACCACAAAGTCCACAGTCTGGCTAACATTAACCCCAACAAAATGGCAATACCTTCCTGGAGGTTTAAACCCAGGTCCTGGAGAAACCAGCCAGTAAGTCGCAGCCCAGAAATGCTTGCTGTGGAGTCTCGGCAAGGTATTAACTAAGTTTAGATCCAGCCAGTTATAAACATTACAGAAACTGAATATCCTACGTTGACATTGTTGTGACAAGGCAGCATTGGTTGAAAGCAAAAGGGAAAGCATGTGTTACCATTAACATGGTTTGCAGGGAGAAGATCTCAGTCACACACTGGTGTCCGTACTTAAATTCAGACAGTACAGAAAGAGGCCATTTAGCCCACTGTGCTTTACTAGCTTACTGAAAGGTCTATTCAGTTAGTTTCTCTAGCCTGACCTTTCCCCATAGCCCCGTAACTGTTTCCACTTCAAGGCTGGAATCATCAGCTCCAAAGTCTAAGTGCAGGGATGGGTGTGGAAGTGGAAGTGATCCTTGCTTGCGGAGGGTGGTAAAAAGTCTGAACAGGTGCAATATTGCAACTGCGTCTGTGTAGAGCATAGCTAATCTTGCTCTCCTTGCCATTATTTCATGGGTTCAGATGTCCACGCATCATATTTAAAGGGCATCCAAACAGCCTCCTTCACTTCCGTCCTCAGCCTGCCTCCCAGATCTAGCCTCCATTCCAATCCTGCCACCTTACCCAGGTCTAACCTTTGGGCAGTTTGTGTTACTGGCTGTTGATATGTGTAAGATTATGAGCGGCCGCCAACAAGGCGAAAGCGGTGTCTACTGATATCAAAGTCACGGAAGAAGTGAAGCTGGCAAGTCTAGTGACCCTCTTGCTAATGAAAACAGTTTCTCCTTATTTGCACCATCAAAACACTTCATAATTTTGAACACTCTATTAAGCTTTTCTATAATGTTTTCTTCTCTCAGGAGAACACCCCAGTTCCTAACTCTATCCAAATAATTGACTCCACCCATCCCAGATACCATTTTAGAAAATATCCTCTGCATGGCACGGTAGCACAGTGGTTAGTACTGCTGCTTCACAGCTTCAGGGACCTAGGTTCGATTCCTGGCTCGGGTCATGTCTATGTGGAGTTTGTACATTCTCCTTGTATCTGCATGGATTTCCTCTGGGTGCTCCAGTTACTTCCCATAGTCCAAAATGTATGGGTTAAGTTGATTGTCATGCTAAAATTGCCCCTTAGTGTCCTGGGATGCGTAAGTTAGAGGGATTGGCAGATAAATGTGTCAGCCCAGATGGGATTGTGGCCGGTGCAGACTCGATGGGCCGAAGGGCCTATTTCTACACTGTAGGATTCCATGATTTCTATTTCCAGATACTCTCCCTGATTTTGAGCTTTGTTTTCCATTTTCTCCAAGTTGTTCACACCTCATCTCCCTGGTTCTCAGACAGCTGCAACAATATTCTCCACCATATTCCAAATCTGGCATGCCTCTTTGAGGGAAGCACCTTTGCATATAGCATCAACAACTTGCATTTATATTGTGCCTTTAACACTGTAAAACATCCCAAGGTGCAGCACAGGAACCATTATCAACCAAAATCTGACATTGAGCTCCATAAAATACACAAAAGAAGCTATACAAAGAGCAGTGTGGGAATACGCTGTAGTGACTATAACAGAAATTGCCTAAAACGGTGTGGACTCAGTGCTTAACATATAAGAAAATCAAATATTCAGAAAAGATGGGGGAGTGGGGTGATGGGGATGTCAATACTGATTGCAGTTTTGAAAAAAGCAGCGCATTCTTGAAGAGGCAAGGACAGAATCAATTTCTTTTGAGTTGAGCAGCCAAAAAGTTAAGACACTTACATTGTTTGACTTATTCTTTGGGCCAGCAATTCGCAAAAGAAAGAACATAGAACATAGAACATAGAACAATACAGCACAGAACAGGCCCTTCGGCCTTCGATGTTGTGCCGACCAAAATAAAAAGCAATGCCCCTCCAAACTAAACCATCCCCTTCTCTTCCATATACTTATCAATTAACCTCTTAAACGCCACCAAACTTGGCGCATCTACAACAGCTGCAGGCAGGGCATTCCACTCCCTAATCACTCTTTGAGTAAAGAACCTACTCTGATATCCGTCCTATAACTCATACCCCTTAATTTAAAGCTGTGTCCCCTCGTGCTAGCTTTCTCCATCCTAGGAAAAAGGGCTATCACTGTCCACCCTATCTAAACCTCTAATCATCTTATATGTTTCGATTAGGTCCCCTCTTAGCCGCCTCCTTTCTAACGAAAAACAACCTCAAATCCCTCAGCCTCTCTTCATAAGACCTGCCCTCCATACCAGGCAACATCCTGGTAAACCTCCTCTGTACCCTCTCCAATGCCTCAACATCTTTCTTATAATGTGGGGACCAGAACTGCACACAATACTCCAAGTGCGGCCGCACTAGAGTTTTGTACAGTGGCAACATGATGCTGCGGCTCCTAAATTCAATCCCCCTACCAATAAAAGCTAAGACTCCATATGCCTTCTTAACAACTTTATGCACTTGACTGCCTACTTTCAGGGATCTATTGACACATACACCAAGATCCTTCTGTTCCTCAACATTATTAAGAGCCCTACCATTAGCCCTATACTCTACACATTTATTGTTCCTGCCAAAGTGCATTACCTCACACTTTTCCACATTAAACTCCATTTGCCACCTCTCGGCCCAGCTCTGCAACTTGTCCAAGTCCCTCTGCAAACTATAACACCCCTCTTCACTATCTACCACTCCACCGACTTTAGTGTCCTCTGCAAATTTACTAATCCATCCTTCAATACCCTCATCCAGATCATTTATAAAAATTACAAACAGCAGGGGCCCCAAAACAGACCCCTGAGGTACACCACTTGTCACCGAACTCCACGATGAATATCTCCCATCAACCACCACCTCTGTCTTCTATCTGCCAGCCAATTCCTAATCCAATTAGCTAAATCACCCTCTATTCCACACATCTGCATTTTCTGTAGAAGTCTTCCATGGGCCACCTTATAAAACGCCTTACTAAAGTCCATATATACTACATCAACCGCCTTACCCCCATCCACCTCTCTGGTCACTTTCTCAACAAACTCAATGAGGTTAGTAAGGCATGACCTACCCTTCACGAAACCATGCTGACTATCCCCAATCAATTCATTTCTCTCTAAATAACTATAAATCCTATCCTAATAATTCTCTCCAATACTTTGCCCACAACAGAAGTAAGACTCACTGGCCTATAATTCCCTGGAAGGTCTCTCTTCCCCTTCTTAAACAACGGGACCACATTCGCCATCCTCCAGTCCTCCGGAACCACACCCGTAACCAACGAGGACCTGAAGATCAGAGCCAGAGGCTCTGCAATCTGCTCTCTTGCCTCCCAGAGAATCCTAGGGTAAATCCCGTCCGGCCCAGGGGACTTATCCAACTTCAAACCCGTGAGAATTTCTAACACATCCTCCCTATCTACTACAATACTTCCCAATTTGCAACCCTGTACCTCAGTGTTCTCCATAGCTACATTTCCAGCACTCTGCGTGCATACCGAAGAGAAATATTTATTCAGTGCCTCACCAATCTCTTCAGGCTCCACGCACAACTTCCCACTGCTGTCTATGACTGGCCCTAATCTTGCCCTAACCAATCTTCTATTCTTAACATATCGGAAGAAAGCTTTAGGATTCTCCTTAATCCTATCAGCCAACGTCTTCTCGTGTCCCCTCTTAGCTCTCCTCAATTCACTTTTTACCTCCTTCCTGGCTAATCTATAGCTATCCATTGCACTATCTGAGCCTTCAAGCCTCATCCTGACATAAGCCTCCTTTTTCCTTTTAACCAGCAAATCAAATTTTTTCGTACACCAAGGTTCTCTTACTCGACCATTTCCTCCTTGCCTGACAGGGACATACTTATCAAGGACTCGCAGCAGCTGCTCCTTGAATAAGCTCCACATTCCAGATGTTCCCAGTCCCTGTAGTTTCCTAGTCCAATCTATGCACCCTAATTCTCTCCTGATGGCCTTATAATTACCCTTCCCCCAGCTATAACTACAGCCCCCAGCTTCATGCCTATCCCTGTCCATCACTAAGGTGAACGTAACCGAATTGTGGTCACTATCACCAAAATGTTCACTAACTTCCAAGCCTAACACCTGGTCTGGATCATTGCCCAGCACCAAATCCAATGTAGCCTCACCTCTAGTTGGCCTATCTACATACTGAGTCAAAAAACCTTCCTGCACACTCTGTACGAAAACTGACCCCTCTAACGAGCTAGAGCTATAGCTATTCCAATCAATATTAGCCAAGTTAAAGTCCCCCATCACAATTACCCTACTACTTTCACTCCTAATCAGAATTGACTTCGCAATCCTTTCCTCAACCTCTCTAGAACTATTAGGAGGTCTGTAAACGACTCCCAACAGGGTGACCTCTCCTCTCCTGTTTCTAATCTCAGCCCATACTACCTCAACAGACAAGTCCTCATCAAACTTCTTTTCTATCACCGTGATACAGTCTTTGACCAATAATGCCACTCCTCCCCCCTTCTACCTCCTTCTCTACTCCGACTAAAGCATTTGTACCCCGGAACCTGCAACATCCATTCCGGTCCCTGCTCTACCCAAGTCTCTGAAATGGCCACAACATCGAAGTTCCAGGTACTGGTCCAAGCTGCAAGTTCCTCCCCCTTATTGCGAATACTCCTTGCATTAAAGTATACGCATTCCAAACCATGCCCCACCCCACCCGTACGCCGCTGTGTTTTACAACTCTCTTCTATAACCCCCTTACTCTCATCCCTCTCAGCACCCCAACTACTTAGGATCCCACCCCCCCCCGAATCAGTTTAAAGCCCCCATCATAGCCTTAGCAAATTTTCCCCCCAAGATATTAGTCCCCCTCTGGTTCAGGTGTAGACCATCTCTCTTGAAGGGGTCCCACCTATCCCAGAATGAGTCCCAATTGTTAAGGAACCTGAACCCCTCCCTCCTGCACCATCCACGCAGCCATGAGTTAAAACTATCCCTTTCTCTGTTCATCTCTAAACTATCCCTTGGCACAGGCAAGAGTCCAGAGATAACCACTCTGCCTGTTATGGACCTAAGCTTCCACCCTACCTCCATAAATTTCTGTTTAATATCCCCTTCCCTTGTCCTACCTACATCATGTGTCCCCACATGAACTATGACTTGGGGCTGACTCCCCTCACCCTTAAGAGTCTTAAAAACCCGATCTGCGACATCCTGGACCCCAGCCCCTGGGAGGCAACACACCAGCCCTGAGTCCCGTTTATTACTATTTACTCTCCTATCTGTCCCTCTAACTATGGAGTCTCCTATAACTAGGCCTAATCTCTTATTCCCCCTACCCACCTGAGCATTCTCAGCAGGCTCACCCCCAGAGACCTGCTCCCTTTGGTCAGCTCCAGTTGATTCTTCCTCAACTGTAGCCTCCCAGACAGAAAATTTATTTTGGAGGGGAACAGCCCCAGGGGATTGTCTCCCCGATTGCTTCTTACCCCTCCTCCTAATAGTTACCCAATTATCCCTTTTAGGAGTTACAATCTCTTTGTTACTCCTGCCTATATCCTCCTCAACCTCTCGAATTACCCTGAGCTCCCCTAATTCCAGCTCCAGTTCCTTAACACGATCCTCAAGGAGCTGCAAATGTGCACACTTCCTGCAGGTATAATCAGCAGGAACACTACTGGTGTCCCTCACCTCGTACATACTGCAGGAGGTGCAACGTACTGCCTGCACTGCCATCTCTGATACTTTAATTTCTAGGAGAGAAAAAAAAACTTCCCACACACTTTTATTATTAGGTTAGAGGAGGGGGGAGGGTGGGATACTCTACCTGTGTAGAGTATCGGGTTTCCTCTCTGTACCAATTTATAGATGTAAAGATGCCGGCGTTGGATTGGAGTGGTAAGAACTCAGTAAGAATTTAGCAACACCAATTATTAATCCAACCGATTTATTTGATAGTAAAAAAAGCGAGCTTTCAACACTCCCGTGTCTTCATTAGGCAAGTGCAGTGACCAGAACACTGCACTTGCCTAATGAAGACACGGGAGTGTTGAAAGCTCGCTTTTTTACTATCAAATAAATCGGTTGGATTAATAATTGGTGTTGCTAAATTCTTACTGAGTTCTTACCAATTTATAGAGTCAGAGAGAAAAACTACAACTACCGGCAGCCCCTAGTGACGACTTCCGGTTACAAGTTAGTTTAAATAAAAAAACGGCAAAAACTACTCCCGCTCGCTGTTTTAAACAAAGAGAAAAGTTAAAAAACTACTTAACAATCGAACTTCTCGCTCTCCCAAATCGCTGCCTCTCCGTGCTGCTCCAATGGAACAATGAGAGAGAGAGAGGAATGAATTTGCAGGGAAATCAGAGAGCTGCATCAGAGCAATAGGAAGATGATACTCGTGACTTTAATGGCCTAAATATTAATTGAGATACTGTGAGAGTAAAGGGTAACGAGAAGGAAGAATTTCTGAAATGTATTTCAGGAGAACTTCCTTGACCTGCATGTTATCAGTCCAGTTATAAAGGAGGTATTTGGTGTCTAGTGCTGGGGAATGAAGAGGGTCAAGTGAACTAAGTGCTTTTGGGGCAACACTTAGGTAAGACCAATCATTGCATCACAAGGATTAGATTAGTAATGGAGAAGAATAAGGAATAATCTGATATGGAGCTTCTAAATTAGAAAAGGGTTAATTTCAATATGGTAAGAGGGGATCTGACTAGGGTAAAATGGAGCCAGAGACGCTCAGCAAAAAGGGTAACAGAGCAATGGGTAATCTTTAAGGAAGAGATGCTTCAAGTTACAAACTGGTACATTCCAACAGGGTCAAAGGGTAAGGGGACTAAAAACAGAACTCCTTGTTGAGGGAGATGGAGATTATGGTAGAGCAAGAAGGAGGATGTACAATGCATCTCAGTGAGTTCTTCAATTGAATACCAGGTTGCAGGGGAATTGAAGAGGAAAATAGGATTGGCAAAAAGAGAGTGAGTGAGAACAGAATCAACATAAAAGGGAACCCAAAAATCCTCCAGCAGCAGGAGTGGGAGTAAATCCTATAAGGGACAAAGAGGGTGATATACTTTCAGAGGTGAAGGACAAAACTAAAATATTTGACTTATTTACTTCAGTGGTTACTTAGAAAGAGAAATCTGTTCATTATCTGGAGAGATGGTGTAGAGATGCCAGCATTGGACTGGGGTAAACACAGTAAGTAGTCTGACAACACCAGGTTTAAATCCAACCGATTTATTTGATAGTATGATTTATTTGATAGTAAACTCGCAAGCTTTCGACTCTATGGTCTTTGCCTGACAAAGGCCATAGAGTTGAAAGCTTGCGAGTTTACAATCAAATAAATCGGTTGGATTTAAACTTGGTGTTGTCAGACTATTTACTACATTATCTGGAGAAGCAGACTTCATGAAGGCAACAGCTATTGTGAAATTGGAAAGGGATGGGCTATTGGAAAGATTGGCTATACTTGGGTTTGATAAAGTCACCTGCTCCAAATGGTGTTCCTCCCAGGATGCTAAAGGAATGACGAGTGGAGATAGTGGAAGGGCCTGCCTTAATCATTCAATTTTCCTTAGACATGGGGGAGAGGGGGGTGTGTGTGGTGTCAGAGGATGGTAGAGTGGCAGATGTGTCTTATCCAAGAGAGAGTGCAAGACAGTCCCAAACGTTACAGGCCAGTGAGTTTCATGTCAGTGCTGGGTAAAATTTTGGAATCCAAAATCGAAGAAAAAAGTTAAAGGGCACTTGGAGAGGTCAATTAAAAGGACCCAGCACATATTTGTAAAAAGCAAGTTAGTGTCTGACCACAGTTTCAATCCCCTGCCCTAATTCCCATTGCCCCGTTCCTTCTCTCTGGCACTCACTGCTCACTCCCATCTCCATCTCCATCACCTCCGTGCCCTCTCTCCGACCGACTCTCACCTCACTTCCATTCTCCGTCACCCCCATTCATTTTCTTGGATACTCACTCCCAGCCACATCACCCCTGTTTCCCCAGCAGTGTTATATTTTCCAATTTTACCAACAGTTTGCTTGTTTAATGATCTTGGCATCTTGCATTATTGCTTTTAGTGCCTCGTCTATCTGTTTTCCTAGATATCTTTGTATCTATTTAGACTATAATGACCAAGGAATATATGGCCTCCTCCTACCAAAATGCACCACCTCACACTTATCCATATTGGACTTAATTTGCCAACCACATGTCCATTCTGTCAATTTACAGAGAGGTTAATCTGTAACCTGTTTGCCATACACTTATTAAATTATTTCCAGCTAGCCCTTTATGCATGCTGTAACAGACGGCAGTTGTTGGAATCAAGGAAAGGGCTATCATTAATATGTACAATTATCGAAGGGTCTCTTCTCAATGTTGGAGCAGGAAGAAGTCACTGAAGTTCCCAAAGCCTTTTCAATTAGGTCATGGCTGAGTTGTACTCCACTTCTTCCTCTCAGTTCTGTTAACTTTCAAATTGTCAGAGTGAGGGCAACATTGTGACACAGTGGTTAGCACCGCTGCTTCACAGCTCCAGGGACCCGGGTTCCATTCCTGGATTCACTGTTGTGTGGAATCTGCATGTTCTTCCCATGTCTGCATGCGTTTCCTCCAGGTGCTCTGGTTACCCTCACAGTCCTGGTTATGTGCATTGGTCATGCTAAGTTCTCCATCAGTGTACCCAAACAGGCACCAGAGTATGGCGACTAGGGGATTTTCACAATAACTTCATTGCAGTGTTAATATAAACCTACTTGTGACTAATAGGCAGTCAAGTGGATAAAGTTGTTAAGAAGGCTTATGGAGTCTTAGCTTTTATTGGTAGGGGGATTGAATTTAGGAGCCGCAGCATCATGTTGCAGCTGTACAAAACTCTAGTGCGGCCGCACTTGGAGTATTGTGTGCAGTTCTGGTCGCCACATTATAAGAAAGATGTGGAGGCATTGGAGAGGGTACAGAGGAGGTTTACTAGGATGTTGCCTGGTATGGAGGGCAGGTCCTATGAAGAGAGGTTGAAGGATTTGAGGTTGTTTTCGTTAGAAAGGAGGCGGCTAAGGGGGGATCTTATTGAAGCATATAAGATGATTAGAGGTTTGGATAGGGTGGACAGTGATAGCCTTTTTCCTAGGATGGAGAAAGCTAGCACGAGGGGACACAGCTTTAAATTAAGGGGTATGAGTTATAGGACGGATATCAGAGGTAGGTTCTTTACTCAAAGAGTGATTAGGGAGTGGAATGCCCTGCCTGCAGCTGTTGTAGATGCGCCAAGTTTGGTGGCGTTTAAGAGGTTAGTTGATAAGTATATGGATGAGAAGGGAATGGTTTAGTTAGGAGGGGCATTGCTTTTTATTTTGGTCGGCACAACATCGAAGGCCGAAGGGCCTGTTCTGTGCTGTATTGTTCTATGTTCTATAATAAACAAACAAACTTAAATAAACTTTAACATACCTGCCTAACAAAAATCTATCAACATTAGTTTGCTATTGCACTCCCAAGCCTCAACAGCTTTTTGTGGGAGGGAGCTCTGGATTTCCACTACCTTTGCATGGAAAAATGCTTTGTGATATAACCCTGACTTCTGAGCACGCATTTTAAGGTTATGCCTCCTTGTTTTGTATTTTCTAAACATAGGAAACAGTTTCTATAACCCAAAGTCAATTCCTTTGATTATCTTAAACATCTCAATTACTTCACTGCTTAACGTTCTAGGTGCAACAACATGCAACCTGTTCTTATTAGTTAACGCTTTGTCCTCTCTTAATTTAAAACATGTGCATACTCTTTTTCCATACTTTTCTAAACCTGTCTAATGGTTGTCCTTAAAATTCACTGAATTATATAGTTTTGTCCTAATTCTCAGGAGCCAAGTGTTGCTGACAGGTTTGATATTAATTGTCCATGCGTGGTTACCCTGAAAGATGGTGGTTTGTTTTCTTTTTGAACTCTATGAACAGATTGATACAACTGAAGTTTTTGCAAGGCTACTTCAGAGGGTAAGAATCAATCACTTTGGTGTGGTTGGAATTATATAAAGGCCAGACCAGGTAAGGATAGCAGATTTCCCTCCTTGAAGGACATCAGTGAACTAACTGGGAATTTTTAATAAATATCAATGGTCACTTTTTCTCTTCAACTCAGGTTTTAAAAATTTAAATCATTAAATCTTTAATAAAAAAAAACCTGAAATGGTAGGCAGAACATCATTAAAGACACTTCTCTTACTGCAGGAAGCTGCAGTTTTCTAGCAAAATGTAACCATTTTGTTTCAGCTTTGAGATTCATGTTGTGGGTAACAGCAGCAGTGTGAGTGATTGAGAAAACCGATTACAACATATCCTGCAGATCTCATCTCGAGAAGTCAGGAGCAGGCCATATGGATATATACTGGCAAACCCCACCACTTTATCCCAGCACATGATTCAACCAATTACCATGGATCAGAAGATTCTGTCTCACATCCCCATTGCTGAGGAGAGAGGTGAAGGAGTGAGAAGTTCACTAGTTCAGGGCTAAACAGCTAAATACATGGCATCCAACAGTGTAACAAAAGTATAAATGCATAAGAATTACAGGTATGTGGAAGGGTTGCAGAGCTGGAGGAAATTAAGTGATGGAGGGGGAATGGGTATTTTGAAACAGACAGTAAGATTCAGCAATAAACATTCAGAATCAGAACTATAAGAGTGGCACAGTGGCACAGCGACCAGCACTGCTGCCTCACAGCACCAAGGACCCGGGTTTGATTCCCATTTTGGGTCACTATCTGTGTGGAGTTTGCACATTCTCCCTGTATCTGCATGGGTTTCCTCTGGGTGCTCCAGTTTCCTTGCACAATCTGAAAAACATGCTGGTTAAGTGCATTGACTTAAACAGGCACCAAAGTGTGGAGAACAGGAGAATTTCACAGTAACTTCATTGCAGTGTTAATGCTACTAATAAAAAAAACTTTTTATTTTACTTTACACATGCTATTCAAACATGGGTTCCTTTGATCTTCCTCTAGATGCTCTTTATTGGCATAAGAATATGTTAGCCTTTAAATGGGCAAATGCACAATGCATTTTCAATTCACTATGGATAGGGGAAGCAGAACAAGGCAATTCTCAGCCCTCCAGCACACACTATTCTACCCACACTGTCTCCTGGCCTAGCCATACAAAAGACAGACTAATACCATGAAGGCTAATGGAAAGATCTGCACTAACTTCCACCCTGAGCTCTTCAAGTTCCAAGAGACCATGATGCCATGACACTGTACTCAATAACACACTTATATTCAGAGAGTTGAATGTGTGACTCAAAGAAGATGGGAAACAGGGTCTCCAGTTTATGGGGCACTTATACCAAAGTGAGGAAAGAAGGAGCTATTCCAATAACTAAAATTGTAGATAGGCTTTCAACCAAAAAAGGCAGATGAGTATTCAAATGAGACAATGAAAGCAGTTCAACATTTCTGGTTTCAGGGATTTCAGTCAGGGTATAAGAATGAAGTGGGGACTGCAATGTTGGTTAAATAACAGATGTGAAGAGGGATGCTAGAAGAATCATCAAACAAGGCCATATCAGTAAAAGGGAAAATCCCAGCTGAGTTCAACAGATCTTTGCATGGGCCGCCCATTACCTGCTACAATTCCCACAGTAGACAGAAAGGGAAAATTCCCCTGCTGAGTCAATAATAGTCGATATTTCAACTTTTTAAAAAAATTATTCATGAGACATACATATCACTGGCAAGATATATTTGTTGCCCATCACAGGATGCCCTTGAGAAACTGATGGTGAGTCAACCCCTTCATCCCAGAATTAATCTACTGAACCTTCTTTTTAACTGCCTCCAATTCAAGTCCATTCTCCCTTAAATAAGGACACAAAAAGTAACTGGTAGTACTCCAGGTACGGCCTCAGGAATTCCTTATAAAGTTATAACAAGGCTTCCTTCCTTTTATATCCATTCCCCTTCCAATAAAGGCCAACAACCACTTTAGTTTCTTAAATAATTGTAACTGACAAAGAACAAAACCGATGAACGAACAGAAGGTCTATTTAGAATAAACAACTATATACATTGATCAACAATAAGAAGGATTGTAAACTCAATGACTTTTAACTGTCAAGTGCAAATTAAGACAATCTCCTCACTGTGATTGCACTGATGGGTAACATGATGCCTGTTAACTCTCCCCAATAACATTCCTAAAGGGTCACATTATCACATTCATCCGCTCAGTTTCTCAATTACCAGATCCATCCCCCCATTCAACTACTTAATTAATGTTTTACAATAATGATAAAACTATTTATGATATTAATCAGCAAAAGGGGGGAAAACTTAATGCAGTCTCTCCAGAGATTTTCCAATTCATTGAGAATGTTGCAATTCTTTAACAAGTGTTTCACCAGATGATGCAGCTTCATCTAAAACAGCAGGAGGAAAGCTTTCAGGTTTGCACAAGTCCTCTTGTTCCGGCAGCTTCCCCAATTCCCACCGGAATATTACTTTGTCACTCCTCAGGGTTACTGGATCCAGCTCCACTTACAGTCACTTGAGTCATACTAACTACTATAGCAGGTACTCGATTGATACTGTGGTATGTTCCCTTCTCCTCAGGTGGTCTATTCATTCTCTTCCCTTACCTATCAGCTACATATGACACAGGCCACGATCGTTCCAGGATCCAATTCGAAGGAGTACTGAAATTTCTTGAAATCATTGATTAGAAAAGCCCTCTCAATTGGAGCCATGATATATTTTCTGCGCATCTTATTTTATCTTAATCCTCTCCACCAAATTTGGAAAAATTACATTGAGTCTTGTCCAAAGATAACTTCCAATGAGAAATTCAGCAGGGGTAACTCCCGTAGTGCCATAAGGAGTTGTTCTGTACAATAGTAGAAAATGACTATTCAAAGTTGCAAAGGTGCAGATTTAATTGTCTGCATGGTCTTTTCAGCTAACTACTGGAAAGATTCTAGCAGCTGACTGACTTATATCGGTGATGCATCATTATATTGATCATATATTAGCATATTCTTTCTGTTAACTTAAAACTCACTACAAAATAGCATCCTAATTGATTAGGATCAATGGCAAGATCCTGGAAAAGAGTAGATCATTTTCTAATTCTTGGGAGCTTCCTTTCGACAAAGTTATATTTAGTTGACTAAATTCATCGTTGCGACCAGCCGACTAAACTTCATTAACACGCTGACTGCAAGAGAAGGGCTGAGGCTAGGAAGAATGCTGTGAAGAATTCACTTGCTGACTTCCCAAAGCTGTCCATCATCTACAAGGTACAGGTCCAGGTGATAGGATGCTAGCATCTTGCCTGAATGAATGCAGCTCCAACAACACTCAAGGAGCTCAGCCCCATCCAGGACAAAACACTCTTAGGCCAATCAGCCTAACAGCACATCTTTGGGATGTGGAAGGAAACCAGAGCACCCGGAGAAAACCCACGCAAGCACAGAGAGAATGTGCAAACTCCCACAGACACAGGCTCAAATCCATGTATCTGCACAGCACAGCGATAGTCACTGAGCTGTTGTGTTGCCCATGATATGGTCCAGGTCAAGCGTACATTAACGACGTGAAGCACTAGGATGCTCTCAAAAAATCCAAGAGCAGCCCTCTCACCACCCATTGCGTGTATGCCCCTTGTTAGACAACAAGGCGGACCAAAGTAACTGTAGGATAAAACAAATACATCAATATCATCGACAATTTACACACTTCCCAGGGAACTCCCAAGGCTCATGATCCCTATTTTAAATCAGTTTTCTATATCCCTCCATTCCCATTCTGTTCATGTGCTCATCTAAGTATCTCTTAAATAACTCCAGAATGCCTGCCTCCAATACTTTACTTGGCAGCGCATTCCATATCTCCACCACCCTTTGTGTGAAAAAACTCCCTCTAGCATCCAAATTATACCTTACCCCCCTCACTCTAAGCCCGTGACCCCTCATGCTATTCGAGTCCATCCTAGGAAAAAGCTTAATCCTGTTTACTCTATCTATACCCCTCATAATCTTGTACACCTCTATTAGATCCCCTCTAAGTCTGCGTCTTTCTAAGGAAAAGTTAATAATCCAGAGGTCCAGCCTGGGGAACACCCATAGTTGCTGTGGAATTAAAACTCATGGAGATTATATTTTCAAATCACATGAGTAAAGTTAAAGTTTATTTATTAGTCAGAAGTAAGGTTTATATTAACATTGCAATGAAGTTACTGTGAAACATCTGTTATTGTCAGAATCCCCTAGTCGCTACACTCCAGTGCCTATTTGGGCACACTGAGGGAGAATTTAACATGGTCAATCCACCTAACTGGCACATTTTTGGTGTGTGGGAAGAAACCCCAACTTGGATACTCAGTTTTTGCGCCATGTTGGTCTCATGATTCTTGCTTTGGATTTTTGTTGAATCAGTTGAATTAGGTCTGGGTTCGATTCCAAGATGAGCCCTTCTCCATTATCCAAGACACGGGGGCGTTTCTGATGAAACAGTGGACTGAAACCATAGTAAGTGAATGTTATATACAGGATATATAATTCTCTACAAGTAAAAGCTGTAAGTGTCTAAAGATTAGGTTCCAGCTCTTATTCTTCACTGTCTGGCTTTCTGGGCTAGAATAATTCGGTGAGCGTTCGTGTAGCTGCAGTTTCACTGTTCTAAGGCTTCCCAGCCTGTCAGTTTCACTAAAGTTCAATTTCCTTTTGTGCTCTCACCTGCTTAAGCCCAGTGAATTCCACACACATTGGGAAGCCATGCACTGCTTCATAAAGGTAGAATAAACCTGGGTTAGGTTCACAATTAACTTCCTCTGAGTGGGGTTCCTTGCTTGCCTGCTATTTACTCTGTCCAAATTAAACCCAAAAAGGAGGGTATCGTGAACTAAAATCAGGAAATGCTGGTAAAATGCAACAGGTCTGATAGCATAGAAAGGATCATGAAGCAAAAACAGAAAATGTTGGAAAATCTCAGCAGTGTGACAGCATCTGTAGGGAGAAAATAGAATCAACATTTCAAATCTGGATGACCCTTCATCAGAACAGACAGGATGATGTTTGTTTCCTGATCCAGTGCCACCTGGGAAACTCTGGGGGATAGATTAATTAATCATTTAAAGTTGCATGGATTAATCAAAAGTAATCAGCATGACTTTGTTAAGGGAATGCCATATCTAACTAGCATGATTGAATTTTTTGAGGAGGTAACAAGGAGGATTAATGAGGGTAGTGTATTTGGTGCAATCTGTATGAATTGTAGCAAGACTTTTAAGAAGCTGGCAGACTGGTCATAAAAGTAAAAGCCCAAGGGATTCAAGGCAAAGTGGCAAGTTGGATTCAAAATTGACTCAGAAGCAACAGGGTAATGACTAGTGGATGCTTTTGTGACTGGAAGGCTGTTTCCATTGAGATTCTGCAGGCTGGGTACTAAGTCACTTGATTTTTATAGTATATATCAATGACTTGGATTTGAAGGCAGGAAGTATGATTAAGCAGTTCCTGTAAATTGGCTGTGTTGTTGATAATGAAGAAGAAAATGTAGACAGTATGAAGATGCCTACTGATCAGTAAGATGGGCAGAACAGTGGTAAATGCATTTTATTCAAAAAAAATTGAGAAGTAGGCTGCATGGTGGCACAGTGGTTAGCACTGTTGCCTCACTATGCTAGGAAGCCAAGTTCAATTCCTAGTTTGGGTTTCTGTCTGCATGGAGTCTGCACATTCTCCCATGTCTTTATGGATTTTCTCTGGTTTCCTCCTGCAATCTAAAAAACGTGCTAGTTAGGTGCATGAGCCATGCTAAATTCTCCTTCAGTGTACTCCAACAGACACTGGAGTGTGATGACAAGGGGATTTTCACAGTAGCATAATTACAATGTTAATGTAAGCCTACCTGTGATACTGATAAACATTAAAAAATCTTTGGGGCTTTATCCCACTTTCTCACATCCCCTTGGCAGTTAAAATTCTGCACAAGTCTGTGGAGAGATATAGGTTAAGTGACTACAAGAAAGTGGCACATGGGAGTACAGTAAAGCTCTGACATTCACAGGGGTTACATTCCCACAAAACCTCTAAGGGTGAAATTACAAAAGAGGAACATGCTTGTGACTGGGACTCAATTAGATAGGATCCAGCCATAAGAGGGAAGCATTGGTTTGGGCAGTAGACCATGTTTCTATTCATAAGCTGTTAGACCTGCTGTGCATATTTCACATTATAACTTTTTGTTTCTGTTTTCCAGCATTGGTTGTTTTATTTTAAAATTTAAAATTTGGAGTCAACAGAACAGAGAAGAACCCAGGGCTAATCAAGGGTAAAATATATCCTGAAAAATGTCCCTCCAATCCCTCCCTCAGGTCACTGAAACCATCTAAGGAGGTCACATAAATCAAAGGTTGCAAAGATTTATAAAGATACTTACAGTCAGCAAATCAGCACTTACCACTCTAGTTTTTGGCTTCACTACTCTTTGAGAAAAAATAAATCACCTGATATCCAATCTATTCCAACTCTCCCATCGTATATTAACAGATCCTGCCTGCTTGAGCTGTGTTCAAAGGGTGTACCTGTCAAACAATCAGTGCAAGGTTTCAAATGCAGATAGGCAAACATTGTTTCTAAAATGGGTGATGCGATGTACAAGTACAAAGCACATGTAACTTCAAACTCAACAAGGAAATCTGTAAAGTCAGACTTTATTGCAAATGTAGGGTAGGTTATTCAACGTGAAGTATAGAAAGATGGAATATTTTGAGGAACTAACAATTTTTGAAAAGGAAACACAGCAACCACTGCAAATAATGCAGAACCCAATAGCTCTGCAGATCGAAGCTCTGCGGTTCTGCCACATCCAGCTGTAAGTGGTGATGGACAATTAAACAACTTACTGGAAGAGGAGGCTCCACAAATATCCTCATCCTCAATGATAGGGGAGTCCAGCGCATCAGTGCAAAAGATAAGACTGAAGCATTTGCTACAATCTTCAACCAGAAGTGCTGAGTGAATGGTCCATCTCGATCTCCTCTGGAATTCCCCAGCCCTTGTCACCCTTCAGCCAAATTGATTCACTTCACATGACTGTAAAGGACAACTGAAGGCACTGGATACTGTGAAAGCAATGGGCCCAGACATTTATAGCACTGAATATTTGAGTTCCAGAACTTGCCCCACCTAAAGCCATCCTGTCCCAGTGCAGCTACAACACAAGCATCAACCTGGCAATGTGGAAAATTGTCCAGGTACGTTATGAACACAAAAGGCAGGACAAATCTATTTCAGCCAATTATAACCCCATCAGTTTAATCTCAATCAGCAACAAAGCGATGGAAGGTGTCGTTGACAATATGATCAAATGCCACTGACACAGCAATAATTCACTCACTGACATTCAATTTGGGTTCAGCCAGAGCCTCTTAATTCCTAAATTCATTAAGCATTGATTCAAACATGGACAACTGATTGGAACTCAAGAGGTTAGATGAGGTGTGGACAACATTAAGATTGCATTTGACCAAATGTGACATGATGAAGCCCCAGCAAAACAGAAATCAATGGGAATCGGGGAGAAAACTCTCCACTGGCTAGAATCATTCCTAGTACAAAGAAAGATGGTTGTAGTGGTTGGAAGTCAGTCTTCTCAGTCCTGAGACAATGCTTCATGGGGGAGTGTCATAGGTCCAATCATTTTCAGCTTTTTTAATCAAAAGATTTTCCCTCCATCATAAGGTCAGAAGTGGGATTTTCACTGATAATTGCACATTGATCAGCACCATTCATGACTCCTCAGATTCTGAAGCAATCCTTGTCCAAATGCAGTAAGGCCTGAAGAACATTCAGGCTTGGGTTGACAAGAGACAAGAAACCCGCGAGCTACACAAGTGCCAGGCAATAGCCATCTCCGATATGAGAGATATTCTTTGACATTCAATGGCATTGCCATCACTGAATCTCTCCCTATTAACACCTTGGGGGTTATCATTGACCAGGAACTGAATTGGAGTAGCCATATAAATACCACAACTACAAGAACAGGTTAGATGTTGGGAATTTTGTAGAGAGTAACACACCTCATGATTCCCCAAAGCCATTAAAATATAAGATAGATCCTGAGAGGCTGTTTAACTGACTGAACAGCCTCTGAATTAGGGGCAAAGAATCAGAATAAAGTTGCTCATTTGTAACTGAGAAAAAAAGAACATTCTCACCTTGTTGTCCATTATTGAAATTCTTGACCTCAGAGGGCTTTGAATGCACAGTTGTTCAGTTTATTCAAGCTTGAAAGCAATAAATGTTTGGTCTCTGAGGGAAGCAAGAGATTAAGAAGGAAAGTGCAGTTGCAATCAAAGATCGTCCATACACATGTAGAATGGTGAATCAGCCTGGAGGTTCATAAGATCTAGCTCTGCTACTATTTCTTTCTAAAAAACTTTTTAAAAAGTTTTAAATGTGGATTTGTGGGTCACTTTCAGCACCACATGCAACTTTCATTTGGGTACTTGCAATTATGCACAATCTTTGCATTGTGCCAGCTATTCATTCCAGGGATTGATGATTCTCTGGAAAAAGAAGATACTTCCCAATTTCACATCTATTCCTATACTTTCATAACTTAATCTCCTGTGTACTAATTCTCTCTAACCCAAAGAGTGCACCTATTCACACATAGAACATAGAACATTACAACACAGTACAGGCCCTTCGGCCCTTGATGTTCCGCCGACCAATGGAATCAATCTAATGATCCTCTAACCTAAACTATTCCATGTTAACTGGAACATGTGTGTGTGAACTAAAATTGTTTCTCAGTCAACAGCTGAAGTCCATGTGGTTAAAGTGGGGTGTGACAGGGTGTTACCCAGTAAGAAGTAGCAATGATAATATGTGATGCTGTGTCACTTAGAGTGGAAATGATTAGTTGCCCTTGATCTTCAGAATAGTAGGAGGTATGTGTTTGGAAGGTACTACTTAAGAAGTCTTGGTGGGTTGCTGCAGTGCATCCAAGATGGTACAAATCTCTGCCTTATTACAGTAGTGGAGGCAACAGTGAATGTTTAAGGTGGTACAGAGAGTGCTAATCAGGTGAATTCCTTTCTTCTGGATGGTTTTTGAGGTTGTTGTGGCTGCACCCAACCAGGCAACTGGAAAGTGTTGCATCACACTTCCAATTTGTCCTTGGCAATGGTGAAGAGACATTGGGGTTTCAGGCAAGTCACCAACACAAAATTCCCAGTCTCTTCTCAGTTCTTACGTTTGTATGGCTGATCCAATTAAGCTTCTGGCCAAAGGAATCCTTGTGAAGGATTTGACATTGACTGTCAATCGGATTAGGTGTAATGCTTGATTGTTGAAGATGGCGATTTGCCATTTCTGTAAACTCAAAGTGAGACTCATATAGGTTTTGCTATATGCAGACATGGACCATTTCATTAACTGAAGACATATAGTGTATAAAAGTAACCATCCCAAAGCATAAGTCAATCTCTTCTCAATCACTACTGAATTTCAAAAGACTAAACTCAACCTCATTTAATTATTTCTAATTAAAACAGTAACATATTTCATTCTGCCTCATCTTCCAGGATCTAAACTATAATGCAATAAGCACATAAATAATAAGTAACAAGGAGATAACAGCAGCCCCGAGAAGCTGAGTCACACTCTCGGATATCTAATCATTAGATGCTACTGTTCAGAGATTTAATCAATTATTCAACCAATCTACTTCTTTCAAAGCATTCTCAACCAACAAATGAAATCATCACTTTGCAACACACTTTATCGAGATAGAACCAGATTGTGTAACGTTCATTTTTTAAGAGGATCAAACCAACATCACACTTTGTTCAGGAAGTGATAGGCAACTATTATAAATGGGGAGAGTTGAATACAAGGGAGGGAGCTCGGGTGATTTAGTGAGGTCGGATAACTGGGAGTGTTGTGGTGGGCAATAACTGAGTGTTGTAATGGGAAGAGAGGATAACTAGAAGTGTTTTCTAATGGGGGTGACAGAGTGTTGTAGTAAGAAGGGATAACTGGGAATGTCATTGTGGAGGAATAACTGGGAGTGTGGTAACTAGGAGGATTGCAGTAGGTAGGGTAACTGGGATTATTGTAGCCAGGGTAACTGGGAGGGATGTCATGGGGGGAGCAGAGAGGGATGTAGTGAGGGGAACTAGGAGAAATGTAGTGGGGGAAACTGGGAAGGATGTAGTGGGGGGAGCAGGGAGGGATGTAGTGGGGGGAGCAGGGAGGGATGTAGTGGGGGGAGCAGGGAGGGATGTAGTGGGGGGAGCAGGGAGGGATGTAGTGGGGGGAACTAGGAGGAATGTAGTGGGGGGAACTGGGAAGGATGTCATGGAGGGAACTGGGAGAGATGCAGTGGAGGGAACTAGGAAGAATGTAGTCGGGGGAACTGGGAGGGATGTAAAAGGGGAAACTGGGAATATTGTAGTGGGGGTCGTAACTGGGAGTGTTGCATGGAGTGGGATAACTGGGAATATTGTACGGGAGGAAAATCAGGAAGTATTATAGTGGATGAGAGCAAACAAAGAAAACAACAGTGCAGGAAAAGGCCCTCCAAGCCTGTGCTGATCATGATATCCTAACTCAGATTGTATCCCTTTATTCCCTCCCTATTCATATTCCCATCCAGATGCCTCTTAAATGTTGCTATTCTGCCTGTTTCCACCATCTCCATTGGCAGTGTGTTCCAGGCACCCACTGCTCACTGCATGAAAAACTCCCCCCCCCCCCCCACAAACGCCCCTCTCTGACCTTGAACTGTGTCCCCTTGTAATTGATACTTTCACCCTCGGAAAAAGCATTTGACTAAGCCCTTGTCCATGCCTCTCAAAATTTTGTAGACCTCTATCAGGTCTCCCCTCAGCCTCCATCTTTCCAACAGAAACAATCCTGGTTTATTCAATCTCTCTTAATAGTCAACACTCTCAAAACCAGGTAACATGCTGGTGAACATTCTTTGCACTCTCTCCAAAGCTTTCACATCCTTTTGATGGTGTGGTGACCAGAACTGCACTCAATTCTCCAAATGTGACTTAACCAATATTTTGTAAAGCTGCAACATGATTTCCTAACTCTTGTTCTCAATGTCCCGGATGACGAAGGCAACATGCCATATGCCTTATTAATCACTGTGAACTGTGAGAATTTGATCCCCCAAAACATTCTCCAAGATGTTGCCTGGATTGGGAGGCATGCCCTATGAAGATAGATTGAGGGAATAGGTCTCTTCTCCCTGAGAGACAAAGGTTGAGAGGCGACCTGATAGAGGTTTATAAAATGTTGAGAGGTATAGATAGAGTGGATTCTCGGAGGCTATTTCCCAGGGCTGAAATGGTCACTACGAGAGGACACAGGTTTAAAGTGCTGGGCAGCAAGTACAGAGGGGATGTTAGGGGTATGTTTTTCACTCAGAGGGTGGTGAGTGAATGGAATCGGCTGCCGTCGGTGGTGGTAGAAGTGAACTCGCTGGGGTCTTTTAAAAGACTTCTGGATGAGTATATGGGATTTAATGGGATTGGGAGTTTCAGATAGTTCAGTGGCCTGGTAGGTTATAGATATGATCGACGCAACTTGTGGGCTGAAGAGTCTGTTTGTACTATATTCTATGTTCTAAAATACCTCATCTTGTATTTGCCCAAATTAAGCTCTACCTGCTATTTCTGTGTCAGGTCTCCAATCTATATCTTGTTATAGCGTCTGACAATCCCTGGCACGATCAGCAATGGAGGGATAAGGGAGAGAATTACAGTGACGTGGTGGGAGGGGGGGTGGTAACAGAATACAGTGGCGATGTAAGGAGGAATGTTATAGAGAGAGTGTTACATGGGGAATAAAGGATGGTGTTACAGTGAGGGGTAACAGAGTTATAGTGGCAGGCCGAGGGAAGAGGTGGGGGGGTGCTGGTTAAGGGAAGTGTGCATTGTGTCTCATCTGCACAGTCTTGAGTTAACAGTAAAACTGAGAATCTGTTTTTGGAACTTATAGTGCTCCAATAGAGGTCTGTGTGACTGCTTCCTCTTTCCCATGAAAAAAGGACTCTTCCCAGAATGAGTCAGACAGGAGCTGACAGCTCATGTAGCTTGAAGCTGAATCAATTCTTCAAGAATCCTACAGTAATTCCACCCCAAAAATCAATGCTAATGGGCCACAAGGCCCAAAAGCTGGATTGGCCAGAGATTCCTCTATCACTCAGCATTACATGACTTTCCAACGATTCTGGAGTCATCCAAAAAGGAAGACTTTCTGTCACAAATCATACATCAGAATGTCAACATGCACCTCCCTGGATGTATTAAGGATTGATTCTCCCACATCATGCAAAATTCACTGCCCAGAGACCCTTCGTATTTCTAACTTCCTGCATTGCCATGTTGCTGCATCTTTCCCTCTTCAGAATTAGAAAGAATGTGTTGGAGTGTCTTTCATTCAAAACTAGGTTAAGCTCTACTTGAGGATTACCTGGAATGTTACAATAACATCTTAAAGGCTGGCTGCAGCAGCTCACTTCAATGAAGGTAATCCAGATAACAAAATCTCTTTCTTAGTAAATGCTTTAAGAATTACATATGGGTGGCTCAAGTTAAAACTTGCTCTGTGTCAATATTTCCTCAAATTTCCACAGGCATAAAAGATCCAATAAACTCTGCTGCTATCTTGCACCTTGGGATACAATTAAATACATGTTCAATTATTGTCGTAATCAGAATAAATGTGTCAATGTCTATATGTAATTTGTGAAACCTTTTACTTGAGGAATCATCAAACTTTAGAACATCCAACCTGGAAAAGTCTAGCCCACACATTCTCAGCCAAGCTCTTTCAAAACCATTTAAAATGCCTTGCAATTAAGAAAGATGATGCTATAGAGGCTATAGACTCCCCTCCTTATAGATTGGACTCACCTCAATCCCATCTTATTTATAAGAGATAGTCAGTCAGAATTTGATCACTGCGCATTCAGGAAATTGAGAGTTTGAACTTGGCATCCTGGTTACCAGTTTTCCATTTTACATATCTAGGGATAAGCAATGTCTAGGGACAATAAAAAGAACTTGACCTATCTGAATTCTGCCTATATAAATAGGCTTGACTGCAAGGACTCACAGAGTACTCTATGACTCCAAAGTATCTTTTGAAGGCAATTGCCTTCAGCTCATAACTCATAAAAAGTAGTTCTGTAACTCTGTTCCCACGTTCTCACAGCACACACTTTCAGAGACTGTGAGCCATTCAATAATGTTTGATAACAGAACTCTAGTTCATCCCTGCTGATTAATCAAGTTGACACTCAGATACTGCCTCCAGCATCATTTTATTGTAGTCTACTGATATTAAACTAACTTCACTACAATGTCATTAGATAACTGCTCCACTCAGTGTTCTATCTTACTTATTTTCTTTGTCAATAAGTGGGAATTGTATTTATCTAAATAGCATTCCATTAAAACAGTGTTCCATTTGGTTTATCAATAGTTGACATGTTCACTGTTAGATAAATAAATTGTTATTAGTTGCTTTTACAGAGAAAATCTCAGGTAGTTGTAGTTATTTACTTTTTTTATTCATTTAAAGTTAAAATGTATTTATTAGTCACACTTAAGTCTTAATTAACACTGCAATGAAGTTACTGTGAAATTCCACTAGTCGCCACATCCCAATGCCTGTTTGGGTCATAGAACACTACAGCAAAAACAGACCCTTCGGCCCACAAGTTGCGCCGATCATACCCATACCTACTAGGCCATAGAACTATCTGTAACTCCCAATCCCATTAAATCCCATGTACTCATCCAGAAGTCTTTTAAAAGACCGCAGCGAGTTCGCCTCCACCATCATTGTTCCTGTGGAGCAGCAAGGAGAGGCAGCAATTTGGGCAAGTGTAAAGTTCCAGTTTAAAGTAATTTTTAACATTTTCTTTTCAGTTAAAGTAGCGAGCGGTGGTAGTTTTTTGCTGTTTTTTTTAAAACTAACGAAACCGGAAGTCGTCATAAGGAGGCTTGCCGGTAGTTGTAGTTTTTCTCTCTGACTCGATAAATTGGTACAGAGAGGAAACCCGATACTCTACACAGGTAGAGTATCCCACCCTCCCCCCTCCTCTAACCTAATAATATAAGTGTGTGGGAAGTTTTTTTTTCTCTCTCCTAGAAATTAAAGTATCAGGGATGGCAGTGCAGGCAGAACATTGCACCTCCTGCGGTATGTACGAGGTGAGGGACACCAGTAGTGTTCCTGCTGATTATACCTGCAGGAAGTGTGCCCATTTGCAGCTCCTTGAGGATCGTGTTAAGGAGCTGGAGCTGGAATTAGAGGAACTCCGGATAATTCGGGAGGTTAAGGCGGATATTGACAGGAGTTACAAAGAGATAGTCACTCCTAAAAGAGATTCTTGGGTAACTATTAGGAAGAGGGGTAAGAAGCAATCGGGGAGACAATCCCCCAGGGTTGTTCCCCTCCAAAATAAGTTTTCTGTCCTGGAGGCTACAGTTGAGGAAGGATCAACTGGAGATAGCCAAAGGGAGCAGGTCTCTGGGGGTGAGCCTGCTCTGAATGCTCAGGTGGGTAGGGGGAATAAGAGATTGGGCCTGGTATGAGACTCCATAGTTAGGGGGACAGATAGGAGAATAAATAGTAATAAACGGGACTCAGGGCTGGTGTGTTGCCTCCCAGGGGTTGGGGTCCAGGACGTCTCAGAGCGGGTTTTTAAGATTCTTTAGGGAGAGGGGAGTCAGCCCCATGTCATAGTTCATGTAGGGACACATGATGTAGGTAGGACAAGGGAAGGGGATATTAAACAGAAATTTATGGAGTTGGGTGGAAGCTTAGGGCCAAAACAGAGAGTGGTTATCTCTGGACTCTTGCCTGTGCCACGGGATAGTTTAGAGAAGAACAGAGAGAGGGAATGTTTGAACTCGTGGCTGCGGGGATGGTGCAGGAGGGAGGGGTTCAGGTTCTTGAACAATTGGGGCTCATTCTGGGGTAGGTGGGACCTCTACAAGAGAGATGGTCTACACCTGAACCAGAGGGAAACCAATATCTTGGGGGGGAAAATTTGCAAAGGCTATACAGGGGGGTTTAAACTGATTCAGAGTGGGGGGTGGGATCCTGAGTAGCTTGGACGTTAAGAGGGACGTGAATAGGGGGGTCATAGACGAGAACTGTAAAGCACAGCAGCATACAGGTGGAGTAGGGCATGGTTTGAAATGCGTATACTTTAATGCAAGAAGTATTCGCAATAAGGTGGAGGAACTTGCAGCTTGGACCAATACCTGGAACTTCGATGTTGTGGCCATTTCAGAGACATGGATAGAGCAGGGACAGGAATGGTTGTTGCAGGTTCAGGGGTTCAAATGTTTCAGTCGGAGTAGAGAAGGAGGTAGAAGGGGGGGAGGAGTGACATTATTAGTCAAAGAATGTATCACAGTGACAGAAAGGAAGTTTGAGGACTTGTCTGTTGAGGTAGTATGGGCAGAGATTAGAAACAGGAGAGGAGAGGTTACCCTGTTGGGAGTCTTTTATAGACCTCCTAAAAGTTCTAGGGAGGTAGAGGAAAGGATTGCAAAGTCGATCCTGGACAGGAGTGAAAGTAATAGGGTAATTGTTATGGGGGACTTTAACTTTACTAATATTGATTGGAACAGCTATAGCTCTAGCTTGTTAGAGGGGTCAGTTTTTATGCAAAGTGTGCAGGAAGGTTTTTTGACTCAGTATGTAGATAGGCCAACTAGAGGTGAGGCTACATTGCCCAGCACCAAATCCAATGAGCCAGACTAGGTGTTAGACTTGGAAGTTGGTGAACATTTTGGTGATAGTGACCACAATTCAGTTACATTCACCTTAGTGACGGATAGGGATAGGCATGAAGATGGGGGCAGTAGTTATAGCTGGGGGAATGGTAATTATGAGGCCATAAGGAGGGAATTATGGTGTATAGGTTGGACTAGGAAACTACAGGGACTGGGAACATCTGAAATGTGGAGGTTATTCAAGGAGCAGCTACTGTGACTCCTTAATAAGTATGTCCCTGTCAGGGAAGGAGGAAATGGTCAAGTAAGGGAACTTTCTCATCCCTGAAAGTAGGCAGTCAGGTCGAGAAGGTTGTTAGGAAGGCATATGGAGTCTTGGCTTTTATTGGTAGAGGGATTGAATTTCGGAGCCGCAACGTCATGTTGCAACTGTACAAACTCTAGTGCGGCCGCACTTGGAGTATTGTGTGCAGTTCTGGTCCCCACATTATAAGAAAGATGTGGAGGCATTGGAGAGGTTACAGAGGAGGTTTACCAGGATGTTGCCTGGTATGGAGGGCAGGTCTTATGAAGAGAGGCTGAGGGATTTGAGGTTGTATTCGTTAGAAAGGAGGCGGCTAAGAGGAGACCTTATTGAAACATATAAGATGATTAGAGGTTTAGATAGGTGGACAGTGATAGCCTTTTTCCTAGGATGGAAAAAGCTAGCACGAGGGGACACAGCTTTAAATTAAGGGGTGATAGTTATAGGACGGATATCATAGGCAGGTTCTTTACCCAAAGGGTGGTTCGGGAGTGGAATGCCCTGCCTGCAGCAGTTGTAGATGCGCCCAGTTTGGTGGCGTTTAAGAGGTTAGTTGATAAGTATATGGAAGAGAAGGGAATGGTTTAGTTTGGAGGGGCATTGCTTTTTATATTGGTCGGCGCAACATCGAAGGCCGAAGGGCCTGTTCTGTGCTGTAATGTTCTATGTTCTATGGTGTACTAAAAAAGTTAATTTGCTGGTTAAAAGGAAAAAGGAGGCTTATGTCAGGATGAGGCTTGAAGGCTCAGTTAGTGCAATGGATAGCTATAGATTAGCCAGGAGTGAGCTAAAGAGTGAGTTGAAGAGAGCTAAAAGGGGACACGAGAAGACTTTGGCTGATAGGATCAAGGAGAATCCTAAAGCTTTCTTTAGATATGTTAAGAATAGAAGATTGGTTAGGGCAAGGTTAGGGCCAGTCATGGACAGCAGTGGGAAGTTGTGCGGGGAGCCTGAAGAGATTGGAGAGGCACTGAACAAATATTTCTCTTCGGTATTCACGCAGGGAGATGTAAATGTAGTTGTGGAGAACACTGGGATACAGGGTTGTAAACTGGGAAGTATTGAAGTAGATAAGGAGAATGTGCTAGATATTCTTGAGGGTTTGAAGTTAGATAAGTCCCCTGGGCCGGACGGGATTTACCCTAGGATTCTCTGGGAGGCGAGAGAGGAGATTGCAGAGCCTCTGGCTCTGATCTTCAGGTCATCGTTGGTTACAGGTATAGTGCCGGAAGACTGGAGGATAGCGAATGTTGTCCCATTGTTCAAGAAGGGGAATAGAGACTTTCCTGGGAATTATAGACCGGTGAGTCTTACTTCTGTTGTGTGCAAAGTATTGGAAAGAATTATTAGGGATAGGATTTATAGTTATTTAGAGAGAAATGAATTGATTGGGGATAGTCAGCATGGTTTTGTGAAGGGTAGGTCGTGCCTTACTAACCTTATTGAGTTTTTTGAAAAAGTGACCAAAGAGGTGGACAGGGGTAAGGCAGTTGATGTGGTATATACGGACTTTAGTAAGACGTTCGATAAGGTGTCCCATGGAAGGCTTCTGCAGAAAATGCAGATGTATGGGATTGAGGGTGATTTAGCTAATTGGATTAGGAATTGGCTAGCAGATAGAAGACAGAGGGTGGTGGTTGATGGGAGATATTCATCGTGGAGTTCGATTACTAGTGGTGTACCTCAGGGATCTGTTTTGGGGCCCCTGCTGTTTGTAATTTTTATAAATGATCTGGATGAGGGTATTGAAGGATGGATTAGTAAATTTGCG
This sequence comes from Sphyrna mokarran, assembly GCA_024679065.1. Classification (NCBI taxonomy): domain Eukaryota; kingdom Metazoa; phylum Chordata; class Chondrichthyes; order Carcharhiniformes; family Carcharhinidae; genus Sphyrna; species Sphyrna mokarran. The sequence continues at coordinate 62,449,041 of JAGIQG010000008.1, read as the reverse complement.
GATGACACCAAAGTCTAGAGATAATGAAGAGGGGTGTTATAGTTTGCAGAGGGACTTGGACAAGTTGCAGAGCTGGGCCGAGAGGTGGCAAATGGAGTTTAATGTGGAAAAGTGTGAGGTAATTCACTTTGGCAGGAATAACAAATGTGTAGAGTGTAGGGCTAATGGTACACTCTTAATAGTGTTGAAGAACGGAGGGATCTTGGTGTATATGTGCATAGATCCCTGAACGTTGGCAATCAAGTCGATAAGGTTGTTAAGAAGGCATACGAAGTCTTAGCTTTTATTGGTAAGGGGATTGAATTTCGGAGCCGCAACGTCATGTTGCAACTGTACAAAACTCTAGTGCGGCCGCACTTGGAGTATTGTGTACAGTTCTGGTCCCCACATTATAAGAAAGATGTGGAGGCATTGGAGAGGGTACAGAGAAACATAGAGCATAGAACATTACAGCGCAGTACAGGCCCTTCGGCCCTCGATGTTGCACCGGCCAGTGGACCCTCTAACCTAAACTATTCCCATATTATCCGTATGCCTATCCACCGACCATTTGAATGCCCCCAAAGTAGGCAAGTCCACAACTGCTGCAGGCAGGGCATTCCACGGCCTCACCACCCTCTGTGTAAAGAACCTGCCTCTGACATCCGTCCTATAACTACCACCTCTTAATTTAAAGTTATGTCCCATCGTGTTGGTCATCACCATCCGAGGAAAAAGGCTCTCACTATCCACCCTATCCAGTCCTTTGATCATCTTATACGCCTCAATTAGGTCACCGCGTAACCTTCTTCTCTCTAATGAAAATAACCTCAGGTCCCTCAGCCTTTCCTCATAAGGCCTTCCCACCATACCAGGCAACATCCTGGTAAACCTCCTCTGCACCCTTTCCAATGCTTCCACATCTTTCTTATAATGCGGCGACCAGAACTGTACGCAATACTCCAAGTGCGGCCGCACCAGAGTTTTGTACAGTTGTAACATAACCTCACGGCTCCTAAATTCAATCCCTCTACCAATAAAAGCTAACACACCGTACGCCTTCTTAACAACTTTATCAACCTGGGTGCCAACTTTCAAAGAGCTATGTACTTGTACCCCAAGATCCCTCTGCTCAACAACGCTATTAAGGGTCCTTCCATTAGCCCTATATTTCATATGCCTGTTATTCCTACCAAAGTGAATCACCTCACACTTATCCGTATTGAATTCCATTTGCCACCTCACGGCCCAGCTCTGCAACCTATCTATGTCCCTCTGCAAACTGTAACATCCATCCTCGCTGTCTACAACTCCCCCCACTTTGGTATCGTCAGCAAATTTACTAATCCAACCCTCTACACCCTCATCTAGGTCATTTATAAAAATGACAAACAGGTTTACCAGGATGTTGCCTGGTATGGAGGGCAGGTCTTATGAAGAGAGGCTGAGGGATTTGAGGTTGTTTTCGTTAGAAAGAAGGCAGCTAAGAGAAGACCTTATTGAAACATATAAGATGATTAGAGGTTTAGATAGGGTGGACAGTGATAGCCTTTTTCCTCAGATGGAGAAAGCTAGCACGAGGGGACGTAGCTTTAAATTAAGGGGTGGTAGTTATAGGACGGATGTCAGAGGTAGGTTCTTTACCCAGAGGGTGGTAAGGATATGGAATGCCCTATCTGCTGCAGTTGTAGATGCACTAAGTTTGGTGGCGTTTAAGAGGTTAGTAGATAAGTTTATGGACGAAAAGGGAATGGTTTAGGTTAGAGGGTCATTGCTTTTTCTTAATTGGTCGGCGCAACATCGAAGGCCGAAGGGCCTGTTCTGCGCTGTAATGTTCTATGTTCTATCACCGATAGCAGTCGATTCCATTCACTCACCACCCTTTGAATGAAAAACTTACCCCTAACATCTCCTCTGTACTTGCTGCCCAGCATTTTAAACCTGTGTCCTCTTGTAGCGACTGTTTCAGCTCTGGGAAATAGCCTCCGAGAATCCACCCTATCTATTCCTCTCAACATTTTATAAACCTCTATCAGGTTGCCTCTCAACCTTTGTCTCTAGTTCCCTCAACCTATCTTCATAGGGCATGTTCCCAATCCAGGCAACATCCTTGTAAATCTCCTCTGCACCCTCTCAATAGCTTCCACATCCTTCCTATAGTGAGGCGACCAGAACTGCACACAGTACTGCGTTGGACTTCAATGCAGATAAATGTGTAGTGGTCCATTTTGCCAGGAATAATGGGATGAAGGAGTACAATATAAGGGGTAGGAGTCTTAGCTGTGTTGTAGAGCAGAAGGATCTCGGGGTCCGGGTCCATAGGACTCTGAAATCGGCCTCGCAGGTGGAGGAAGTGGTCAAGAAGGCGTACAATGTACTGGCCTTCATTAATCGAGGAATAGAGCTTAGGAGTCAGGAGGTAATGATGCAGCTCTTTAAGACTCTTGTCAGACTCCACTTGGGGTATTGTGCGCAGTTCTGGTTGCCTCATTATAGGAAGGATGTAGAGGCTATTGAGAGAATTCAGAGGAGATTTACAAGGATGCTGCCTGGATTGGGAGGCAGGCCTTATGAAGATAGGTTGAGGGAGCTGGGACTCTTCTCACTGGAGAGACGTAGGTTGAGAGGCGACCTGATAGAGGTTTATAAAATGTTGAGAGGAATAGATAGGGTGGACTCTCAGAGACTATTTCCCCGAGCTGAAATGGTCACTACGAGAGGACACAGATTTAAGGTGCAGGGAAGCAAATACAAAGGAGATGTCAGGGGTAGGTTTTTCACTCAGAGGGTGGTGAGTGAATGGAACCGACTGCCGTCGGAGGTTGTTGAGGCAAACTCATTGGGGTCTTTTAAGAGACTTCTGGATGAGTATATGGAAAAGAATAGGATAGGGGGTTATAGATAGGTCTGTGGATTGGTAGATGTGATTGGCGCAACTCGTGGGCCAAAGGGCCTGTTTGTGCTGTATTGTTCTATGTTCTATGTACTCCAAGGAGGGTCTGACAAGGGTCTTATAAAGTTGCAGCATTACCTCCCGACTCTTAAACTCAATCCCTCGACTAATGAGGCACACCATACGCCTTGACCACATTCTCCACCTACGAGGCCGATTTGAGAGTCCTATGGACCCAGACCCCAAGGTCCTTCTGCTCCTCAACACTGCTAAAGCTCCTACCCTTGATATTGCCGGAATACTGACTGAACACCATTGAAATTACATTAGTCCACTTACAATATCTCTCAGTAACTCCAAACTCAAGTGCCTTGAGTTAATGACAGTGATGCTCATCCCCCATCCCTCTGTGCGATGTGCTCCCTCCTCCCTCCCTATCTGCAACACATTCTCCTTCCTGAGGGTTTTATATTTGTAGATCATTGGGAAGTATTTGTGAGAGGAGGGCATCTATATAGGAGGGATGAGGAACATTTAAATGGGAAGGGCATGAATATCTTAGCTGGGAAGTTAGCTGGAGTGTTTCGGCAGGGTTTAAACCAATACAGAGGGGGGCTGGGGATAAGATCAATAACTCTGTAGGCAATGGGATTGGGAGCGAGTTGGGTAATGGGTAAGTTTGGATGAGAGCAAAATCACCCAGGAGAAGGAGGATCCGAGTGGCTTGGAAGTCTGGACTGTGCCTGTTTTAATGTGAGGAGAGTAACAGGTAAAATGAATGAACTTAAGGCCTTAACGTTAGCAAAGAATTTAGATGTGGTTGCAGTGACAGAGACATGGTTAAAGGAAGGGCAGCACTGGCAGCTAAATATCCCTGGGCATAAATGTTTTAGGCGTGACAGAGGAGATTCGAAAAGAGGTGGGGGAGTGACGTTGTTAGTTAGGGAGCACATTGCAGTGGAGGGAGGACAATACAGAGGAGTTAAGATTGGAGTCGCTGTGGGTGGAGTTGAGGAATAGGAAGGGAGCAATTACTATGCTATGGGTGTATTATAGGCTACCCAACAGCCCGCAGGCAGTGGAAGAAGGCATTTTGGATAGATGCAGAAAGACTAGGGTTGTTCTAGTGGGATATTCCAATCTCCCTAGAGTGGATTGGAAGGTGCCTAGAACTGGGGGTTCAAACGGGAAGAAATTTGTAAAATGTGTACTGGAAGGATCATTGGCGCGGTATTGGCCCGACTAGAGAGGGGACTATATTGGATTTAGTTCCAAATAATGAGCCAGGGCAGGTGGTTGATGTTGTAGTAGGGGAACATCTGGCTAACAGTGACCACAATTCTGTCTACTTTAGGATACAAATGGAAAAAGATGAGTGCTGTCCTAATGGGAGGGTGCTAAATTGGGGGAAGGCTAACTATAGTCGGATTAGGCAGGAACTTATAGAAACTGATTGGGAAAGCTGGCCAACGTTTGGCATGTGGGAGTCTTTCAAGGGAAAACTGAAAAGGTTGCAGGAAAGGCATGTGCCGGTTAAGAGGAAGGATGGGAAAGATAGGATTAGAGAGCCATGGATTACTGGGGACATTAGGACTCGGTTAGGAAGAAAAGAGAGGCTTATGTTAGGTCAAAGCAACTGGGAATAGAGAGAGCATTGCAGGAATACAGAGAGAGTAGGAGGGAGCTAAAACGGGGAGTTAGAAGGGCAAAAAGGGGGTATGAAATGGTTTTGGCAGATAGGATTAAGGAAAATCCAAAGGCATTTTACTCCTATGTTAGGAACAAAAGGGTGGTTAGAGGAAAAAGAGTGGTTAAGGGATACTTAGATAGGCACATGAGCGGAACAGAGATGGAGGGATCTAGGAGACTGTTTTAAATAAGCCTTGGGACGTTCTTGGGAATCAATTGATTCCTATGGACCTTCCAACATATTTTCTGGCTCATTTGTTTTACTTTTGATCTTCTGGGGATTCCCTTGAACGTTTGCATAAGATGTTCATGTTATTGATGTTTTTCTCTTTTAATGCACAGGTGCTTCTGTCCGCCTTGTTGTCTAACAAGGGACATACACGCAGTGGATTGTATGAGGGCTGCTCTTGGATTTTTCGAGAGTATCCTAGTGCTTCACGTCATTAGTGTATGCTTGACCTGGACCATTTGATGGGCAACACGACAGCTCAGTGACTATCACTATTTCTGTGCAGATACGTGGATTTGGGCCAGTATCTGTGGGAGTTTGTGCATTCTCCCTGTGCTTGTGTGGGTTTTCTCCGAGTGCTCTGGTTTCCTCCCACATCCCAAAGATGTGCTCTTAGGCTAACTGATGTAACAAATTGTCCCTAAATCGGAAGCCAGATTGAGGGAGACAATGTGGATTTCCATAAGCATAGACAAGGGTCACGGGTGGAACGGGGAACTCACAATGTTAAAATGATGGCGTGGGCTCTTTGGGCTGAAGGACCTGTTTCCCATGCTGTGTTGTTCTTTGTTCCCTCACACTCTGCGATGCACTCCCCCTCCTTAACTCTCTGCAATACACTCTCCCCTCCTGCCCTCTCTGCGATGCACTACCCCCCCCTTCCTCTCTGAGATACACTCCCCCTCTGGCCCTCTCTGTGACACATTCGCCTCTCCCTAATCTCTGAGACCCGCTCCCCCTTCTGTCCCTCTCTGCAATGCACTCACCCTCCCGCCCTTTCTGTGATGTGCTCCCCACTGTGTTCCTTTCTGTGATGCACTATCCCTTCCCTCCCTATCTACGATACGCTCCTCCTACTGTCCTCTATGCAACATGCTCACCCTTCCCTAACTCCTTGCAACGCCCTCCCCCCCCCCCCCCTCCTCCGCAGCGCCCTCCCCCCTAACCTCACTGCCATACACTCCCCCCCATGTCTCTGTAATGTGCTCCCCCCTCCCTCAGTGCAATGTGCTCCTCTCTTCCCTTCTCTGCGACACACTCCCCCTCCCTTCCTCTCTGCGACATGCACTCCTCTCCTGCTCTCTGATGCACTCCCTCTCCCTCTATCTCTGCTATGCACCCCCACTTCCATCCTTTCTGTGAATCGCTCTCCCCTCCCCCACCTCTCTGCAGCGTGCTTCCCTCTCCCTCCCTGTCTGCAATTCACTCCCCCACCCTCTTTGCGATGCATGCGCTCTCCTGCTCTCTGTTACGTGCCCTCTCTGTGACATGTGCCCGCCCCTCTCTCCGATGCGATGGGTTTCCCCTCGCCTTCTCTGCGACATGCTCCTACCCATCTCTGCAATACGCACCGCCACTCTGTGCAATGCACTCCCACTTCCCATCTTCTCTGCAACATGTACCCCCACACCCCTCCCACCTCCCCCTCAACCCCCGTCCATTGCTGCAAAGCGTTCTCTCCTCCTGCCCTCTCTGCAATGTGCTCCTGCCCCCGCACTCTCTGCGACGCACTTCCCCCTCCCTCCCTCTCTGTGATGCGCCCCTCCCCCCACCCTTTCTGCGACTATGTTCCCCCTCCCGCCCTCCGTGTGAAACATTCCCACTCCCCTCTGCAGACTGGTCTGCCCCCCACTCTCTCGGTGATGCACTCCCCTCTTCCTTCCTCTCTGCGACACCCTGCCTCGTCCCTCTCTCTCTGCGATGCGCATCCCCCCTCTGTGCGATGGATTCCCGCTTCTCGCCCTCTGCATCACAACCACCCCCCCAGCCTTTCTGCACTGTGCTCCCCCCTCCCACCCCTTACGACATGCTCCCTCCCTTCTCTGTGCTCTCCCTTCTCTTCGTCACACTAATCCTCCAGCTCTCTCTGCGAAGGTGCTCCCCCTCCAGCTCTCTCTGAGGCATTCTCCCTCACGCTGCAGTGCACTCCTCCTCTCACCCTCTCTGCAATGTGCTCCCCCCACCTGCCCTCTCTGTGACAAGCTTCCCCCCTTGCCCTCTCAGAGATGTGCTCCCCCCTCATGCCCTCTCAGTATACATTCCTCCTTCTCACCCTCTCTGCGATGCATTTTCCCTCTCCCTTCCACTCTACAACACCATCCCCCTTCCCACTCTCTCGGCACACACTCCCCCTCCCACCCTCTCTGCATGCGCTACCCCCACCCTCTTTGCAGCTCCCTTGTCCTCTCTGTTTGATGCGCTCCCCCTCTCTCTGTGATGCATTCCCCCTCCCTCCCTCTCTGCAATGATCTTCCCCCACCCTCTCTGTGATGCTGTCCTCCCACCCTTCCTCTCTGCAACCCGCTCCCCCCTCCCGCTCTCTCTGCAACACTGCCCACCACCCTCCCTCACTGTGACCCGCTCCCCCCTTCCAAACTGTCTGCAACACGCTCCTCCATCCTCCTTCTCTGCAACCTGTTCCCCCTCTCCCGCTCTCTCTGCGATACACTGCACTCTCCTTCTCTCTCTCTATACGCTTCCCCCTCTCTGTGACACATTCCCCTCTGTCCCTCAGTGCAATGTTGCTGCCCCTCCTTCCCTCTTTGCGACGTGCTCCCCCACCCTCCCTGCGATACACTCTCCCCTCCATCCCTCTCTGCTATGCGCTCCCTTTCCTGCCCTCTCTGCTACATGTTCCCCCCTCCCTCTCTGCAACGCATTCCCCCTCTCCATCTCTGTGACGCACTCCTCCTTCTCTCTCTGCAATGCGTTCCCCCCTCCCGCTCTCTCTGCGACACAGTCTCTCCCTTCTCTGCACTCCTCCCTCTCTGCAACACACTACCCCTCCAGCCCTCTCTGCGGTACACTCCTCTCTCCCTTCCTTTCTGCAATGCACTTGCCCCTCGGGTTCTCTCTATGACACACTCACCCCTTTCTGTGACACAATCCCCCCTCCCGATCTCAATGCAGAGAGAGGGAAGGGGAACGAGTCACAATGCGCTTCTCCTTCTTTCTTTTTTGCAATGCACTCCACCCTCCCTCTCTCTGATGTGCTTTCCCCCTCTCTGTGACGTGCACCCCCTCCATCCTTCTCTGCGATACGCTCCACCCTCCTTCCCTCTCTCTGATGTGCTCCCCCTTCCTGCCCTCTCTGCGATATGCTCTCTCTCTCTGTGACATGCTCATCCCTCTCTCCCTCTCCGTGATGTGCTCCCCTCTCCCTTCCTCTCTGCAACACGCTCCACCCTCGCGTCCTCTTTACGATGCATTTCCCCTGCCCTCTCTGGGACATGCTCCCCCACCTCTGCCATGCACACCTCTCCCTTTCTCTCTGTGACACGCTCCCCCTTCCTGCCATTTCTGCAGTGCATTCCCTTGCTCTCTGCAATGCGCTTCCCTCCGATGCTATCTGCGATGCACTTTTCTCTCCCACTCCCTGCGATGTGCTCCCTCTCCATTCCTCTGTGACGTGCTTTCCCTTCCCTCACTCACAGTGGCGTGCTCTCTGCTCTCACCCTCTCTGCAATGAACTCCCCATTCTTGCCTCATCTGTGACATGCACACCCCATCCCCAAGCGATGCACTCTACTGCCCCTCTGCAATGCGCTCTCTTCCCCGTACTCTCCCTCTCCTGCTGTGACATGCTCACCTCTCTCCCTATACCTCTGTGACAGACTGATCCATCTCCCTTTCTGGTAGATTCACATTTTTCCCTTTCTCTCTGAAGCACATTCACTCTTCCATCTAGCTCTGGCATAGGGCAGCTCTCTCTCTGGAAAACTCCCTCTCTCACTCGGGCACATTCCCTATCTTTCTCTGGCGCACTTCCCCTTTTTCTCTCTGGCACACTACCTCTCTCTCACACACTCCCATTCTCTCTGTCTTTTTCTCTCTCTCTCTGGCAAGCCCCCTCTTCCTCACTGGCAGATCTCCTCTCACTATCTCTCTGGCACACTCCCTCCCTTTTTCTCTCTGGCATACTCTCTCTCTCTCTCTCTCCATGGCAATCTCTCTGACACACAGAATATCTTTCTCTGCAGCACACACCCATTCTCTTTCTTTATCTCTCTGGCACATTCCCTCACTCTCTCTGACACACTCTCTCTCTCTCCATCTCCCTGGCATGTTCCATCTCTCTCCCGCTCTCTATCTGGAACACACCTCTCTCCCTGAACACTCACTCTCTCCCAATATCTCTCTATCTCTGGCACATTCCCTCTCGCTTCCTCTGGCACACTCACTCTCTTGCTGGCACACCCCCACTCTCTCTCTCTCTCTCTCTCTCTGTGACACATTTCCCCTCTCTCTCTGGCACACCCTCTCTTTCTCTCTCATTCTCTCTCTCTCTCTCTCTGGTAAACTCCTTCTCTCTTTCTGGCACACTCCCTCCCTTTCTCTCTGTCACGTTCCCTCTCTCTCTCTCTCTGGCCATGTCCCCCTCTCTCCCTCTGGCACAGTCCCTCTCTCTGTCTGGCAAAATTCCCTCACTCTCTCTCTCTGGCACACTCCCTCTCTCTCTAGCAAATTTTCTCTCTTTTTTCCCTAGCACACTTCTTCTCTGTCATTGGCACACTTGATCTCTCTCTTTGGCACACTCCTCTCACTGGCACACTCCCTCTCTCTTTCTGTGGAACAATCCCTCTCGCTCTCTCTCTGGCACATTCTATCTCTCTCCCTGGCACACTCCCTCTCTCTGTTTCTCTGTCTCTTTTGTGCACTTCCCCTCTTTGTCTTTCTGGCACACTCTCTCTCTAGAACATGTTCTCTATCTCTCTCTCTCTCTTTCTCTTTCTGGCACACTCCCTCTCTGTTTCTGGCACCCTCACTCCCTCTCTCTCTGTCACATTCCCTCTCTCTCTCTCTCTCTCTCTGCACATTCCCTTTTCTTTCTCTCTAGTTAACTCTCTTTCTGTCTGGCACAAATCTTTTTTCTTTCTCCCTCTCTCTCTCTCTCTCTGATACAGTTACTCTCTCTCTCTGGCACACACCCTTTCTCTGTCTGGCACACCCCCGTTCTGTTTCTGGCACATTCCCTCTCTCTCTCTCTGATACACTCCCTCTGTCTCTCCAGCACAATCCCTCTCTCTCTTCTGGCACACTCCATCTCTCTCACTGCCACACTCACTCTCTCTCTCTCTCGTACACTTCCTTTATCTCTTTGGCATACCCCCTCTCTGTCTTTGGCACACTCCATCTCTCTCGTTGGCATACTCCCTCTCCCTCTCTCTGGCACAATCCCTCTCTCGCTGGCACACTCTCTCTCTTTCTTTCTGGTACAATCCCTCTCTCTCTTCTGACGCACTTCCTCTCTGGTACACTTCCTCTCTCTATCTCTGGCACACTCCCTTTCTCTCTGGCACACTCCTTCTTTCTGGCAAACTCTCTCTCTTTTTCTGGCAGACTTCCTCTCTCTGTCTCTCTCTCTCTCTGGCACAATCACTTTCTCTCTCTCTCTCTCTGGCACACTCCTCTCTCTCTCTCTATCTGGCACATTCCCTCTCTCTCTTTGGAACATTCCCTCTCTCTTTCTCTCTCTCTCTGTCCGGCAAAATCTCTCTCTCTCTCTCTCTGGCACACAAGTTCTCTCTGGTACACCGCCTCTATCTCTCTCTGGCACTTTTTCCCCCTTTCTCCCTGGCACACGCCCTCTTTTATCACTGGCACACTTGTTCTCTCCCTCTGGCACACTCCCTCTCTCTCTCTCTGTCTGGCACACATTGTGTAAGAAATAAAAGGATGACCAGGGTGAGGTTAGAACTGGTCAAGGATAATAGTGGGAACTTGTGCTTGGAGTCAGAAGAGATAGGTGAGGCATTGAACGAATACTTTTCTTTAGTATTCACTAAGGAGAGGGGCCATGTTTTTGAGGATGAGTGTGTGGTAGATGGAGGAGGTAGATGTTCTGAGGGAAGAGTGTTAGCAATTTTGAAAAACCTTAGGGTAGATAAGTCTTCTGGACCAGATGGGACACATCCTAGGATACTTTGAGAGGCAAGGGATGAGATTGCAGAGCCTTTAACTTTGATCTTTGGGTCTTCGGTGTCCATGGGCATTGTGCCACAGGACTGGAGAGTGGCAAATGTCGTCCCACTCTTCAAGAAAGGAAATAGGAATGACCCTGGTATTTATAGACTAGTTAGTCTTACTTCAGTGGTCGGTAAGTTAATGGAGAGAGTCTGGAGGGATAGGATTTATGACCATTTGGAAAGATGTAGTTTAATCTGGGATAGTCAGCAGCATGGTTTTGTGAGGGGTAAGTCCTGCTTCACAAATTTGATGGAATTCTTTGAGGAGGTAACTAAGTGTGTAGATGAAGGTAGAGCAGTTGATGTCATATGCATGGATTTTAGTAAGGTGTTTGATAAGGTTCCCTATGGTAGGCTCATGAAGAAGATAAGGATGCATGGGATAGAAGGAAATTTGGCTGATTGGATAAGTAACTGGCTGTCTCATAGACAGTGATGTGGAGATGCCAGAGTTAGACTGGGGTAAACACAGTAAGAAGTCTCACAACACTAGGTGAAAGTTCAACCAGTTTATTTGATAGTAAACCCATAAGCTTTTTGAAATGTTGGCCGGATCATCGACACGGATGCCATCATCTCACGTGAGAATACCAACCACCAGGTACACAGCACACACTCTTGCAACTCAGCCAACATTGTCTACCTAATACACTGCAGGAAAGGATGTCCCGAGGCATGGTAGACTGGGGAGACCACGCAGACGCCAAGACAACAGATGAATGAACATTGCTTGACAATCATCAGGCAAGACTGAACCCTTCCTGTTGGGGAACACTTCAGCAGTCAGGGGCATTCAGCCTCTGATCTTTGGGTAAGCGTTCTCCAAGGCGGCCTTCGCAATACACAACAGCGCAGAGTTGCTGAGCAGAGACTGATAGCCAAGTTCCGCACACGAGGACAGCCTCAACCGGGATCTTGGGTTCATGTCACACTATCTGTAACCCCCATGACTTGCCTGAATTTGCAACATCTTATTTACTGTCCTGTCTGGAGACAATACACATATCTTTAACCTATGCCTAATGCTATCTCCACTCACATTATCTGTATTTTTAAGACTTGAATAGCAGGTTAGCTGTAAAAACTCAAATTCTAATCAATATTCTGTAAACTGTGTGTGCCTTTATATGCCCTTTTCTGACCAGAATTTTCTAAATACCTGACAAAGGACAGCGTTTCCAAAAGCTTGTGGGTTTACTATCAAATAAACCGGTTAGATTTTAACCTGGTGTTGTGAGACTCCCTACTGTGTCTCATAGAAGGTGGTGGTAGAAGGAACATTTTCAGACTGGAGGCTGGTTACCAGCAGCCGGTATCTCTGTTACTTGTGATTTCTATCAATAACTTGGAAGAGGGGGCTGAAGGGTGGGTCAGTAACTTTGCTGATGACACCAAGATTAGTGGAGTAGTGGATTAGGTAGAGGGCTCTTGCAGACATTGATAGGATGCAGAGCTGGGGCAAAAAGTAGCAGATAGAGTTTAACTGTGATAAGAGTGAGGTGATTCATTTTGGTAGGACAAACTTGAATGAGAATTATAGAACAAAGAACAAAACAGCACGGGAAATAGACCCTTCGGCCCAACGAGCCCGTGCCGCCACCCCGATGTTCACATCTCTACCCGCGATCCCTGTCCATGTTTATAGATCTATGGATTAAAAACCAAATTTGAGACAATTTAGGGAGAATTTGTTTTGCCAATTAGCCTAAGAGCACATCTTTGGGATGTGGGAGGAAACCGGAGCACCCGGAGAAAACCCACGCAAGCACGGGGAGAATGCGCAAACTCCCACAGACACAGGCCCAAATCCATGTATCTGCACAGCACAGCGATAGTCACTGAGCTGTCGTGTTGCCCATCAAATGGTCCAGGTCAAGCGTACACTAACGACGTGAAGCACTAGGATACTCTCAAAAAAAAAATCCAAGAGCAGCCCTCTCACGACCCATCGCGTGTATGCCCCTTGTTAGACAACAAGGTGGACCAAAGTACCTGTAGGATAAAAACAAGTACATCAATATCATCATCTATTTACACACTTCCCAGGGACTCCCAAAGCTCATGATCCCTATCTTAAATCAGTAGGGATATGATCGGTGCAACTCGTGGGCCGAAGGGCCTGTTTGTGCTGTAGTGTTCTATGTTCTACGTTCTATATAGGAGGGATGTCCGAGATAGATTCTTTACTCAGACAATGGTTGGAATGTGGAAATACACTGCCTGCTGTGATAATGGAGTCGGACACTTTAGGAATTTTCGAGCGGTTATTGGATAGGCACGTGGAGCAGACCAGAATTATAGGGAGTGGGATAACTTGATCTTGGGATTGGACATAGCTCGGCACAACATTGAGGGCATCTGTGCTGTAATGTTCAATATTCTATGTTCTACCCCCTCTCTGTCTCTGGCACACTCCCTCTCTCGCTGGCACACTTCCCCCTCTCTCTCTCTCTCTCTCTCTCTGGCACTGTCCCCCATCCTACTCTCTCTCCCTCAATGGCACTCTCCTTCTCTCTCTTTGGCACACTTCATTTCTCCCTCTCTGGCACACTCCCTCTTTCACTCTCTCTCTCTGGCATACTCGCTCACCCTATCTCTGCCACACTTCCTCTCTCTCTCCCTCAATGGCACTCTTCTTCTCTCTCTCTGGCACACTCTCTCTCTCCATATGGAACACTCTCTCTCTCTGGCACACTCACTCTCTCCCTGTATCTCTCTATAGAAACATAGAAAAACTACAGTACAATATAGGTCCTTTGGCCCATAAAGTTGTGCCAAACATGTCCCTACCTTAGAGATTACTACGCTTACCTATAACCCTCTATCCTACTAAGTTCCATGTATTTATCTAAAAGTCTCTTAAAAGACCCTATTGAATCTGCCTCCACCACCATTGCCGGCAGCCCATTCCACACACCCATCACCGTCTGAGTGAAAAACTTACCCTTGACATCTCCTCTGTATCTACTCCCCAGCACCTTAAACCTGTGTCCTCTTGTGGTAACCATTTCAGCCCTGGGAAAAAGCCCCTGACTATCGACTCGATCAATACCTCTCAACATCTTATACACCTCTATCAGCTCACTCCTCATTCTTTGTCTCTCCAAGTATAAAAGCTGAGCTCCCTCAACCTATCCTCATAAGGTATGCTCCCCAATCCAGGCAAATCCTACTAAAATGAAGTACACCTCAAACTTCGATCCGGGTTAAAACTTCCATCTGCTACTTTTCAGCCAAGTCGCATCCTATCAATGCCTCTTTGCAGCCTGCAGAGCCATCACCTCATCCACTACGACACCAGCGTGATGCCATATCCAGCAAATTTACTAAAACCCACACCCGTCAGCTAACTGCTCGATTCCAAGTCATTGAAAAAAAATTACAAAATAGACAGAAGGTAGAACCACTCAGCCATACCTCTGTTGGTACCACCGCCATGGTACAAACTAGACGACTCCAGCCCATATAAATATTTTCTTCCACCACTCTCTGTCTTCCTCATGAAGAACAGCACTAAAAGTTACTTATCCAAATAGCCAAATTACTTCTATCGCCACACCTCCTTCTCTTCTTCATGACACATAACCTCCTCTCTATTCTGTCTCACTCCATTTATCTCTCTATGGCACACCTCTCTTCTCTCTACTCTCTCGTACTCTGGCACTAAAAAAATCCAACTGACTATCCTGCCCCTCACTGTACGTCTGTCTTGCTCACTCTGTCTCCTCCATTCTTAGGCACAAGTCCCCTCTCTCTCTGGACACACCCCAACCCCCTCTCTCTCTGGCACACTTCCCTTCTCTCTCCCTCAATGGCACACTCCATTTTTCTCTGGCACATTTCTTCTATTTCTGCCTGGCACACTCTGTCTCTCTCACTGACTTACTCGCTTTCTCTCTCTCTCTGGCACGCATACTCACTCTTTGGCACACACCCACACTGCCTCTGTCACCCTCCTTCCCTTGCTGGCACACTTGCTCTTTTTCTCTCTGGCACCATCCCTCTCTCTCACTCTCCCTCTCTCGCTGGCACACTCATTTTCTCTCTGGCATATTCCCTCTTTCTCTCTTTGGCACAGTCTCTTTCTGGCACATTCTGTTTCTCTCTGGCACAATCCCCCTACTCACTAACTCTCTCTCTCTCTCTCTATCTCCGATACACTCCATCTCTTTCTCTCTCTTTCTGGCACATCCCTCTCGCTTTCTGACATACACCCTCTCTCTCTGGCACACTTCCTCTCTCTCTCTGTCTGGCACAATCCCTCTCTCTTTCTCTCTGGCATAATTTCTCTCTCTCTTCTCCCTATCTCTCTAGCACAGCCCTTCTCTCTCTCTGGCACAGTATCTCTTTCTCTGGCATACTCCCCTCTCTGTCTGGCACACTCCATCTCTCTCTCTCTATCTCTGGCAGACTCCCTCTCACTATCTCTGGCACACTCCTTCTCTCGCTGGCACTCACCCTCTTTCTCTCTCTGGCACAATCACTCTCTCTCTCTGGCACAAATGTTCTCTTCTGTCTCTCTGGCACAATCCCTCTCTCATTCTGGCACACTGCCTCTCTCCCTGGCAAACACGCTCTCTCCCTCTCTCTGGCACAATTTCTCTCTCTGGAACACTCCCTCTCTCTTTCTGGCACACTCCTTCCCTCTCTCTGTCACATTTCCTCTCTCTCTCTGGCAAAATCCATCTCTCTCTCTCTCTGGCACACAACCTCTGTCTCCAACCCTGGCACATTCGCTCTGTCTCTCTGGCACAATCATCTCTTTCTCTCCCTGGCACACTCACCCTCTTTCTCTCTGGCACACTTTTTTCTCTCTGGCAAAATCCTTCTCTTCCTCTCTCTCTTCTCTCTGACACACATTCTCTCTCACTCTCTGGCATAAACTCTCTCTCTCTCTCTCTCTCTCTCTCACTGGCACACTCCCTTTCCTTCTCACTTTCTGGCACAATTTCTCTCTCTTTCTGGCACACGCCCTCTCTCTCTTAATGGCATACTTGCTCTCTCTTGCACTCTGCCTTTTTCTCTCTGGCACACTCCCTCTCTCTCTGGCACATCCCCTCTCTGTCTCTGTCATACTCCCTGACTCTGGCACGCTACCTTTCTCTCTCTCTCTCTGGCACAATCCCTCTCTTTTTCTCTCTGGAACACTCCCTCCCTCTTTCCGGCACACTCCCTCTCTCTATCTATCACATTCCCTCTTTATCTCTCCGGCAAACTCACTCTCTCTCTCTCTGGCACACTTTCACTCTTCCTGCAACACTCCATCTCATTCCCTCTAACACACTGCCTCTCTCTATCTCTGGCAAAGTCCCTCTTTCTCAGGCACATTCCTTCTCTCTCTGTCTGGCAAAATGACTCTCTCCTCAGTGGCACACTCCCACTCTCCCCCTCTCTCTGGACACTGTCACTCTCTCTCTCTCTCTCTGGCACACTCCGTGTGTCTGTCTGTCTCTCTCTCTCTGGCACACTTCAACTCCCTTTGTCGCAACTCCTCTCTATCCCTGGCACACTCCTTCCTCGCTGGCACACTTGCGCTTGCGCTCTTTCTCTCTCTCTCTTTCTCTCTGGCACAATCCCTCTCTCTCTCTGGAGCACTTCCTCTCTCCATCTGGAACACTCTGTCTTTCTGGTACACTCGCTTTCTCGCCATCTCTCTCTCTTTCTCTGGCATACTCTCTCTCTCTTTCTCTGGCACACTCCTTCTCTCACTGGCACTCTCTCTCTCTCTCTATCTCTGGCACACTCCCTCTTTTATTGGCACACACTCTCTCTCTCACTCTGGCACTCTCACTCTCTCTTTTGCTATCTGACACAATCCCTCTCTTGTTGCCTCTCTCTCTATCTCTCTCTCTGGCACACTCCTTCTCTCTCTGGCACAATCCTTCTTTCTCTGGCACATTCCCTCTCTCTCTCTCTGTCACATACCCGCCCCCCCCCCCTCTCTCTCTCTCTCTGGCAAATTCTTTCTCTCTTTCTCTGGCAACTCCCTCTCTCTGTCTGGCAAAATTCCTCCCTCTCTCTCTGGCACACTCCTTCTCTCTCTGGAACATTTTTTCTCTTTCTCCCTGGCACACACTCTCTCTCTATCTCTGGCACACTCTCTCTCTCTCTCTCTGGCATATTTCCTCTCTCTCTCTCTCTCTCTCTGGCTTCCCTTCTCTCTCTGACACACTCCCACTCTTCCTCCCTCAATGCCACGCTCTCTCTCTCTCTCTCTCTCTCTCTGGCTTCCCTTCTCTCTATGACACACTCCCTCTCTTTCTCCCTCAATGCCACGCTCTCTCTCTCTCTCTCTCTCTCTGGCTTCCCTTCTCTCTATGACACACTCCCTCTCTTTCTCCGTCAATGCCATGCTCCCTCTCTCTCTCTAGCACACTTGCTTTCTCTCTGTCTATCTCTTTATCTCTGGCACACTCCCTCTCTCTCTGTCACATTCCCTCTCTCTCTCTGGCAAACTCCTTCTCTCACTTTCCGGCACACTCCTTCTCTCTGTCTGGCAAAATCCCTCTCTCTCTTTCTCTCTGATGCACAGCATCTCTCCATCTCTTGCACATTCTCTCTCTTTCTCTCTCTGGTACACTTCCTCTCTCTCTCTCTCTCTCTCTCTCTCAAATGCACTCTCCCTCTCTCTCTCGGGCACACTCCTCTCTCCATCTGGAACACATTCTTTCTGGCACATTGCTGTCTCTCTCCAGTACATTTCCTCTCTCTCTCTCTCTCTCTCTGGCACATTTCCTCTCTCTATCTCTGACACACTCCCTCTCTCATTGGCACACACCTCTATCTCTCTCTGGTGCACTCCCCCTCTCCCTCTCTCTCTCTCTCTCTTTGGCACAATCACTCTCTCTCTCTGGCACTTTCTCTCTCTCTGGCACTCTGCCTCTCTCTCTCTCTCTGTCTCTCGCTGGCACACTCTTTTTTTTCTCTGATAAGTTGTCTTTCTTCCTCTGTGACACAATCCCTCCCTCTCTCTCTCTCTGGCACATTCCCTCTCTCTCTCTCTGGCACATTCCCTCTCTCTCTCTCTGGCACATTCCCTCCCTCATTTTCTGTCACATTCCCTCTCCCTCTCTCTGGCAAACTCCTTCTCTCTTTCTGGCTCACTGTCTCTTTCTGTCTGGCAAAATCCCTCTCTCTCTTTCTTTCTGGCACACTCCCTCCCTCTCTCTCTGGCAAACTATATCTCTCTCTCTCTCTCCAGCACACTCCCTCTCATTGTTTGCAAAATCCCTCTCTCTCCCTCTGACACATAACCTCCCATTCCCTCTCTAGCACACTCCCTCTCTCTCTGGCACATTTTCTCTCTTTCTCCCTGGCACACTCCCTTTCTCTCACTGGCCACTTGCATTCCCTCTCTGGCACACTTCCTTTCACTCTTTGGCACACACCCTCTCTTGCTCTGGCACACTCCCTCTCTCAAGCAAAGTCCCTCTCTCTTTCTCTTTCTCTGTCTGACTCTCTCTCTCTGGCACACTCCCTCTCTCTTTCTGGCACATTCCCTCTCTCCCTGGCAAACATGCTCTCTCCCTCTCTCTCTTGCATAATTCCCCCCTCTCTCTCTGGAACACTCTCTCTCCCTTTCCGGCACACTCCCTCCCTCTTTTCCTGTCACACTCCCTCTCTCTCTCTCTCTCTGACACACTTCTTCTCTGTCTCTGGCACAATCCCTCTCTCTCTCTCTCATTCACTCTCAGGCACATTTTCTCTCTGGCACAAACCCTTTCTCTCTCTGGAACACTCCTCCTGTCTTCTGGCACATTCCCTTCCTCGCTTTCTATCACATTCCCTCTCTCTCTCCCTGGCAAACTCCCTCTCGCTCTCTCTCTCTCTCTGTCTCCCCCTGACACATTCCCTCGCTCTGGCAAAATCACTCCTTCACTCTCTGGCACACTTGCATTCTCCTCTGGCATAGCTCCCTCTCTCTCTGGCACACTCCCTCTCTCTCTCTCTCTCTCTCTCTGGCACACTCCTCTCTTCATTTGGAACACATCCTCTCTCTTTGACACACTTGTTCTCTCTCTTTATCTCTGACACAATCCCTCTCTCTATCACTGGCACACTCCCTTTATCTCTCTCTGGTACACTCCCCCCCTCTCTCACACACAAACACAATCTCTCTCTCTCTCTCTCTCTCTCTCTCTGGCACACTCTCTCTTTTTCTCTGGCAAACTGTCTCTCTTTCTCTCTGGCAAAATCCCTCTCTGTCTCTGGCACACTCCCTGTCTCGGTGGTACAGTCTGTTTCTTTCTCTCTCTCTCTAGCATGCTCCTTCGTTCGTTCTCTCTCTTTCATTCTGGCAGACTCTCCCTCTTTCTTTCTCTCTGACACAATCCCTCTCTCTATCACTGGCACAGTGCCTTTCTCCCACTCTCTCCCTTGCACAATCTCTCTCTCTCTCTCTCTCTCTTTCTCTCTGTCTCCCACAGTCTCTTTTTCTCTGGCAAACTCTCTCTGTTTTTCTCTGGTACATAGAACATAGAACGTAGAACATTACAGCACAGAACAGGCCCTTCGGCCTTCGATGTTGCACCGACCAATATAAAAAGCAATGCCCCTCCAAACTAAACCATTCCCTTCTCTTCCATATACTTATCAACTAACCTCTTAAACGCCACCAAACTTGGCGCATCTACAACTGCTGCAGGCAGGGCATTCCACTCCCGAACCACCCTTTGGGTAAAGAACCTACCTCTGATATCCGTCCTATAACTATCACCCCTTAATTTAAAGCTGTGTCCCCTCGTGCTAGCTTTTTCCATCCTAGGAAAAAGGCTATCACTGTCCACCCTATCTAAACCTCTAATCATCTTATATGTTTCGATCAGGTCCCCTCTTAGCCTCCTCCTTTCTAACGAAAACAATCCCTCTCTCTCTCGCACTCTCTTTCATTCACTCTCAGCAACACTCCCTCTCTTTCTCTCTCTTTGGCACAAACCCTCTTTCTTTCTACACAATCCCTCTCTCTCTCTGGCAAAATCGCCCTTCTCTCTCTCCGGCACACTCCCTCTCTCTCTGGAACACTCCCTCTCTTTTTCTGGCACACTCGCTTTCTGTCACATTCCCTCTCTCTCACTCTGGCAAACTCTCTCTCTCCGGCACACTCCCTGTCTCTGTCTGGCAAAATCCCTCTCCCTCTTCGGCACACTCCCTTTCTCTTTCTCTGGCATACCCCCTCTCTGTCACTGGCAAACTCCCCCCCCCCCCCCCCCGCCCCTCTCTCTCTCTCTCTCTCTCTGGCACACTCTTTTATTTTCTCCTGGCACAATTCTTCTCTCTCTCTTTCTCTCTCTCTACTTCTCACTGACACACTCACTCTCTCTCTCGCTGGAACAATCCCTCTCTCTCTTTCTCGCTCGCACACTTCCTCTCATTCTCTTTCTGGCACACTCCCTCTCTCTGTGGAATACGCTCTATCTCTCTCTCTCTTTTTCTCTTTCTGACACATTCCTTCTCTGTTCCTGGGACATTCCCTCCCCCTCTCTCTGTCACGTTCTCTCTTTCTCTCTCTTTCTGCTCTCTCTCTCTCTCTCTGGCTCACACCCTCTCTCCCTCTCTGGCACACTCACTCTCTCTCTCTGGCATACTTTCTCTCTTCCTAGCACACTCCCTTTCTCTCACTGGCATATTCCCCTTCTTTCTCTTTCTCTTTCTCTGGTACACCCCCTCTCTCTCTTGCTGACATACTCCCTCTCTCTCATTGGCAGATTCTCTCTCTCTCTCTGGCACAATCTCTCTTTCTTTCTGGCACAATTCCTCTCTCTCTCTAGCTCTCGCTTGCACACTCCCTCTCTCCTTCTGACATAATCCCTCCCTCTCTATCACACTTTTGTCTCTCTCCCTTTGTGGCAACCCCCTTCTCCCTCTCTCCAGCACACTCCCTCTGTCTGGCAAAATCCCACTCACTCTCTCTCTCTCTTTTGCTGGCACACACCTTTTCTCTCTTTCTCTGGTATACTCCCTCTCTCTTTCTGGCACAATCCCTCCCTCTATCACATTTTCTCTCTCTCTCTCCCTCTGTGGCAAACACATTCTTTCTCTCTCCAACATACTCCCTCTCTCTGGCAAAATCCCACTCACTCTCTCTGGCACATATCCTCTCTCTCTTTCTCTGGCACACACCCTATCTCTTGCTGGCAGACTCCCTCTTTCTCTCTCTCTGGCACACTCTCTTTTTTTCTGGCACAATTCCTCTCTTTCTCTCTATCTCTTGCTGGCATACTCCCTCTTTCTTTCTTGCACACTCCCTCCCCCTCTCTCTGGCACATTCACTCTCTCTCTCTGGCAAACTCTCTTTCTCTTTAGCACATTTTCTCTCTTTCTCCCTGGCACACTTATTCTTTCTCACTGGTACACTCACTCTCTCTCTCTCTCTCTGTCTCAGTGTGCTGTCTCTCCCAATCTCGATCTCACTGTGCTCTCTCTCTCTCTCTATGTCTCAGAGTGCTCTCCCTATCTCTCTCTCTGACTCAGGGTGCTGTTCCTATCTCTCTGTATCTGTCTCATTGTGCCATCTCTCTCTTTCTCTCTTTCCCTATCGAGGTGTGCTGTCTCTATGTCTCTCACTCTCTCTGTTTCAGACTGCTGTCTCTATCTCCCTCCCTCTGTCTCAGCATGCTGTTATTTTTCTCTCTCTCTCTCTCTCAGTATGCTGTCTGTCTCTCCCTCTCTCTGTCTCGTTGCACTCTTTCCCACTCTCTGTTTCAGTGTGCCATCTCTACTGTATCACTCTCAGTGTGCTGTCTCTATCTATCTCTCTCTGCCTCAGTATGCAGTCTCTCTCTCTCTCTCGCTCTCTGTCTCAGTGTAGAACTTGGAACATTACAGCGCAGAACAGGCCCTTCGGCCTTCGATGTTGCGCCGACCAATTAAGAAAAAGCAATGACCTTCCAAACTAAACCATTCCCTTCTCTTCCATAAACTTATCAACTAACCTTTTAAACGCCACCAAACTTGGCGCATCTACAACTGCCGCAGGCAGGGCATTCCACTCCCTAACGACCCTCTGGGTAAAGAACCTACCTCTGATATCCGTCCTATAACTGTCACCCCTTAATTTAAAGCTGTGTCCCCTCGTGCTAGCTTTCTCCATCCTAGGAAAAAGGCTATCACTGTCCACCCTATCTAAAACTCTAATCATCTTATATGCTTCAATAAGATCCCCTCTTAGCCGCCTCCTTTCTAACGAAAACAACCTCAAATCCTTCAACCTCTCTTCATAGGACCTGCCCTCCATACCAGGCAACATCCTGGTAAACCTCCTCTGTACCCTCTCCAATGCCTCCACATCTTTCTTATAATGTGGGGACCAGAACTGCACTCAATACTCCAAGTGCGGCCGCACTAGAGTTTTGTACAGTTGCAACATGACGTTGCGGCTCCCAAATTCAATCCCCCTACCAATAAAAGCTAAGACTCCATATGCCTTCTTAACAACCTTATCGACTTGACTGCCTACTTTCAGGGATCTATGCACAAATACACCAAGATCCCTCTGTTCATCAACACTATTAAGAATCCTACCATTAGCCCTATACTCTACACCTTTATTATTCCTGCCAAAGTGCATTACATCACACTTTTCCACATTAAACTCCATTTGCCACCTCTCAGCCCAGCTCTGCAACTTGTCCAAGTCTCTCTGCAAACTATAACACCCCTCTTCACTATCTACCACTCCTCCGACTTTGGTGTCATCGCAAATTTACTAATCCATCCTTCAATACCCTCATCCAGATCATTTATAAAAATTACAAACAGCAGGGGCCCCAAAACAGATCCCTGAGGTACACCACTTGTAACCGAACTCCATGATGAATAATTTCCATCAACCACCACCCTCTGTCTTCTATCTGCTAGCCAATTCATAATCCAATTAGCTAAATCACCCTCAATCCCATATATCTGCATTTTCTGCAGAAGCCTTCCATGGGGCATCTTATTGAACGCCTTGCTAAAGTCCATATATACCACATCAACTGCCTTACAACTGGGTTCAAATGCTTTAGTGGGGTTCAAATGCTTTAGTCGGAGTAGAGAAGGAGGTAGAAGGGGGGGAGGAGTGGCATTATTAGTCAAAGACTGTATCACAGTGACAGAAAAGAAGTTTGATGAGGACTTGTCTGTTGAGGTAGTATGGGCTGAGATTAGAAACAGGAAAGGAGAGGTCACCCTGTTGGGAGTCTTTTATAGACCTCCTAAAAGTTCTAGAGAGGTTGAGGAAAGGATTGCCAAGTCAATTCTGGTCAGGAGTGAAAGTAATAGGGTAATTGTTATGGGGGACTTTAACTTTACTAATATTGATTGGAATAGCTATAGCTCTAGCTCGTTAGAGGGGTCAGTTTTCGTACAAAGTGTGCAGGAAGGTTTTTTGACTCAGTATGTAGATAGGCCAACTAGAGGTGAGGCTACATTGGATTTGGTGCTGGGCAATGAGCCAGACCAGGTGTTAGGCTTGGAAGTTAGTGAACATTTTGGTGATAGTGACCACAATTCGGTTACATTCACCTTAGTGATGGATAGGGATAGGCATGAAGCTGGGGGTAGTAGTTATAGCTGGGGGAAGGGTAATTATGAGGCCATCAGGAGAGAATTAGAGTGCATAGATTGGACTAGGAAACTGCAGGGACTGGGAATATCTGGAATGTGGAGCTTATTCAAGGAGCAGCTGCTGTGAGTCCTTGATAAGTATGTCCCTGTCAGGCGAGGAGGAAATGGTCGAGTAAGAGAACCTTGGTGTACGAAAAAAGTTGATTTGCTGGTTAAAAGGAAAAAGGAGGCTTATGTCAGGATGAGGCTTGATGGCTCGGTTAGTGCAATGGATAGCTATAGATTAGCCAGGAGGGAGCTAAAG
Organism: Sphyrna mokarran; assembly: GCA_024679065.1. NCBI lineage: Eukaryota > Metazoa > Chordata > Chondrichthyes > Carcharhiniformes > Carcharhinidae > Sphyrna > Sphyrna mokarran. The sequence goes on along the minus strand of JAGIQG010000008.1, from coordinate 62,425,435 downwards.
AATGAATTGAGGAGAGCTAAGAGAGGACACGAGAAGACTTTGGCTGATAGGATTAAGGAGAATCCTAAAGCTTTCTTTAGATATGTTAAGAATAGAAGATTGGTTAGGGCAAGATTAGGGCCAGTCATAGACAGCAGTGGGAAGTTGTGCGTGGAGCCTGAAGAGATTGGAGAGGTACTGAATAAATATTTCTCTTCGGTATTCACGCAGGGTGATGTAAATGTAGTTATGGAGAACACTGAGGTACAGGGTAGCAAACTGGAAGGTATCGAAGTAGATAGGGAGGATGTGCTAGATATTCTCGAGGGTTTGAAGTTGGATAAGTCCCCTGGGCCGGACGGGATTTACCCTAGGATTCTCTGGGAGGCAAGAGAGGAGATTGCAGAGCCTCTGGCTCTGGTCTTCAGGTCGTCGTTGGTTACGGGTGTGGTTCCGGAGGACTGGAGGATAGCGAATGTGGTCCCATTGTTCAAGAAGGGAAAGAGAGACCTTCCAGGGAATTATAGGCCAGTGAGTCTTACTTCTGTTGTGGGCAAAGTATTGGAGAGAATTATTAGGGATAGGATTTATAGTTATTTAGAGAGAAATGAATTGATTGGGGATAGTCAGCATGGTTTTGTGAAGGGTAGGTCGTGCCTTACTAACCTCATTGAGTTTTTTGAAAAAGTGACTAAGGAGGTGGATGGGGGTAAGGCGGTTGATGTGGTATATATGGACTTTAGTAAGGCGTTTGATAAGGTGGCCCATGGAAGACTTCTGCAGAAAATGCAGATGTATGGGATAGAGGGTGATTTAGCTAATTGGGTTAGGAATTGGCTAGCAGATAGAAGACAGAGGGTGGTGGTTGATGGGAGATATTCATCGTGGAGTTCGGTGACAAGTGGTGTACCTCAGGGGTCTGTTTTGGGGCCCCTGCTGTTTGTAATTTTTATAAATGATCTGGATGAGGGTATTGAAGGATGGATTAGTAAATTTGCAGATGACACTAAAGTCGGTGGAGTGGTAGATAGTGAAGAGGGGTGTTATAGTTTGCAGAGGGACTTGGACAAGTTGCAGAGCTGGGCCGAGAGGTGGCAAATGGAGTTTAATGTGGAAAAGTGTGAGGTAATGCACTATGGCAGAAATAATAAATGTGTAGAGTATAGGGCTAATGGTAGGATTCTTAGTAGTCTTGATGAACAGAGGGATCTTGGTGTGTATGTGCATAGATCCCTGAAAGTAGGCAGTCAAGTCGAGAAGGTTGTTAAGAAGGCATATGGAATCTTAGCTTTTATTGGTAGGGGGATTGAATTTCGGAGCCGCAACGTCATGTTGCAACTGTACAAAACTCTAGTGCGGCCGCACTTGGAGTATTGTGTGCAGTTCTGGTCCCCACATTATAAGAAAGATGTGGAGGCATTGGAGAGGGTACAGAGGAGGTTTACCAGGATGTTGCCTGGTATGGAGGGCAGGTCTTATGAAGAGAGGCTGAGGGATTTGAGGTTGTTTTCGTTAGAAAGAAGGCGGCTAAGAGGAGACCTTATTGAAACATATAAGATGATTAGAGGTTTAGATAGGGTGGACAGTGATAGCCTTTTTCCTAGGATGGAGAAAGCTAGCACGAGGGGACACAGCTTTAAATTAAGGGGTGATAGTTATAGGACGGATATCAGAGGTAGGTTCTTTACCCAAAGGGTGGTTCGGGAGTGGAATGCCCTGCCTGCAGCAGTTGTAGATGCGCCAAGTTTGGTGGCATTTAAGAGGTTAGTTGATAAGTATATGGAAGAGAAGGGAATGGTTTAGTTTGGAGGGGCATTGCTGTTTTTTTTCATAATTGGTCGGCACAACATCGAAGGCCGAAGGACCTGTTCTGCGCTGTAATATTCTATGTTCTTGAACAATGGGACCACATTTGCTATCCTCCACTCTCTGGCACTATATCCGTAACCAACGACGACCTGAAGATCAGATCCAGAGGCTCTGCAATCACCTCTCTCGCCTCCCAGAGAATCCGAGGGTAAATGCCGTCCGGCCCAGGGGACTTATCTAACTTCAAACCCTCAAGAATATCTAGCACATCCTCCTCAACTACTTCAATACTTTCCAGTTTGCAACCATGTATCCCAATGTTCTCCACAACTACATTTACATCTCCCTGCGTGAATACCGAAGAGAAATATTTGTTCAGTGCCTCTCCAATCTCTTCAGGCTCCACGCACAACTTCCCACTGCTGTCTATGACTGGCCCTAATCTTGCCCTAACCAATCTTCTATTCTTAACATATCTAAAGAAAGCTTTAGGATTCTCCTTAATCCTATCAGCCAAAGTCTTCTCGTGTCCCCTTTTAGCTCTTCTCAACTCACTCTTTAGCTCCCTCCTGGCTAATCTATAACTTTCCAGTGCACTAACTGAGCCTTCAAGCTCATCCTGACATAAGCCTCCTTTTTCCTTTTAACCAGTGAATTAACTGTGTGCTTTGTCTCCCACTCTGTCTCAGTGTGCTCTCTCCCAATCTCTGTCTCAATGTGCCCTATCTTTCTTTCTCTCTCTGTCCCAGTGTGCTGCCCCATATTGCTCGCTCTCTCTCTCTCTCTCTCTCTCTCTCTGTCTCAGCGTGTTGTCTCTCTTTCTCTGTCTCAGTGTGCTCTCTCTCTCCCTCTGAGTGTGCTCTCTCCCATCTGCCTCAATGTGCTGTCTTTATATATTTATCTTTCTGTCTCGGTGTGCTGTCTCTATCTATATATCTCTCTGTCTCAGCAAGCTCTCTCTCTCTCCCTATCTCTCTATCCCAGTGTGCTGCATCAAACTGTATCCCTCTCTGTCTCAGTAAGCTGCCCTTGTGTATTTTTCTCTTTCTGTGTTCTCTCTCTCTCTATCTCTCCGTCTCAGCGTGTTTTTACGCTCTCAGTCTCAGTGTGCGATGTCGTTCTCTGGCAGAGTGTGTTGTCTCAATCTATCCCTCTCTAACTCAGTTTGCTGCCACTATCCCTCTCTCCATATCAGTCACTGTGTGCAGTCTCTTTCTCTCTCTGCCTCAGTGTACTATCTCTCTTTCTATCTGTATCTCAGGTGCTCTCTCTTTGCCACTCCCTGTCTCAGTGTGCTGTCTCTCCCCCTCTCTCAGACACTCTCCCTCGCTCTCTCTGTGTGCTGTCTCTCTCTCTGTCTCAGTGTGCTGTCTCTCTCCCTCTCTCTCTCTGTCTCAGTGTGCTGTCTCTCTCCCTCTCTCTCTCTGTCTCAGTGTGCTGTCTCTCTCCCTCTCTCTCTCTCTGTGTGCTGTCTCTCTCCCTCTCTCTGCGTGCTGTCTCTCCATCTCTCTCTGTCTCAGTGTGCTGTCTCTCCCTCTCTCTCACTTTCTCAGTGTGCTGTCTCTCCATCTCTTCCTGTCTCAGTGTACTGTCTCTCTCCATCTCTGTCTCAGTGTGCTGTCTCTCCATCTCTCTGTCTCACTGTGCTGTCTCTCCAATCTCACTCTGTCTCACTGTGCTGTCTCTCCATCTCTCTCTCTGTGTGCTGTCTCTCTCCATCTCTCTGTCTCAGTGTGCGGTCTTTCTCTCTCTCTATCTCAGTGTGCAATCTCTCCCCCTCTCTCAGACACACTCTCTCTCTCTCTCTGTTTCAGTGTGCTGTCTCTCTCCATCTCTCTCTCTCTGTTTCAGTGTGCTGTCTCTCTCCATCTCTCTCTCTCTGTCTCAGTGTGCTGTCTCTGCATCTCTCTCTCTCTCTCTCTCTGTGCTGTCTCTCCCTCTCTCTCTATCTGTGTGCTGTCTCTCCATCTCTCTCTCTCTGTTTCAGTGTGCTGTCTCTCCATCTCTATCTCAGTGTGCTGTCTCTCTCCCTCTCTCTCCGTTTCAGTGTGCTGTCTCTCTCCATCCTCCCTGTCTCAGTTTGCTGTCTCTCCATATCTCTATCTCAGTGTGCTATCTCTCCCCCTCTCTCAGACACTCTCTCTCTCTCTCTCTATCTCGGTGTGCTCTCTCCATCTCTCCCTCTGTGTGCTTTCTCTCCCTCCCTCTCTCAGTGTGCTGCCTCTCCCTCTCTCTCTCTCTCTGTGCTGTCTCTCTCCCTCTGTCTCTGTCTCAATGTGCTGTCTTCCCTCTCTCTCTGTCTCAGTGTGCTGTCTCTCCCTCTTCTCTGTCTCAGTGTGCTGTCTCTCCCTCTCTCTCTGCCTCAGGTGCTGTCTCTCCCTCTCTCTCTGTCTCAGTGTGCTGTCTCTCCCTCTCTCTCGTTTCAGTGTGCTGTCTCTCCATCTCTCTCTGTCTCAGTGTGCTGTCTCTCCCTCTCTCTCTGTCTCAGTGTGCTGTCTCTCCCTCTCTCTCTGTCTCAGTGTGCTGTCTCTCCCTCTCTCTCTGTCTCAGTGTGCTGTCTCTCCATCTCTCTCTTTCTGTCTCAATGTGCTGTCTCTCCATCTCTCTCTTTCTGTCTCAATGTGCTATCTCTCCATTTCTATCTCAGTGTGCTGTCTCTCTCCATCCCTCCCTGTCTCAGTTTGCTGTCTCTCCATATCTCTATCTCAGTGTGCTATCTCTCCCCCTCTCTCTATCTCGGTGTGCTCTCTCCATCTCTCCCTCTCTGTGTGCTATCTCTCTCCCTCTCTCTGTCTCAGTGTGCTGTCTCTCTCCAACTGTCTCTGTCTCAATGTGCTGTCTCTCCCTCTCTCTCTGTCTCAGCGCACTGTCTCTCTCTCTCTATCTCAGTGTGCTGTCTCTCTCTCTATCTCAGTGTGCTGTCTCTATCTCTATCTCAGTGTGCTGTCTCTCTCTCTGTCTCAGTGTGCTGTTTTTATCTCACTGTGTCTTGGTGTTCCATCTCTATCTCTGTCTTTCTATGCTGCCTCTATCCCTCTCTATTTATATATCTCTGTCTCAGTGTGCTTTCTCTCTCTATGTCTCAGTGTGTTTTCTCTCTCTCTCTCTGTTTTGGTGTTTTATCTCTCTCTTTGTGTGATCTCTCTCTGTCTCTATCTATATCTCTTCCTCTGTGTGCTCTCAATCTGTATCTCTCTCTATCTGGGCGTGTTGTGTCCCTATCTCTTTGTGTTGTCTCTTTCTGTATTTCTCTCTGTCTCAGTGTGCTGTCTCTATCTCTCCCTCATTCTCTGTGTGCTGTCTCTCTCCATCTCTCTCTATCTCAGTGTGCTATCTCTCCCCCTCTCTCAGACACTCTCTCTCTCTCTCTCTCTCTCTATCTCGGTGTGCTCTCTCCATCCCTCCCTCTCTGTGTGCTGTCTCTCCCTCTCTCTCTCTCTCTCTCTGTACTGTCTCTCTCCCTCTCTCTCTGTCTCAATGTGCTGTCTCTCCCTCTGTCTCTGTCTCATGTGCTGTCTCTCCCTCTCTCTCTGTCTCATGTGCTGTCTCTCCCTCTCTCTCTGTCTCATGTGCTGTCTCTCCCTCTCTCTCTGTCTCAGTGCGCTGTCTCTCCATCTCTCTGTTTCAGTGTGCTGTCTCTCTCTCTCTCTCTCTATCTCAGTGTGCTGTTTTTATCTCTCCCTCTCTGTGTGCTGTCTCTCCCTCCCTCTCTGTGTGCTGTCTCTCTCTCCATCTCTCTCTCACTCAGTGTGCTGTCTCTCTCTCTCTCTCTGTCTCAGCGCACTGTCTCTCTCTCTCTATCTCAGTGTGCTGTCTCTCTCTCTATCTCAGTGTGCTGTCTCTCTCTCTATCTCAGTGTGCTGTCTCTCTCTCTGTCTCAGTGTGCTGTTTTTATCTCACTGTGTCTTGGTGTTCCATCTCTATCTCTGTCTTTCTATGCTGCCTCTATCCCTCTCTATTTATATATCTCTGTCTCAGTGTGCTTTCTCTCTCTATGTCTCAGTGTGTTTTCTCTCTCTCTCTCTGTTTTGGTGTTTTATCTCTCTCTTTGTGTGATCTCTCTCTGTCTCTATCTATATCTCTTCCTCTGTGTGCTCTCAATCTGTATCTCTCTCTATCTGGGCGTGTTGTGTCCCTATCTCTTTGTGTTGTCTCTTTCTGTATTTCTCTCTGTCTCAGTGTGCTGTCTCTATCTCTCTCTCTCTCTGTGCTGTCTCTATCTCTCTCTACCTCTCTCTGTGTGCTGTCTCTATCTCTCTCTCTCTCTGTCTCAGTGTGCTGTGTCTCTCTCTCTCTCTCTGTCTCAGTGTGCTGTCTCTCTCTCTCTCTCTGTCTCAGTGTGTCTCTCTCTCTCTCTCTCTCTCTCTTCTCAGTGTGCTGTCTCTCTCTCTCTCTCTGTCTCAGTGTGCTGTCTCTATCTCTCTCTACTCTCTCTGTGTGCTGTCTCTATCTCTCTCTCTCTCTGTCTCAGTGTGCTCTCTCCTCTCTCTCTCTGTCTCAGTGTGCTGTGTCTCTCTCTTCTCTCTTCTCAGTCTGTCCTATCTCTCTCTCTGTCTCAGTGTGCTGTCTCTCTCTCTCTCTCTGTCTCAGTGTGCTGTCTCTATCTCTCTCTCTCTGTCTCAGTGTGCTGTCTCTCTCTCTCTCTCTGTCTCAGTGTGCTGTCTCTATCTCTCTCTCTGTCTTGGCTCAGTGTGCGTCTCTCCTCTCTCTCTCTCCTCTCTGTCTCAGTGTGCTGTCTCTATCCTCTCTCTGTCTCAGTGTGCTGTCTCTATCTCTCTCTCTCTCTGTCTCAGTGTGCTGTCTCTCTCTCTCTCTGTCTCTGTCTCAGTGTGCTGTCTCTATCTCTCTCTCTCTCTCTGGCTCAGTGTGCTGTCTCTATCTCTCTCTCTGTCTCTGGCTCAGTGTGCTGTCTCTATCTCTCTCTCTCTCTCTGTCTCAGTGTGCTGTCTCTATCTCTCTCTCTGTCTCTGGCTCAGTGTGCTGTCTCTATCTCTCTCTCTCTCTCTGTCTCAGTGTGCTGTCTCTATCTCTCCTCTCTCTGGCTAGTGCTGTCTCATCCTCTCTCTCCTGGCTCAGTGTGCTGTCTCTATCTCTTCTCTCTCTCTCTGTCTCAGTTGCTGTCTCTATCTCTCTCTCTCCTGTCTCAATGTGCAGTCTCTCTCCTCTCTCTCTGTCTCAGGTGCTGTTCTCTCTCTCTCTCTCGTCTCAGTGTGCTTCCTATCTCTCTCTCTCTCTCTGTCTCAGTGTGCTGTCTCTACCTCTCTCCGTGTGCTGTCTCTATCTGTCTCTCTCTCTCTGTCTCAATGTGCAGTCTCTCTCTCTCTCTCTGTCTCAGTGTGCTGTCTCTCTCTCTCTCTCTGTCTCAGTGTGTGTGCTGTCTCTATCTCCTCTCTCTTCTCAGGTGCTGTCTCTACCTCTCTCTGTGTGCTGTCTCTATCTCTCTCTCCTCTCTGTTCAGTGTCTGTGTCTCTTCTCTCTTCTGTCTCAGTGTGCTGTCTCTCTCTCTCTCTCTCTCTGCTCAGTGTCTGTCTCTCTCTCTCTCTCTGTCTCAGTGCGCTGTCTCTATCTCTCTCTCTCTCTGTCTCAGTGTGCTGTCTCTATCCCTCTCTCTCTTCTCTGTCTATCTCATCTCTCATCTCTCTCTCTGTCTCAGTGTGCTGTCTCTCTCTCTCTCTGTCTCAGTGTGCTGTCTCTATCTCTCTCTCTGTCTCAGTGTGCTGTCTCTATCTCTCTCTCTCTCTGTCTCAGTGTGCTGTCTCTCTCTCTCTGTCTCAGTGTGCTGTCTCTCTCTCTCTGTCTCAGTGTGCTTCTCTCTCTCTCATATCTGTCTCTATCTATCTCTCTCTGTCTCAGTGTGCTGTCTCTATCTCTCTCTTTTCTCTGTCTCAGTGTGTCTGTTCTCTCTCTCTCTCTCTCTCTGTCTAGTGTGCTGTCTCTCTCTCTCTCTCTGTCTCAGTGTGCTGTCTCTATCTCTCTCTCTCTGTCTCAATGTGCAGTCTCTCTCTCTCTCTGTTCTCAGTGTGCTGTCTCTCTCTCTCTCTCTGTCTCAGTGTGCTGTCTCTCTCTCTCTCTCTCTGTCTCAGTGTGCTGTCTCTATCTCTCTCTCTCTCTGTCTCAGTTTGCTGTCTCTATCTCTCTCTCTCTGTGCTGTCTCTCTCTCTCTCTGTCTCAGTGTGCTGTCTCTATCTCTCTCTCTCTGTGCTGTGTGTGTCTCTCTCTCTCTCTGTCTCAGTGTGCTGTCTCTCTCTCTCTCTCTGTCTCAGTGTGCTGTCTCTATCTCTCTCTCTCTCTGTGCTGTCTCTATCTCTCTCTCTCTCTGTGTGCGTCTCTATCTCTCTCTCTCTCTCTCTGTCTCAGTGTGCTGTCTCTATCTCTCTCTCTCTGTCTCAGTGTGCTGTCTCTATCTCTCTCTCTCTCTCTCTCTGTCTCAGTGTGCTGTCTCTACTCTCTCTCTCTCTGTCTCAGTGTGCTGTCTCTATCTCTCTCTCTCTCTGTCTCAGTGTGTTGTCTCTATCTTCTCTCGTCTCTCTCTGTCTCAGTGTGCTGACTCTATCTCTCTCTCTGTCTCAGTGTGCTGTCTCTATCTCTCTCTCTCTCTCTCTGTCTCAGTGTGCTGTCTCTATCTCTCTCTCTCTGTCTCAGTGTGCTGTCTCTATCTCTCTCTCTCTCTGTCTCAGTGTGCTGTCTCTATCTCTCTCTCTCTGTCTCAGTGTGCTGTCTCTATCTCTCTCTCTGTCTCAGTGTGCTGTCTCTATCTCTCTCTCTCTCTCTCTGTCTCAGTGTGCAGTCTCTCTCTCTCTCTCTTTCTGTTTTGGTCTGTGATTGATGACATTGGGTGACGTACAGGCTCTTACTGTATAAATGTTCAGGAATGTGATGTTGAAGGTTATTTGGTGACAGCCGGAGTAGGAGCAGCAACAGGCACTCCCAGGTCCGGACGCGGACGGAACAAGCTTGAGTAGCTTAAGTTTCTCAACTGGAGCAGGATGCCGGAGGCTGGGAGAAAAACAGGTCTGAATGCGAGAGGGTCCGACACAGTTTCCCAGAACTGGGATAGAGTTGGCTCGACTTGGACTTACTGGATTGGGGTGGACTGAACTGGACTGGGATGGACTGGACTGGGATGGACTGGACTGGGATGGACTGGACTGGACTGGGATGGACTGGGATGGACTGGACTGGGATGGACTGGACTGGGCTGGGATTGACTGGACCTGTGGTGTGGGTGTGGGTGGATGGTGGGGGGGGGGGGGAAGGGACTGGACTGGGCTGGACGGGAAGGAGATGGGGGCTATGGACTGACATAGATTTGACAGTGGACTTGGGAGGGGCTTGACTGGAATGGGAGGGACTAATGGGACTATCTGGGGAATGGGATAGGGCTAGAGAACTGACAAATAGGATTGTGACGGGACTGGGATGGACTGGACTGGAATGGGATGTGCTGGACCTGAATGGGATTTGTGACTGGGACTGGGATGGGATGGGCTGGACTGGAATGGGATTGACTGGGACTGGGATGGGATGGGCTGGACTGACATAGATTTGACTGGACTGGGATGGACTGGACTGGAATGGGATTGACTGGGACTGGGATGGGATGGGCTGGACTGGAATGGGATTGACTGGACTGGGATGGACGGCACTGGGATTAACTGGACTGGACAGGGATGAGAAGGATGGAGCTGAGTGGTCAGCTGGTCAGTGGAGCGAGTGTTTTTCTGCACATAAAGCCTCATTATTTGCCACCTTGATTATCTTTCAGTTTCCTCTTTCACAAAGAAACCTCGGAGTACAGTGGTGAATGTGGGCAGCGATGCCAGATTCACAGCAGAGACAGAAAAAGAGGTGGTGAAGGTAAGGTGGCAGCGAGATGGTGTGGACATGGTTAGCAGTGAGCGATGGACCATCACCTCCGAGGGCACTGTGCACACCCTGACCATTCACAATGTCTCCAACTTTGACAACGGAACCTATGCGGTCATCGCAGGAAGTTCAAAGGTCAAGTTTGAGCTGAAGGTCAAAGAGGCAGGTTAGTGTAAAATAGAAAACAAAATGTAGAGTGCAGCAGTTTAATCGAATCACCAAGGGTCAAACAGAAATATTCCTCTTGCCAAGAATACAGTGACTTTGGTTTGATAATGAACTTTGACTAGTGCTTTTGATGGGGACAGTTTAGAGGAAGCTTTTCTCCGTATCTAAACCCGTGCTGTACCTGTCCTGGGAGAGTTTAATGAGGACAGTGTAAAGGAAGCTTTTCTCCGTGTCTAAACCCGTGCTGTATCTGTCCTGGGAGAGTTTAATGGGGTATACGATCAAATAAATCGATTGGTGTTGTCAGACTTCTTACTGCGTTTACCCCAGTCCAACGCCAGCATGTCTACATCAAGAGTTTAATGGGGACAGTGTAGAGGGAGCTTTACTCTATATCTGGGACAGTTGGATATCCTGGTCCTGAAGAGTGGCAGTGAGACAAAATGAGAAAGTGATGAGTATAAAAGCTTCCCCAGTGTTCTAATCTGAGGAAAATGTCAAAAAAGGTTGAAGGCAGGTAGAATGGAAATTGCAGCCACAATCCTTCTCCAATTGGGAGTGATGCTGAAGACTGGAGTATTACAAATGTTGTAGCTATGCTAGGAAAAGCAAAGAGGGATCAGGACAGTAACCACAGTGTAGATACCTTTGGAAAATAAAATAATGGACAAAATTGTTGGACAGGTTGATCAGCCCCTGTCCATCACGGACAAACTTCGTTGAAATGTTAAAGGCAAATTGTACCTGACAAAGTTGATAGATATTTAATAAATTGAGACATTTGATGAGGGCTGTGAGATGACTTGTATAAGGACTTGGGTTTTACTCTACCAACCTGTTAGCAAACTGTAGCCAGCGAGATGAGGCTGGTGCTGTCAGCGTGGATATGATGTTGGTTTACTGGAGAGGAATGAGAGATTCTTGGTTTTTCAGACTGATGCAAACTACGTCAGGGTCTCTCTAATACACATAATCATCTGCTGAGTATACAGAGAACCGTTTAAAAGTGTACAGGTGGCATCAACATTGGAAATGGACTAAACCATAAAGGAAGGATTGTAATGTGTCATTGGCAGATTGGTAAACTGAGCAGACACATTGCAGGTGAAATGTAATGCAGATATCCATAAGGTATGGTTGGAAGATTGAGACAAGGCTATGTGAACTGACTTATCCAATTTGATAGGCTGTTCAGGAAAAGAGAGAAAGAGTATTCATCCACAAACCTTTGAAGGTAGCAGGACAAGTTATAAGAGGGGTGTTTAAATATTGGATAGCTGCCTCTCAGAAACAGCAGCATGCTCCCAATGACTTAATTGCATTTGGCAGCAAATCTGGGTGATGGAATTTGGAGATTCACAGGTATGTATATAAATTACCAGGAAGGAAAGTCAGGCTCCTGCTTTATATCATTCCAACATGAGCTCTGGTGAATGTTTCCTGATAGGTTGTGGAGTGAGTGAACAATGTGTGAATTGTTATTGTGAAACTTCCAGTTATTTATAGTTCAAACAATGACCATTAATAGCATGTGTATGCGGGTATGGGTAGTGACAGCGGCTGTGCAGGGCAGAGGCTGCATAGTTAAGTGGTCAGAGGAAGTGGCGGGGGGGGGTGGGGGCAAGAAGTTCCTAAAAGTCTGACTTTTCGTCAAATCAGAACATTCACTGTGAGTTCCTTCACTGGTCTCACACACACTGAAAACAGAGCTTCAGACAGAGACAACAACGTCTCACAAGTGATGGAGCTGTCCACTTCTACCATAACCCTTCCTCCTTACATGATGAAACAGAGAAACGTATACACACAACTGGAATTCCAAACTGAAAAACAAATTCAGAATAATAAATACCCAGGAGAATGTTGCAGAATGGAATCTAATCAAGGATCCTTGAAGTTTACATGTAGAATTTACCAGGATGTTGCCTGGTATGGAGGGCAGGTCTTATGAAGAGAGGCTGAGGGATTTGAGGTTGTTTTCGTTAGAAAGAAGGCGGCTAAGAGGAGACCTTATTGTAACATATAAGATGATTAGAGGTTTAGATAGGGTGGACAGTGATAGCCTTTTTCCTAGGATGGAGAAAGCTAGCACGAGGGGACATAGCTTTAAATTAAGGGGTGGTAATTATAGGACGGATGTCAGAGGTAAGTTCTTTACCCAGAGGGTGGTTAGGCTATGGAATGCCCTGCCTGCTGCAGTTGTAGATGCGCCAAGTTTAGGGGCATTTAAGAGGTTAGTAGATAAGTTTATGGATGAAAAGGGAATGGTTTAGGTTAGAGGGTCATTGCTTTTTCTCCATTGGTCGGCACAACATTCAGGGCCGAAGGGCCTGTTCTGCCCTGTAATGTTCTATGTTCTAGAATGAGAGATACGCAGGAGTGAGTTACAGACTGGAATTTAATTGAAGGTTCTTGAGGTTTATATATAGAATAACAGACACACAGGAGCAAGTTACAGTCTGGAATCTAATCGAGGTGTTCGGGGAGATTTATGCATAATATAACAGAAACCCGGGTCAGTTGCAAACTGTAATTTATTTGAGAATAACTGGGACTGTTTACATATAGAACAAGCAGATACCTAGGAATGAGTTACAAGACTGTAATCTAATTGAGGGATTCATAGAACATAGAACATTACAGCAAAGAACAGGCCCTTCGGTCTTTGATGTTGCGCCATCCAATTAGGAACAAGCAGTGACCCTCTAACCTAGACCATTCCCTTTTCATCCATAAACTTATCTACTAACCTCTTAAACACCACCAAACTTGGCGCATCTACAACTGCAGCAGGCAGGGCATTCCATACCCTTACCACCTTCTGGGTAAAGAACCTACCTCTGACATCCGTCCTATAACTACCACCCCTTAATTTAAAGCTATGTCCCCTCGTGCTAGCTTTCTCCATCCTAGAAAAAGGCTATCACTGTCCACCCTATCTAAACCTCTAATCATCTTATATGTTTCAATAATGTCTCCTCTTAGCCGCCTTCTTTCTAACGAAAACAACCTCAAATCCCTCAGCCTCTCTTCATAAGACCTGCCTTCCATACAAGGCAACATCCTGGTAAACCTCCTCTGTACCCTCTCCAATGCCTCCACATCTTTCTTATAATGCGGGGACCAGAACTGCACACAATACTCCAAGTGCGGCCGCACTAGAGTTTTGTACAGTTGCAACATGACGTTGCGGCTCCGAAATTCAATCCCCCTACAATAAAAGCTAAGACTCCATATGCCTTCTTAACAACCTTCTCGACTTGACTGCCTACTTTCAGGGATCTATGCACATACACACCAAGATCCCTCTGTTCATCAAGACTACTAAGAATCCTACCATTAGCCTATACTCTACACATTTATTATTCCTGCCATAGTGCATTACCTCACACTTTTCCACATTAAACTCCATTTGCTACCTCTCGGCCCAGCTCTGCAACTTGTCCAAGTCTCTCTGCAAACTATAACACCCCTCTTCACTATCTACCACTCCTCTGACTTTGGTGGCATCCGCAAATTTACTAATCCATCCTTCAATACCCTCATCCAGATCATTTATAAAAATTACAAACAGCAGGGGCCCGAAAACAGACCCCTGAGGTACACCACTTGTCACCAAACTCCACGATGAATATCTCCCATCAACCACCACCTCTGTCTTCTATCTGCTAGCCAATTCCTAACCCAATTAGCTAAATCACCCTCTATCCCATACATCTGCATTTTCTGCAGAAGTCTTCCATGGGCCACCTTATCAAACACCTTACTAAAGTCCATATATACCACATCAACTGCCTTACCCCCATACACCTCTTTGGTCACTTTTTCAAAAAACTCAATAAGATTAGTAAGGCACGACCTACCCTTCACAAAACTATGCTGACTATCCCCAATCAATTCATTTCTCTCTAAATAACGATAAATCCTATCCCTAATAATTCCCTCCAATACTTTGCCCACAGCAGAATTAAGACTCACCGGCCTATAATTCCCCGGAAAGTCTCTCTTCCCCTTCTTGAACAATGGGACCACATTCGCTATCCTCCAGTCTTCCGGCACTATACCCGTAACCAACGACGACCTGAAGGTCAGAGCCAGAGGCTCTGCAATCGCTTCTCTCGCCTCCCAGAGAATCCTAGGGTAAATCCCGTCCGGCCCAGGGGACTTATCTAACTTCAAACCCTCAAGAATATCTAGCACATCCTCCTTATCTACTTCAATACTTTCCAGTTTGCAACCCTGTATCCCAGTGTTCTCGAGAACTACATTTACATCTCCCTGCGTGAATACCGAAGAGAAATATTTGTTCAGTGCCTCTCCAATCTCTTCAGGCTCCACGCACAATTTCCCGCTGCTGTCCATGACTGGCCCTAATCTTGCCCTAACCAATCTTCTATTCTTAACATATCTAAAGAAAGCTTTAGGATTCTCCTTGATCCTATCAGCCAAAGTCTTCTTGTGTCCCCTTTTAGCTCTCCTCAACTCACTCTTTAGCTCCCTCCTGGCTAAGCTATAGCTATCCATTGCACTAACTGAGCCTTCAAGCCTCATCCTGACATAAGCCTCCTTTTTCCTTTTAACCAGCGAATTAACCTTTTTAGTACACCATGGTTCCCTTACTCGACCATTTCCTCCTTGCCTGACAGGGACATACTTATCAAGGACTCGCAGTAGCTGCTCCTTGAATAAGCTCCACATTTCAGATGTTCCCAGTCCCGGTAGTTTCCTAGTCCAACCTGTGCACCCTAATTCTCTCCTAATGGCCTCATAATTACCATTCCCCAAGCTATAACTACTGCCCCCAGCTTCATGCCTATCCCTATCCATCACTAAGGTGAACATAACCGAATTGTGGTCACTATCACCAAAATGTTCACTAACTTCCAAGCCTAACACCTGGTCTGGCTCATTGCCCAGCACCAAATACAATGTAGCCTCACCTCTAGTTGGCCTATCTACATACTGAGTCAAAAAACCTTCCTGCACACTTTGTACGAAAACTGACCCCACTAACGAGCTAGAGCTATAGCTATTCCAATCAATATTAGTAAAGTTAAAGTCCCCCATAACAATTACCCTATTACTTTCACTCCTGTCCAGGATTGACTTTGCAATCCTTTCCTCTACCTCTCTAGAACTTTTAGGAGGTCTATAAAAGGCTCCCAACAGGGTGACCTCTCCTTTCCTGTTTCTAATCTCAGCCCATACTACCTCAACAGACAAGTCCTCATCAAACTTCTTTTCTGTCACTGTGATACAGTCTTTGACTAATAATGCCACTCCTCCCCCCCTTCTACCTCCTTCTCTACTCCGACTGAAACATTTGAACCCCGGAACCTGCAACAACCATTCCTGTCCCTGCTCTATCCATGTCCCTGAAATGGCCACAACATCGAAGTTCCAGGTACTGGTCCAAGATGCAAGTTCCTCCACCTTACTGGTGGGTGGTGCTTTATTTAGAATAACAGATACTCTGAAGTGAGTTACAGACTGGAATGTAATCAAGGGGTTCAGGATGGTTTATATATGAAATAACAGATGTCTGGGAATGAGTTACAAACTGGAATCTAATGGAGGTCCCTCACGCAAGACTTCTTGAGAAGATGAGAGGGCATGGGATCCAAGGGGCTTTGGCCTTGTGGATCCAGAATTGGCTTGCCTGCAGAAGGCAGAGAATAGTTGTGGATGGGTCATCTTCTGCATGGAGGTCAGTCAGCAGTGGAGTGCCCCAGGGATCCCTGCTGTTTGTCATTTTCATAAATGACCTGGATGAGGAAGTGGAGGGATGGGTTAGTAAGTTTGCCGACGATACGAAGGTTGGTGGTGTTGTGGATAGTCTGGAGGGATGTCTGAAGTTGCAGCGAGAAATAGATAGGTTTTGTCAAGGGCAGGTCATGCCTTACGAGCCTAGTTGAGTTCTTCGAAAATGTGACTGAACACATTGATGAAGGAGGGGCGGTGGACGTAGTGTACATGGAATTTAGTAAGGCGTTTGATAAGGTCCCCCATGCAAGGCTTCTGGAGAAGGTGAGAGGGCATGGGATCCAAGGGGCTTTGGCCTCGTGGATGCAGAACTGGCTTGCCGGCAGAAGGCAGAGAGTGGTTGTGGATGGGTCTTGTTCTGCATGGAGGTCGGTAACCAGTGGAGTGCCCCAGGGATCTGTTCTGGGACCCTGCTGTTTGTCATTTTCATAAATGACCTGGATGAGGAAGTGGAGGGATGGGTTAGCAAGTTCGCCGACGATACAAAGATCGGTGGTGTTGTGGATGGTCTGGAGGGATGCCAAAAATTGCAGCTGGACATAGACAGGATGCAAGACTGGGCGGAGAAGTGGCAGATGGACTTCAACGCAGATAAATGTGTAGTGGTCCATTTTGGCAGGAATAATGGGATGAAGAAGTACAATATAAGGGATAGGAGTCTTAGCTGTGTTGTAGAGCAGAAGGATCTCGGGGTCCGGGTCCATAGGAATCTTAAATCGGCCTCGCAGGTGGAGGAAGTGGTCAAGAAGGTGTATGGTGTACTGGCCTTCATTAATCGAGGAATAGAGTTTAGGAGTCAGGAGGTAATGATACAGCTCTATAAGCCTCTTGTCAGACCCCAGTTGGAGTATTGTGCGCAGTTCTGGTCGCCTCATTATAGGAAGGATGTAGAAGCTATTGAGAGAGTTCAGAGGAGATTTACAAGGATGCTGCCTGGATTGGGAGGCAGGCCTTATGAAGATAGGTTGAGGGAGCTGGGACTCTTCTCACTGGAGAGACGTAGGTTGAGAGGCGACCTGATAGAGGTTTATAAAATGTTGAGAGGAATAGATAGGGTGGACTCTCAGACAATATTTCCCTGAGCTGAAATGGTCACTACGAGAGGACACAGATTTAAGGTGCAGGGAAGCAAATACAGAGGGGATGTCAGGGGTAGGTTTTTCACTCAGAGGGTGGTGAGTGAATGGAAACGACTGCCGTCGGAGGTTGTTGAGGCAAACTCACTGGGGTCTTATAAAAGACTTCTGGATGAGTATATGGAAAAGAATAGGATAGGGGGTTATAGATAGGTCTGTGGATTGGTAGATGTGATTGGTGCAACTCGTGGGCTGAAGGGCCTGTTTGTGCTGTATTGTTCTATGGTCTATGTTCTATGGATGCAAGACTGGGTGGAGAAGTGGCAGATGGACTTCAACGCAGATAAATGTGTGGTGGTCCATTTTGGCAGGACCAATGAGATGAAGCAGTATAATATCAAGGGTAGGAGTCTTGGCAGTGTTGAGGAGCAGAAGGATCTTGGGGTCCGAGTCCATAGGTCTCTTAAATCTGCTCCGCAAGTGGAGGATGTGGTCAAGAAGGCATATGGTGTACTGGCCTTCGTTAATCGAGGAATTGAGTTTCGGTGTTGGGAGGTAATGCTGCAACTTTATAAGACCCTTGTCAGACTCCACTTGGAGTACTGTGTGCGGTTCTGGTCACCTCACTATAGAAAGGATGTGGAAGCTATTGAGAGGGTGCAGAGGAGATTTACAAGGATGTTGCCTGGATTGGGGGGCATGCCTAATGAAGATAGGTTGAGAGAGCTAGTTCTCTTCTCCCTGGAGAGACGAAGGTTGAGAGGCGACCTGATAGAGGTGTATAAGATGTTGAGAGGAATAGATAGGGTGGATTCTCGGAGGCTATTTCCCAGAAGTGAAATGGTCGCTACAAGAGGACACAGGTTTAAGGTGCTGGGGGGCAAGTATAGAGGAGATGTTAGAGTTTTTCACTCAGAGGGTGGTGAGTGAATGGAATCGCTTGCCATCAGTGGTGGTAGAGGCGAACTCGCTGGGGTCTTTTAAGAGACTTCTGGATGAGTACATGGGATGTAATGGGATTGGGAGTTACAGATAAGTCTATGGCCTGGTAAGTATAGATATGATCGGCACAACTCGTGGGCTGAAGGGTCTATTTGTGCTGTAGTGTTCTATGTTCTATGAAGGAGTTTTGTATGATTTATGTATAGAAAAGCAGATACCTGGGAATGAGTTACAGATTGGAATCTAATGGAAGGGTTGGGGGTGCTTTATATGTAGAATAACAGATTGGAATCTAATTGTGGGATTGTGTGGTTTATATATAGAATATATATATGTATATGTATATACATTTCACAGATATCTGGGATTGAGTTACAGATTGGAATTAATCAAGGTATCTGAAGTGGTTTATTTATTGAATAACAGATACCTGGGAGTTAGTTACTAACTGGAATCTAAATGAGTGGCCCAGGGTGATTTATATATAGAATAACATAAACTTGGTTGAGTTCCAAACTGTAATCTAATTGAGGTGTTCGGGATGGTTTATCTGTAGAATATCAGATACCTGGATGTGAGTTACAGTCTGGAATCTAATTAAGGAGTTCAGGGGACCTATGTCTACAATAACAAATACGCAGGAGTGGGTTTCAGACTGGAGTTTAATTGAGGGGTGGTCCATATATAGATTAATAATTATCCTGAAGGGGATTACAGATTGAAATCTAAAGGGTTCTGATGGTTTATATATCGAGTAACAATGCCAGGGAGTGAGTTACAGACAGGAATCTAATCGAGGGGTTTGGGGTGGTTTGGAGATAACAAACACTTATGCTATTGCCTCAGTATGGGTGTGACTTACATATTCTCTGTACTCTCTGGGTAATTCAGTTTTTTCTGAATTCGTGATTAAATTTACGAGTGACTATTCTATACGTGTAGTTCTAGATTCTTCCACGAGTGGGAACACTGCCAGGATTCTCTAACCTCAGTTGCAGCTGGATTCTCTAGTGCCATTGCAGTGAGTGGAGATTTGGCCGAGCACCACATTCTTTGTTCTCACGAGCAGCCGTGGTGGGGTATCCAATATCAGAGAAGTCTGGATAATGGGTGGAATTCTCCCAGAATATTTCTGAATTGTCCCCATTGGGAAAACCAATGAGAGCCCTGTTGGGAGGGTCAGTGCGATTCACCCACACAGAAAATGTTTTGGAGTGGAAATTTAAAGATGTCGGTAAGGCCAGATCCTAGGAGATCAGAACTCCCTTTATAAATCCAGCTCCAAACTGACCCTACTATTTAAATCCATTGAATTCATACAGTGCACAATGAGACCACTCAACCATCGATCTTGCACCGACTCTCCTACGTGCACTCACACACCCTTTTCCCATTACTCTATGAATTTATCATGGTCAACCCACCTAACCTACATATCTTTGGACTGTGGGTGGAAACTGGAGCACTCGACAGAAATGCACACAGTCATGGGGAGAATGTGTGAACTCCACACAATCACTCAAGATTGAAATTGAACCTGGGTTCCTGACGCTGTGAGGCAGCAATGTTAACCACTATCCAACATCAGCTTGGCCCGTAGCCCTGGTAATTATGGCAGAGCAAGTGAATATCAACATACTTCTGAAATGCTACAAATGTTTCTGACTCAGCCTGCTTTAGGCAACAATTCTACTTCTCTCTCACCCATTCACACTCATATTCTCTTCCTCTTCACACTCAGTCTCTCTATTTCAATTCACATTCCAGCTTTCTTTCTCACATTTTCTCTCTTTCTCACATTCTCTGTCTCACACACATTCTCCCCTCTCCCACTCACATTCTCTCTATCTCTCACACCTTACGTTCCTTCTCACTCATGTTCTGTCTGTCTTTCACACTCATGCTCTCTCTCTCTTTCACACTTACATTCTCTCTCCCGCACACACATTCTCCTTCTCTTTCTCTTTCAGAAACATTCTGTGTCCTTCATATTCACATTCTCACCACATTCTCTCTCTCTCATACAAACATTCTCTTTCTCTTTCACGCTCATATTCTCTCTCGCACACTCACATTCTCTCTCTCACATACATTCAGTCTCTTTCTCACAATCATATTTTCCCTCTCTCACATGATAACATTTTCTCTCCCCTTCACATTCACAATCTCTCTCTGACACTCTTTCTCACTGTCTCACACATTCACATTCTCCTCTCTCACTTACATTCTCTTATCTCTCACACTCCCAGTCTTTCTCTCTTTTGCGCTCACATTCTCTCTCACACACACTCACATTCACCGTCTCTCTCTCACTCATATTCTCATTCTCCCTCACACTCACATTCCTGCTTTATAACACATTCTCTCTCTCCCACATATTCTCTCCTCTTTCATACTCACAGACCCTCTATCTCTCACACGCATTCTCTCTCACACGCATTCTCTCTCACACGCATTCTCTCTCACACGCATTCTCTCCCACACGCATTCTCTCCCACACGCATTCTCTCTCACACGCATTCTCTCTCACACGCATTCTCTCTCACACGCATTCTCTCTCACACGCATTCTCTCTCACACGCATTCTCTCTCACACGCATTCTCTCCCACACGCATTCTCTCTCACTCGCATTCTCTCTCACTCGCATTCTCTCTCACTCGCATTCTCTCTCACTCGCATTCTCTCTCATTCGCATTCTCTCTCACTCGCATTCTCTCTCACTCGCATTCTCTCACTCGCATTCTCTCTCACTCGCATTCTCTCACTCGCATTCTCTCACTCGCATTCTCTCTCACTCGCATTCTCTCTCACTCGCATTCTCTCACTCGCATTCTCTCTCACTCGCATCTCTCACTCGCATTCTCTCACTCGCATTCTCTCACTCGATTCTCTCTCACTCGCATTCTCTCTCACTCGCATTCTCTCACTCGCATTCTCTCTCACTCGCATTCTCTCACTCGCATTCTCTCACTCGCATTCTCTCTCACTCGCATTCTCTCTCACTCGCATTCTCTCACTCGCATTCTCTCTCACTCGCATTCTCTCACTCGCATTCTCTCACTCGCATTCTCTCTCACTCGCATTCTCTCTCACTCGCATTCTCTCTCACTCGCATTCTCCTCACATCGCATTCTCTCTCACTCGCATTCTCTCACCATCGCATTCTCTCACTCGCATTCTCTCTCACTCGCATCTCTCTCACTCGCATTCTCTCTCACTCGCATTCTCTCACTCGCATTCTCTCCTACTCGCATTCTCTCTCACTCGCATTCTCTCTCACTCGCATTCTCTCACTCGCATTCTCTCTCACTCGCATTCTCTCACTCGCATTCTCTCACTCGCATTCTCTCTCACTCGCTTCTCTCTCACTCGCATTCTCTCACTCGCATTCTCTCACTCGCATTCTCTCTCACTCGCATTCTCTCACTCGCATTCTCTCACTCGCATTCTCTCACTCGCACTCTCTTATCTCTCACACTCACATTCTGTCTCTCTTTTGCATTCACATTCTCTCTCACGCTCATATTCACCGTCTTTCTTATACTCGCATTCGCCCTCCCTCTCACACTCATTCTCCATATCCCTCACACTCTCTCTCACATTCACATTTTCTCTCTCTCTCTCTCTCTCTCTCACACACATTCATTCTCTCATACTCATGTTTTCTCTCTCGTCCACACTTTTCTCTCTCTCTTGCACTCATTTTCTCCCTTTCACACCCACATTCTTTCTCTCTTTCGCACTCACATTCTCCCTATCTCTCATACTCACATTCTCTCTCTCTCTTACACACTCAATTCTCCCTCTCTCATACACATTCACTCTCTCTCTCACACTCACATTCTCTCTCTCTCCTTCATACTCACTCACATTCTCACTCTCTCTCACATTCATATTCTCTCTTTGGCACTCACATTATCTCTTTCCTACTCACTCACATTCTGTCTCTCTTTCACATTTACATTCTCTCTTTTGCGCTCATGTTCTCTCTCTCTCACATTCACTTTCTCCCTTTCTCACACACGCATTCTCTCTTTCTCACACAAACATTCTTCTCTCACACACTCACATTGTCTCTCTCTCACACTTACATTTTCCCATTCTCCCACACTCACATTCTCACTCTCAGTCATACTTACATTCTTATTGTTTCACATTCACATTCTCTCTCTCTTTCACAATAACATTCACTCTCTCACACACATCCACATTCTCTCTCACAATCACATTCTTTTTATCTCTCTCACATTCACATGCTCTCCCTCTCTCACACTCACTTTATCTCTCAGTCACATTCCTTCTCTCTCTCACACTCACCTTCTCCTCTCACACATTCACATTCTCCCTCTCTCTCACCCACATTCCCTGTCTCACACACACTCACATTCTCTTCTTTCATACTCACATTCTCTCTCTTTCGCATTCAAATTCCCTCTTGCACTCAAATTCTCCCTCTCTCTCACACTCATATTCTCTCTCTCTTTCATGTTCTCATTCTCTTTCTCACATGCATGTTTTCTCTCATGCTCAAATTCTCTCTCTCACACACACACATTCCCTCTCTCTCTTTCTCTTTCATACTTACATTCTCTCTCTCTCTCTCTTACACTCACAGTCTCTTTCTCCCTCCCACGCTTATATTCTTTTTCTCTTTCACACTCATGCTCTCACTCTTCCACTCATTCACATTCTTTTTTTCTCTCTCACACTCACATTCTCTCTCATACATTCAGATTTCACACTCAGATTCTCCCTCACACACTGATCCAGTATATTTATGCTGGGCACTATGCTGCTTCCACGGAATGATGGTTAATATTTTCTGAATGATTGTGAAAAATGACAGATATTGAGTTCAGCTTGTCTCACTAAGACTCTCACTCTTCCCTCCCTAATGCTGGGTGACAGAATCCAGACTTACACTGTAACACCGAGATGTGCCTGTCTTCATATCCCCAGCCTCCAGCACGCAGAATGTTCTGGCAGCACCAGGAGACCCCAGTGGAGAGAAGCTTCCAGAAGTCCAGAGCACAGAGGAGGCTCTGGGAACTTCCAGCACAGAAAAGGAGACGGCTGACACCAGCAATGAGACAGTGTTAAAGAGTGGGAGTGAGGGAACGCCTTTCCAAGATGCACCTGTTCTCTTCCTGGAGAAACCACAGTCTGGGACAGTGATGGTCGGTAAGGAATACCCACTGGGAAAGGGGAGGATAGAGAATCCCTCTCATTAGTCTCCCCTCAGAGATTTCCCTCAAAGATCTCTTTCAAAATCCCCCCTCAAAATACTCCACCCTTCCTCTACCCTCCCCTTATCCTCCATCCTCCCTGCAGCACGCCACCCTCTCTCACCCCCACCTTCCCCACACCCCCTCACCTCTTCACTCCTCCTCCTCACCCACCTCCCTGGCTTCCCTGCTCTTCACTCCCCTCGCCTCTTGCATTCCCTCCCCTGGACACCCCCTTGCCTTTGCCCATCACCTCACCTCACCTCACCCCTCCCCTCACTCAGCCCTGGTTAACCCCTCCCTTCACCCCCTTGCCCTGCCCCTTCTCTCACTCCTCACCTTCCTCGCTCTTCCCCTCTCCTCACCCTTATCCCACCCTTTTTCTCACCCATCACCCTCCACATTCCTCCCTTCTCTTGCCCTGCTTTATTCCCTCTTGCTGTCTCTGATGACTGTTTCTCACTAATTGCCTCTCTCTGGCTGTGAATGTTGTTTTTCTGAAGGATCTGACATCACCTTCACAAGCCGTGTTCAAAGTACCAACATCCTGAGGAAACCCAATGTCAGATGGTTTAAAGGCAAATGGATGGACCTGGCCAGTAAAACCGGAACTCACCTACAGCTGAGGGAGACTTACGATCGGAACACCAAGGTAATCAATAGACAGCATCTCCCACACCATTCCCCCAAAGCCAATAGTGAACAGCATCATGGTGGTGCGGTGGTTAGCACTTCTGCCCACTGTGCCAAGGACCCAGCTTCAATTCCCAGCTTGGGTTACCATCTGAATGGAGTTTGCACATTCTCCCTGTGACTGCATGGGTTTCCTCCCACAGTCCAAAGGTGTGTGGGTTATGTTGATTGGCCATACTAAATTACCCCTGAGTGTCAGGGGATTAGCAGCTAAATCTGTGGGGTTACAGGAACAAGGCCTGGTCGAGATTGTGGTTGGTACAGACTTGATGGGCTGAATTGCCTCCTTCTGTATTGTAGGGATTCTACAGTACTCTCCCCAACAGATGTCATTCCCCATAATAGACCATAATAAGGTTTGTGAAATCTGTTGATACATCTTTAAGGAGACCAGCTCTAACATTGCTGCCTCTCTGCTCTGCTTCCACAGGTTTACACTTTTGAGATGCACATCATCCAGGCAAAGACAAACGATGCTGGAGGCTATCGATGTGAAGTCAGTGACAAGGATAAGTTTGATTGCTGCAATTTTGAGTTGAGTGTTCATGGTGAGTGCAATCTGTCTGATGAACTACTCTCCAATGGGTGCCTGAGCACTCAGTATCTCATAATAGCCACAACAGTATATTAATAGAATGCCTAAAGTGCAGAAAGAGGCCATCCGACCCATCAAGTCTGCACCAACCCTCCGAATAAGCATCTTACCCAGACCCCTGCCTTATTCTCATACCATGTGCATTTACCATAGCTAATCTACCTAACCTGCATGTCTTTGGACTATGGAAGGGAACTGGAGCAACCTGAAGAAATCCACAGGAGCATGTGCAAACTCCACACACAGTGAGCCAAATCGTAAACTGAACCCAGGATTAGTGAGGCAACAATGCTAATCACCGGGTCACCCTTAATCTTTAGAAGGTTGAAGAAGGAAATGGATGATCGAGCAAGGAAAAGATGAAATGGAAATGGGACATGGAAAGAAAGATAAAGCGAGTCCAGAGGAGGTATGAATGGGAACTACAGAACCAGCACCTGCTCTCCTGAAAAATGGAGTTTGATGTTTTGCTCTGGAGTTGTTAAAGTCAGGGGTTGAGTCCAGAAGGCTGTGTCATGTCTCATAGGAAGATGAGCATTCAGCTGTCTGAGGAATGAGCTTAAGCTAGCCGTGAGGTACATACTCTGGGACTAAACCCTCATCCTCTGTGATCTGTGACAGCACCACTGTCAATGTAGAGAAGAGCTCAGTGTGAGCGGTGACTATAGTAACTCCATTGAAGGAGATAGAGGGAATCCTGCTGTTTCAGCTGGTCAGTGTATTTGAGGACTTGGTCAGTAGCAAGAAAGAATGAGGCTAGAGGACTGATATTGTATTAAAGAGTTATGAAGGGAAGGAGTGTTAGAAAAATGGACAGTCTCTTTGGAAAGGGGAGGGGAAAGGTATTTGCTGATGGCATCTTGCTGGAGGAGGCAAAAAGCACCAGGATCAGCACCACAGGTTTAATTCCAGTCTCGGGTCACTGTGAAGTTTGCACCTTTTCCCAATGTCTGCGTGGGTTTTCTTCAGATTCTCTAGTTTCCTCCCACAGTTCAAAGATGTGTAAGTTAACGGGATTGAAGAGCTAAGTATGTGGGGTTTTGGGATAGGGCCTGAGTAAGATGCTCTGGCGAAACCTCGGTCAAATCCAATGGGCCAAATGGCCTCCTTCTGCATCATAGAGATTCTATGATTCTATATTCTTACTAACCTTATTGAGTTTTTGAAAAAGTGACCAAAGAGGTAGATGGGGGTAAGGCAGTTGATGTGGTACATATGGACTTTAGTAAGGCGTTCAATAAGGTTCCCCATGGAAGGCTTCTGCAGAAAATGCAGATGTATGGGATTGAGGGTGATTTAGCTAATTGGATTAGGAATTGGCTAGCATATAGAAGACAGAGGGTGGTGGTTGATGGGACATTATTCATCGTGGAGTTCGGTTACAAGTGGTGTACCTCAGGATCTGTTTTGGGGCCCCTGCTGTTTGTATTTTTATAAATGATCTGATGAGGGTATAAAACACAGAACATAGAATATTACAGCGCAGAACAGGCCCTTCGGCCTTCGATGTTGCGCCGACCAATTATGAAAAAAGCAATGACCCTCCAAACTAAACCATTCCATTCTCTTCCATAAACTTATCAACTAACCTCTTAAACGCCACCAAACTTGGCGCATCTACAACTGCCGCAGGCAGGGCATTCCACTCCCTAACCACCCTCTGGGTAAAGAACCTACCTCTGATATCCGTCCTATAACTATCACCCCTTAATTTAAAGCTGTGTCCCCTCGTGCTAGCTTTCTCCATCCTAGGAAAAAGGCTATCACTGTCCACCCTATCTAAACCTCTAATCATCTTATATGTTTCAATAAGGTCTCCTCTTAGCCGCCTCCTTTCTAACGAAAACAACCTCAAATCCCTCAGCCTCTCCTCATAAGACCTGCCCTCCATACCAGGCAACATCCTGGTAAACCTCCTCTGTACCCTCTCCAATGCCTCCACATCTTTCTTATAATGTGGGGACCAGAACTGCACACAATACTCCAAGTGCGGCCGCACTAGAGTTTTGTACAGTTGCAACATGACGTTGCGGCTCCGAAATTCAATCCCCCTACCAATAAAAGCTAAGACTCCATATGCCTTCTTAACAACCTTATCGACTTGATTGCCAACTTTCAGGGATCTATGCACATATACACCAAGATCCCTCTGTTCTTCAACACTATTAAGAGTCCTACCATTAGCCCTATACTCTACACATTTGTTATTCCTGCCAAAGTGAATTAGCTCACACTTTTCCACATTAAACTCCATTTGCCACCTCTCGGCCCAGCTCTGCAACTGTCCAAGTCTCCCTGCAAACTAGAACACCCCTCTTCACTATCTACCACTCCTCCGACTTTGGTGTCATCCGCAAATTTACTAATCCATCCTTCAATACCCTCATCCAAATCATTTATAAAAATTACAAACAGCAGGGGCCCCAAAACAGATCCCTGAGGTACACCACTTGTAACCAAACTCCACGATGAATATCTTCCATCAACCACCACCCTCTGTCTTCTATCTGCTAGCCAATTCCTAATCCAATTAGCTAAATCACCCTCAATCCCATACATCTGCATTTTCTGCAGAAGCCTTCCATGGGCCACCTTATCGAACGCCTTACTAAAGTCCATATATACCACATCAACTGCCTTACCCCCATCCACCTCTTTGGTCACTTTTTCAAAAAACTCAATAAGGTTAGTAAGGCACGACCTACCCTTCACAAAACCATGCTGACTATCCCAAATCAATACATTACATAGAACATAGAACATTACAGCACAGAACAGGCCCTTCGGCCTTCGATGTTGCGCCGACCAATATAAAAAGCAATGCCCCTCCAAACTAAACCATTCCCTTCTCTTCCATACACTTATCAACTAACCTCTTAAACGCCACCAAACTTGGCGCATCCACAACTGCTGCAGGCAGGGCATTCCACTCCCGAACCACCCTTTGGGTAAAGAACCTGCCTCTGATATCCGTCCTATAACTATCACCCCTTAATTTAAAGCTGTGTCCCCTCGTGCTAGCTTTCTCCATCCTAGGAAAAAGGCTATCACTGTCCACCCTATCTAAACCTCTAATCATCTTATATATTTCGATTAGGTCCCCTCTTAGCCGCCTCCTTTCTAACGAATACAACCTCAAATCCCTCAGCCTCTCATCATAAGACCTGCCCTCCATACCAGGCAACATCCTGGTAAACCTCCTCTGTACCCTCTCCAATGCCTCCACATCTTTCTTATAATGCGGGACCAGAACTGCACACAATACTCCAAGTGCGGCCGCACTAGAGTTTTGTACAGTTGCAACATGACGTTGCGGCTCCGAAATTCAATCCCCCTACCAATAAAAGCCAAGACTCCATATGCCTTCCTAACAACCTTCTCGACCTGACTGCCTACTTTCAGGGATCTATGCACATACACACCAAGATCCCTCTGTTCATCTAGACTACTAAGAATCCTACCATTAGCCCTATACTCTACACATTAATTATTTCTGCCATAGTGCATTACCTCACACTTTTCCACATTAAACTCCATTTGCCACCTCTCGGCCCAGCTCTGCAACTTGTCCAAGTCCCTCTGCAAACTATAACACCCCCCTTCACTATCTACCACTCCACCGACTTTAGTGTCATCTGCAAATTTACTAATCCATCCTTCAATACCTCATCCAGATCATTTATAAAAATTACAAACAGCAGGGGCCCCAAAACAGACCCCTGAGGTACACCACTTGTCACCGAACTCCACGATGAATATCTCCCATCAACCACCACCCTCTGTCTTCTATCTGCTAGCCAATTCCTAACCCAATTAGCTAAATCACCCTCTATCCCATACATCTGCATTTTCTGCAGAAGTCTTCCATGGGCCACCTTATCAAACGCCTTACTAAAGTCCATATATACCACATCAACCGCCTTACCCCCATCCACCTCCTTAGTCACTTTTTCAAAAAACTCAATGAGGTTAGTAAGGCACGACCTACCCTTCACAAAACCATGCTGACTATCCCCAATCAATTCATTACTCTCTAAATAACTATAAATCCTATCCCTAATTATTCTCTCCAATACTTTGCCCACCACAGAAGTAAGACTCACTGGCCTATAATTCCCTGGAAGGTCTCTCTTCCCCTTCTTGAACAACGGGACCACATTCGCTATCCTCCAGTCCTCCGGAACCACACCCGTAACCAACGACGACCTGAAGATCAGAGCCAGAGGCTCTGCAATCTCCTCTCTTGCCTCCCAGAGAATCCTAGGGTAAATCCCGTCCGGCCCAGGGACTTATCCAACTTCAATCCCTCGAGGATATCTAGCACATCTTCCCTATCTACTTTGATACCTTCCAGTTTGCTACCCTGTACCTCAGTGTTCTCCATAACTACATTTACATCACCCTGCGTGAATACCGAAGAGAAATATTTATTCAGTACCTCTCCAATCTCCTCAGGCTCCACGCACAACTTCCCACTGCTGTCTATGACTGGCCCTAATCTTGCCCTAACCAATCTTCTATTCTTAACATATCTAAAGAAAGCTTTAGGATTCTCCTTAATCCTATCAGCCAAAGTCTTCTCGTGTCCTCTCTTAGCTCTCCTCAATTCACTCTTTAGCTCCCTCCTGGCTAATCTATAGCTATCCATTGCACTAACCGAGCCTTCAATCCTCATCCTGACATAAGCCTCCTTTTTCCTTTTAACCAGCAAATCAACTTTTTTCGTACACCAAGGTTCTCTTACTCGACCATTTCCTCCTTGCCTGACAGGGACATACTTATCAAGGACCCGCAGCAGCTGCTCCTTGAATAAGCTCCACATTTCAGATGTTCCCAGTCCCTGTAGTTTCCTAGTCCAACCTATGCACCCTAATTCCCTCCTTATGACCTCATAATTACCATTCCCCCAGCTATAGCTACTGCCCCCAGATTCATGCCTATCCCTATCCATCACTAAGGTGAACGTAACCGAATTGTGGTCACTATCACCAAAATGTTCACCAACTTCCAAGCCTAACACCTGGCCTGGCTCATTGCCCGACACCAAATCCAATGTAGCCTCACCTCTAGTTGGCCTATCTACATACTGAGTCAAAAAACCTTCCTGCACACTTTGCATAAAAACAGACCCCTCTAACGTGCTAGAGCTATAGCTATTCCAATCAATCTTAGTAAAGTTAAAGTCCCCCATAACAATTACCCTATTACTTTCACTCCAGTCCAGCATCGACTTTGCAATCCTTTCCTCTACCTCTCTAGAACTTTTAGGAGGTCTATAAAAGACTCCCAACAGGGTGACCTCTCCTCTCCTGTTTCTAATCTCAGTCCATACTACCTCAACAGACAAGTCCTCATCAAACTTCCTTTCTGTCACTGTGATACAGTCTTTGACTAATAATGCCACTCCTCTCCCCCCATAGAAGGATGGATTAGTAAATTTGCGGATGACACCAAAGTCAGAGGAGTGGTAGATAGTGAAGAGGGGTGTTATTGTTTGCAGAGAGACTTGGAGAGCTGGGCCAAGTTGCAGAGCTGGGCCAAGAGGTGGCAAATGGAATTTAATGCGGAAAAGTGTGAGGTAATTCACTTTGGCAGGAATAACATGTGTAGAGTCAATGGTAGGACTCTTAATAGGGTTGACGAACAGAGGGATCTAGGTGTATATGTGCATAGATCTCTGAAAGTTGGCAATCAAGTCGATAAGGTTGTTAAGATGGCATACGGAGTCTTGGCTTTTATTGGTAGGGGGATTGAATTTTGGAGCCGCAACGTCATGTTGCAACTGTACAAAACTCTGGTGCAGCCGCACTTGGAGTATTGTGTACAGTTCTGGTCCCCACATTATAAGAAAGATGTGGAGGCATTGGAGAGGGTACAGAGGAGGTTTACCAGGATGTTGCCTGGAATGGAGGGAAGGTCTTTTGAGGAGAGGCTGAGGGATTTGAGGTTGTTTTTGTTAGAAAGAAGGTGGCTAAGAGGAGACCTTATTGAAACATACAAGATGATTAGAAGTTTAGATAAGGTGGACAGTGATAGCCTTTTTCCTAGGATGGAGAAAGCTAGCACAAAGGGATATAGCTTTAACTTAAGGGGTGTTAGTTATAGGACGGATATCAGAGGTAGGTTCTTTACCCAGAGGGTGGTAAGGCTATGGAATGCCCTGCCTGCAGCAGTTGTAGATGCGCCAAGTTTGGGGGCATTTAAGAGGTATGTGGATAGGTTTATGGATGAAAAGGGAATGGTTTAGGTTAGAGGGTCATTGCTTTTTCTCAATTGGTCTCCGCAACGTCAAGGGCCGAAGGGCCTGTTCTGCGCTGTAATGTTCTATGTTCTATATGAACAGGAGTACGTAGTTCAGCCCCTTGAACTGGTTCTGTCTGTGATCCAGAGCAGAATTGGAGGAGTGCAGATATTATGGAGGATTGTTGGTCTGGGAGGGGTCAGATGAGAGAGATTGGGGTGTGTTCAAGAGAGTAGATTTTTAAAATCAATCTGGGGCAAAAGTAGCTGAGTGAGCAGAAAGGTGATGCTGATTAGGATAGTGTGTTATATACTTTCTGTTTGGAATAAAATAGTAAACCTGATCTGTAAATGCTGCTAATTCTGCTCTGTTCTAATCCCAGAGGTCCCAGTACATGAGGAAATGGACATTCTGTCTCAGTTCAGACGCACGTAAGTGATTCTTGCAATTTGAGATGTGAAATGTGTTGTAATGTCCAATTCTTGACTTAGCTAAACCCTAGAGCAATATTTTACCCCCAGGAACACCAAAAAAAAAGTCTAGGCCATTGATGATACATCCTGAGGGAGAACCCCTTTCATAAAGGCCACTCTTGCCTGTACTGCTCATGACACCATATAATCCCCATAGTACAGAAGAAGGTCATTTGATCTGCTGAGTTTGCACCAACTCTCCAAAAAAGCACTCCCCCACCCTCATAACCCTGGCCAATCCACATAACCTGCACATCTTTGGAGTGTAAGGAGGAACTGGACCACCTGGAGGAAAGCCATGCAGACATGGGGAGAATGTGCAAACCCCACACAGACACATACCCAAGGTCAGAATTAAACGCACGCCCCCAGTGCTGAGAGGTAACAGTGCTAACCACTGTTCCATACTTGATTCCTTAGTCAGTCTTTGACATACTTAGGTCAGGTCTTATAAAGAGAGGCTGAGGGATTTGAGGTTGTTTTCGTTAGAAAGAAGGCAGCTAAGAGGAAAACTTATTGAAACATATAAGATGATTAGAGGTTTAGATAGGGTGGACAGTGATAGCCTTTTTCCTAGGATTGAGAAAGCTAGCACGAGGGGACACAGCTTTAAATTAAGGGGTGATAGTTATAGGACGGATATCAGAGGTGGGTTCTTTACCCAGAGGGTGGTTAGGGAGTGGAATGCCCTGCCTGCGGCAGTTGTAGATGCGCCAAGTTTGGTGGCGTTTAAGAGGTTAGTTGATAAGTTTATGGAAGAGAAGGGAATGGTTTAGTTTGGAGGGTCATTGCTTTTTTCATAAATTGGTCGGCGCAACATCGAAGGCCGAAGGGCCTGTTCTGCGCTGTAATGTTCTATGTTCTAAAGAGCAAAAGAGTAACTAGAAAGAGAATAAGGCCTCTTAAGAACCAGCAAGTCATCTATGTGCAGATCCACAAGAAATGGGTGAGATCCTAAATCTTCTTTTCAGCCTTCTCTTCAGTATCTACTGTTGAGAAAGGTGTGGATATAAAGGAAAATAAGTACATTTTGGGGAAATAAATAGTGATGACTTGAGGAGTGTATACATTACAGAGAAGG
Organism: Sphyrna mokarran; assembly: GCA_024679065.1. Taxonomy (NCBI): domain Eukaryota; kingdom Metazoa; phylum Chordata; class Chondrichthyes; order Carcharhiniformes; family Carcharhinidae; genus Sphyrna; species Sphyrna mokarran. The sequence goes on along the minus strand of JAGIQG010000008.1, from coordinate 62,393,523 downwards.
AGGTGTTGGAAATCTTAAAGCACATCAATTTAGATAATTCTCCAGGACCTGATAAAATGTATGCAAGATATTTTGGGACGCTAGGAAGGAAGTTGCAGGTCCCCTAGCAGAGATATTTGAATCATCGACAACCACAGGTGAAGTGCCTGAAGATTGGACGGTGTCAAATGCCGTGTCTTTATTTAAAACAGGCTACAGGGAAAAACCTGGGAATTACAAGTCAGTGAGCCTCACATCTGTAGTGGGTAAATTGTTAGAAGATATTTTGAGAGGCAAGGACTGATTAGGAACAGTCAGCATGGCTTTGTGAGTGGAAAAATCATGTCTCATGAATTTGTTTGAGTTTTTTTGAAGGGGTAACCAAGAAGATAGATAAGAGCAATGCAGTCAATATTGTCTACATGGACTTTAGCAAAGCCTTTGACAAAGTACCACATGGTAGGTTGTTACGTAAGTCTCACGGGAATCAGGGTGAGGTATCCAATTGGATACAAATTTGACATGATGACAAAAGACAGGATAGTTGTAGAGAATTGTTTTTCAAACTGGAGACTAGTTACCAGCAGCGTGTTTCAGGGATTGGTGCTAGGTCCACTGGTATTTGTCATTTATATTAATACTTTGGATAGGAATTTAGGAGGCATGGTTAATAAGTTTACAGATGACACCAAGATTGATGGTATAGTGAACAGTAAAGAAGGTTATCTAGGATTGCAACATGGTCTTGATCAATTGGGCCAATGGGCTGATAAATGGCAGGTGGAGGTTAATTTAGATAAATTTGACGCTTCTTGGTAGTTCAAACCAGCTTGGGATCTGCTCAGTTAATGGAAGGGCAGAATTAATGTTGGGGAGAGTTATAGAACAAAGAGACCGAGGGACACAGGTTCATAGATCCTTGAAAGTGGAGTCACAGGTGGGCAGAGTAGCGAAGAAGGCATTTAGCATGCTTGGTTTTATTGGTCAGAAATTGAACACAGGAGTTGGGCTTCTTGTTGAAGTTGTGCAAGACATTGGTAAAGTCACACTGTGGTCATATTGTGTACAATTCTGGTCACCCGATTATAGAAAGGGTATTATTAAACTGGAATGAGTGCAGTAAAGATTTACTAGGATACTACTAGGACTTGATAGTTTGAGTTATAAAGAGAGGCTGGATAGACTGGGACTCTTTCCCTGGAGCGTAGGAGGCTGAGGGGTGATCTTATAGAGGTCTATAAAATAATGAGGGGCAAAGATCAACCAAAATCACGAGTAGAGGTGGGAACATCAGGGTGCGGCGTGGGCTCGTTGGGCCGAAGGGCCTGTTTCCCATGCTGTTTTGTTCTTTGTTCTTTGTTTGAAGGAGGGTTAGAGGTGTGGATGGGTGGGGGGGGGAGGGGTTGTGTGTGGGATGTGTGTTTGTGGGGATGTGCAGGTAGGTGTGAGGATGGGCATGTGTGTGTGTGGGAGAGGATTGAGAGTATGTGGTGTGCAGTGAGTCCCAAAAGCAGAGGAGTGTAGAGGGCATAGGTTTGAGGTGACAGGGACGAGATACAGAGGGTCTGGAGGGGCAACAGAGGGTGGTGAGTATCTAGAACAAGTTGCCAGAGATAGTGGTAGAGGTGGGTACAAATTTGTCATCTAAAAAGCATTTAGACAGTTACACAGATAAAATGGGTACAGAGGGATATGGGTCAAATGTAGGCAATTGGGACTCATTTAGTGTTAAAGAAACTGGGCAGCATAGACAAGTTGGGCTGAAGAGCCTGTTTCCATTCTGTAAACCTCTGTGACTCTATGATTCTATTTAAAACTGCAGCTTTCCCTTCTTTCCCCATTTTCCCTCAGCTTCATTGGCCTATTCTTCAGTGTTTCCACTTGAATTCAGTCAATTAAATGAGTTTGAAATGTAAACTACAGCGAATAAAGTGTGTAGAAAGTTTCAGACTGTGTTTGGATTTGTAGCTGCGATCTGTTAGATCGCTAACCTGTCCTTCAAACCATCACCTAGGAGCCTGGCAGCAGTGGGATCTCGGAAGAGGACGGGATCCTGTATCAGGTAGTAACACCTACAGCAGCACTCAATCCAATTCTTAAAGGGACTTCAGCCACAGTGGGAGCTCCCCGGTCCCCTCATTGGCCAATGATAAACATGGAAAAGATACAAATAAGCATGGGGACTTCCTGCTGGTGAGCAAGGTGGTGGCTCCTTTAAGAATCTGGATCAGGGAGCTGACTGAAGAGCAATCCCAGAATCTCTCCCATTTAGACTGTTGCAGTCGCTTTGTGCGGGCAATTCTGGAGGAGGCTGAACTGTGTATGCTATCACAGTGTGATCCACTGCACACCACACACATCCCCAACCCAACCTCCTCACACACACCCATCCTCACACCTACCTGCACATCCCCACAGATACACATCCCACACACAACCACCCCCCCCCACCCATCCACACCTCTAACCCTCTCCCACACACAATTTCAAAGCCACACACACACACACACCCATGGCACATCCACATGCACACCAACTCACAGTCATCCACACTCTCAAACATACCCACACACCCAATCACTGCAGACTGCTTCTGCACACACACACACACACACACACACACACACACACACACACACACACACACACACACACACACACACACACACACACACACACACACACACACACACCTCTGCACTCCACTCCCATCACACACCTCACGAGCCCCTTTCCCCCAACCAAACTCTCCGCTCTGTCCTCACATTGCCCCCTTTCAATCTCACTTTGCCAGGGTACACCCTCTCCACTACCCCTCCTGCCCCCTCTCTCCTGTCTCGCACTCTCCTACATGCCAACTTTCACCACTCTGTGTTGAGTCGTTTTTCACTGTGTGAGCATGGATACACACACATGCCACTGTACTGCCACAGTAGTGAACCCTCCTAGCCAACCAACAATGTTGATGGGGGCATACTGAAGAGGCACATTGTGTTGGCTCAGTGTGAATGTGTAAGATGAACAGAATATGGATGGAGCTGACGGAGGATGAAAGGGCTCAGTTCCAGTGTTCAGGATGACACTGTTAACAGAGTTCTTGGAAAACTGGGCTGTGATGTGTTGCAGGAGGACCCTCCAGGCTTAAAACAGACAAGAGACTACCAACTGCTCACAACAAGAGGAAAGTACAATAGACAGTGGCACTGCCAGCAGTGTGGGCATCCTGACAGCACTAGTGGCTGGTCTGCTCTATCGGAGAGAAACGATTAGCATTCTCAACTCATTACAAACAAGAATCACTTACATTGCAGAGAGAGATGGGATTATCACACTAAGACCAGCCACTGATCAGAGATATACGGGGAGGGAGCCAAATTCTCATAGCTGTGACCAGCACCAGAGTGAAATAAAAAGCAGCTTTACTCTGTATTTAAACTCATATTGTAATTGTCCTGGCAGTGTTTTCATTGGAGACAGTATAGAGGGAACTTTACTCTGCAGAGCTCAGACAGTTAAAATACTGATTGGTAAATTTAACAAGGGAAAATCCACCCAAAGCTATGCAACAACGTGGAAATATCATGTTCACTCCATCAGTGAGGTAAAGGAATGGAGTCGAGGGAGCATTACTCTGTAATCTAACCCCATGAGTGCATCAGTTCTGGGAGTTTGATGGGGACAGTCTAGGGGAGCTTTGTTCTGCATCTAACCTCATGCTGTAGTAATGACAAGGCAGAGGGAGTTTTACTCTGTGTGTTTGTGAATTATTGTAAATATGTAATAGATAAGGAACAGCCTAGCAGAATCTCTTTAAAATTTTGCAATTGAATCCATCCTGAATCTAATTGCAGAGTGAGACATGAACAATGTTTTTGGGTGTGAGCAGTTTGAATGATCCAAAAGATTGTCAGCTCGATCAAATTCTCTTCATTCAAAGCCACTATTAACAATGATTGAACAATGTGTGTTTGGAAGATTTATTCCATATTCCTGGAGTAATCATTCCCCAGCAGCGGATTGCCTACTCACTACTCTGATTCATCTCTTCACAGTAGCACAGACGGAGGTGAGGAAGCTGGAGAACTGGACTTCAGTGCTTTACTGAAAAAAAGGTAGGATTGTAGAAACTGCTCCCCCCACCAACGTTTGCCCATTGCCCACCCCCCCATGCTGGCCTACTACAACCCCCCCCGCCCCCGACACTGGCCCTCCCCCTGAAGCTGGCCCACTGCTCCCCCACCCCCCACAATGTTGGCTCACTGTCCCCCCCCAACGCTGGCTCAATCCCACCGAAGCTGAGATAATCATCAATTTTATGAAGTGTTTTAGTGCAGTCGGTAATGTCCCAGATGTTACAACATCTGGGTTAGAATCCCACCACTCTAATAACAAGGCACCCAAATTTGGAATAGTTGACCCAACATTGGGATAAAGAATTCCATCCAGCATTGAGACATTCCATCCAATGCTGCAGAACGTGGGTAATTTATTCAACTCAGGGATATTTATTTCAGTACTGGGAAGCAGATGCTGGTGCAGTGGTATTGCCACTGGACTCATGGTCCAGAGACTCAGGGTAATATTTTGGGTGCTGGGATTCGAATCCCACCACGGCAGTTGGTGAAGTTCAATTGAATAAAACATCTGGATTTTATCTTGACCAAGAAACGATTGTCAATTGTAAAAATTATTGTAAAAATCCATCGGTCACTAATGTCCCTTAGGGAAGGAAATCTGCCGTTCTTGACTGGTCTGGCCTCCATGTGACTCCAGACCCACTGCAGTGTGATTCTCTCTTAACTTCCCTCTGAAACAGCGGAGACACTCAGCTCAAGGGCAATAGATGCTGGCCAGCCAACAACACCCACTTCCCGTAAATGAACAAAAAAACCCATCCAACACTGGAATAATCAATGCAATAAACATTGGGATATTCTTCTTCTTATTGGGAAAACCATCCAATATTGGGATTATAAAGCGATACTGGGATAATCCATTTAGCACTGGGTGATCTACCCAATGACAGTGCAAAATTTTGCACTAATTCCCTCACACTGTGTGGAATAATCTAGATGATTTACTGCAGTATATTCAGTTGGGGAGGGGAATGTGTGTAACTGAGAGAATACAAGAACTAGCTGGATCATTAGCTTGTGTTGTGGAAATCCTTATTATCCACAGATACTGGCTGAGGTGTATTAAACCTAGATCAGAGAGGCTGTGTTGCTGTTTAATTATTTTCATTCAGAATCTAATGAATTGTTTTTGTTTTATCCCTGGAAACCAATTGCGTGTTTGTTCATGTTCTTTGACACTGTGCTGTCCCACAATTCGCAATGGATGCCTGGATTTCCTTATCCATCAGAGGGTAAGGAAACAACTCCTTCTAACCCTTTCACTGACACAGTACAGCAGCAAAGAACAATACAGTCTTGAATCACAACATCTGAGTAGTCAAGGAAATGGAGGGATATAACTCACCAGGAGTGGGAATGTGAAGGGGTACCCTTCACTCGGAATGGGAATGTGAAGAGGTATCCATCACTGAGAGTGGGGATGTGAAGGGGTATCTGTCACTGAGAGTAGGGATGTGAAGGGGTATCTGTCACTGAGAGTGGGGATGTGAAGGGGTATCTGTCACTGAGAGTGGGGATGTGAAGGGGTATCCGTCACTGAGAGTGGGGATGTGAAGGGGTATCCATCACTGAGAGTGAGAATGTGAAGAGGTATCTGTCATTGGGAGTGGGAATGTGAAGGGATATCTGTCACTGGGAGTGGGAATGTGAAGGGATATCTGTCACTGGGAGTGGGAATGTGAAGGGGTATCTGTCACTGGGAGTGGGAATGTGAAGGGGTATCTGTCACTGGGTGAACAGTGGACCTACAGCCTCAGACTCAGACCAGTCAAATCAACTGGACACATCTGAGCATGTTTATGGAAGAGAAGGGAATGGTTTAGTTTGGAGGGGCATTGCTTTTTATTTTGGTCGGCACAACATCGAAGGCCGAAGGGCCTGTTCTGTGCTGTAATCTTCTATGTTCTATGTTCTATGTATCTTATACACACGCTGACACACATACTCATATGCAAACTCGTCACAAATACACAGACAGGCACATCTCCAGGATAACATCCCAGGGCACCAATCATTTTAGAATTAACCTTGGAGAGTTTTCAGATGAAGAATGTGGTGAGAAGGCCAGAGTCAGAACCCCCTACCCCTTACTCGATCCTTCTGGCCTGTGCTTCAGTTGCTGGTGTCGAACAAGTGAGCTTCCACAAGCTCCACACACACACACACACACAGGTCCTAACTTCTCCAGTCTGGAATCCATGTCCTGCTCCTGATCTCCTGTGTGATGATGATACTGCCCTTTTTGTCCAAGCTGAAGATTGGTTGCAGTGTCAGTCTCAGGCCTCACCATCAGTGTTTATTACTTATCGTTGTGTTGTGATCAGAATCAACAACACAGCACACAAAACCGTCAGCTGGTCTTACCAGCTTGGAGATTCACTGACTGACTATGTATCTTGTTACAAAGAGCTCAGTATTGCGCTGGAACATCAGTCATCTTCTTCGGCCAGCAAACAAAACCAGCAGTGAAAAGAGTACAAACTGACTACAGGACCATAGCTGTCTGTAGGGCCCGTACGCGCATTACTTCGCAGTATGTGAGCAAGTGAAGCCTGTATAACCCACACCAGCACCAACAAGGGTCAAACCCACCCCTTGCCCCCGCCATGTATACAGACATCACATCAGGCAGCCTTTTCCAGGACTAACACACCAACCACGTTAACATAGATCACCAGCTCGGCCACGGGAACGGGTGGAGGCTCCTCATGGATATGCACTCAGTGACCTGTGGCCAGAGACCAGCAGAGTGGCCATTTCTCCCATTGAAGAACACTGGGGCAAGGTCGCCATCAGCACCGGGAAATCCAAACTGCTGATTGATGGGAATGGTGACCCCCCCCCAGATATGGCCAGCAATTTATCACCCACCCTCTCCTTGCACCATCCCATCTCCCTCCCCCTTGCTCTCTCTCCCTCCCTTGCTCACTCTCTCTCCCCTCTTTTCTCCTGGCCCTCCCCCTTGCTGTTCCTCCCTCCTCCCTTACTGTCTCTCTCACTCATTCCTCACTCACTCTCTTCCCCTAAATTGCCCTCCCTATCAATCTCCCCCTCCCCCTCGCTCTCTCTCCCTCCCCTTCACTCTCTCTCCCTTCTCCTTTACCCTCTCTCCCTTCCCCCTTGCTCTCTCTCCCATCTCGTTCTCCTTCCCTCGCCCTTGCACTGTCTTCCTCCCCCTCGCTCTCCCTCCTTCCTCACTCTTTCTGCTCTCTCTCCACCTTGCTCTGCTTCCCTCATACTCTTCCTTCCCCTCTCACTCCCTCTCCCTCACTTGTCCTCCCCCTCGCTCCCCTTCCTGTCTCGCTTTGCCTCTCCCCTCACTCTCCTTCCCTCTCGCTCTTCATCCCTCCTCACTCTCCCTCCCCTTTCGCTCTCCCTTCTTCCTCCCTCTCGCACGTTCTCTCCCTCTCGGTCTCACTCCCTCCTTGCTCATTCCACCCTCTGCTCTCCCTACACCTCGCTCTCACTTCCCCTCATTCTCCCTCCATTTTGTTCTCCCTTCCCCTCGCTCTTATTCCCCCCTCACTCTCCCCCCCCACTCCTCCCTCCCCCTTGCTCTGCCTCCCTTCCCCCTCACACTGCCTTCCTGCACCTCACTCTCCCTCCCCTTCACTCCTCCTCCTCCCCACTCTCCCTCCCCTTGCTCTCCCACCCCCTCTCGCTCTTCCTCCCTTCTCACACTCCCTCTCCCCTCACTCTCCCTACCCTCCTTGCTCTTCCTCCACCTCAGTCTCCTTCCCACCTCGTTCTCCCTCCCACCTAGCTCTCTCTCCCCACTGCTCTTTCTCCCACTTGCTCTCCGTGCCCCTCACTCTACCTCCCCTCCTCATTCTCCCTTCCTCTTACTCTTTCTCCCTCCTCACTCTCCTCCCTCTCGCACCCTCTCCTTGCTCTCCCTTCCCCTCTCACATCCCTCCCTCCTCATTCTTTCTTCACCCTCATTCTCCCTTCTTCTTACGCTCCCTCTCCCTTGCTCTCCCTCCTTCGTCCCTCTCACTCCAACTCCCTTTTCCCCTTGCACTGCCTTCCTGCCCCTCGCTCTCCATCACCCCACCTTATTCTCCCTTTGCCCTCACTCTGCTTCCTTCTCCTCATTCTCCCTGCCTCCCCTTGCTCTGCCTCCCTATTGCTCTGCCTCCCTATTGCTCTGCCTCCCTGTTGCGTTCTCTCTCCCTCTCGCTCTCTGTGCCTCTCACTCTCTCTTCCCCCTCGCTCTCTCTTCCTCCTCACTCTTCTTCCCCTTCACTCTCCCTCTGCCCTCACACACTGCCTTCCTGCCCCTTGCTGTGCCTCCCCTTTCACTCTCCCTCCCTCCCTTGCTCTCCCCCCCCTCGGTCTCCCTCCCCCTCACTCTCCCTCCCTCTTGCCCTCTTTCCATCCCTCTCACTACCTCTCCCTCCCCCTTCGATCTTCCTCTCCCCTTGCTCTTTCCCTCCAACCTCATTTTCTCTCACTCCCCCTTCATTCTCTCCCCTCCTCCCTTGACTCTCTCCCTCCCCTCTCGCTCTCCCTTCCTCCCCTCTCGCTCTCCCTCATCCTTGCTCTCCGTACACTTTTGTTTTCCCTCTCTCCTCACTCTCCATCCCCGCTCGCACTCCCTTCCCCCAATGCTCTACTCACATCCTGTGCTCCCTTTCCCTCCCCCCATGCTATCTCTCCCTCCCACTTGCTCTTCCTCCCACCTGCCTCATTCACCCTCCCTCCCCATCACTTTCCCTCCCTCTCCCCTCGCTCTCCCTCTGTTCCCTCGTTCACCTTCCTTTTCCCCTCTCTCTCTTCCCTTCTCCTCGCTCTCGCTGTCTCCCCCGCTCTCCCTTCCTCCTCGCACTCCTCACTTGCACTCCCTTCCCCCAATGCTCTCCATCTTCCCGCAGCCCTTTTCCCTCCCCTTGATAGCACTCCATCCCCCTCACTACCTCTCCCTCCCTCTCGCTCTTTCTCCTACCTCATTCATTCTGCCTCCCTCTCTCTTCGCTTTCCCTCCCTTTCTCCTCGGTCTTCCTCTCCCCTTGCTCATCCTCCTTCTCTCCTCACTCTCCCTTCCCCCTCACTCTCCTACACCCTCGTTCTCCCTTCCCACTCGCTTTCCCGCCTCATTCACCCCTTCTCTCTCATTACCCTTCCTGCTTTCCCTCTCTCCCTCGTTCTCCGCCGCTGTTGTTCCCCCTCCCCCTGGCTCTGCCTCCCTACCCCTCAATCTGTCTCCCTCCCCACTCACTTTCCCTCCCTCCCCTCACTCTCCCTCCACCTTTTGCTCTCTCTCCCCCTTCGCTCTGCCTCCTTCCCTTAGTCTGCCTCCGTCCCCCAAGTCTGTCTCCTCCCCTCTCGTTTTCTGTTCCCACTCTTGCTTTCTGTTCCCTCCACTGCTGTCTATCCTGTCCGCCCTCGCTCTCCCCCCTCACTCTTTCCCTCCATGCTCTGCCTCTCTCCATGGTCTCCCATCCACTTGCCATCTCATCCCCTCGTTCCCCCAATCTCTCGGTCTCCCTCCCCCCTTGTTCTCCCTGCTGCCTCGCTTTCCTCTCTCCCCCCTTCCCCCTTCCCCCCTCGCTCTCACTTCCCCCCTTCCCCCCCTCGCTCTCCTTCCCCCTTCCCCCCCCTCGCTCTCCTTCCCCCTTCCCCCCCTCGTTCTCGTCCCTCCTCCTTCCCACCGCCCCCGCTTCTACCTTCCCCCTTTCCCCCCCTTCGCTCATCCTTCCCCCTTCGCTCTCCTGCCCCTTCCCCCCACCTCGCTCTCCTTCCCCTCTTCCCCCCTCGCTCTCCTTCCCCCTTCCCCCCCCCCTCGTTCTCTCCTTCCCCATTCCCCCCCTCGCTCTCCTTCCCCCCCTTCCCCCCGCCCTCGCTCGCCTTCCCCCTTCCCCCCCTCGCTCTCCTTCCAACCTTTCCCCCACCCTCGCTCTCCTTCCCCTTTTTTCCCCCCTCGCATCTCCTTCCCCCTTCCCCCCCTCGGCTCTCCTTGCCCCCTTACCCCCCCCCGCTCTTCCTTCCCCTCTTCCCCCCCCTCGCTCTCCTTCCACTTCCCGCACCCCTCGCCTCTCCTTCCCCCTTCCCCACCTCGCTCTCCTTCCCCCTTCCCCCCCCTCACTCTAGTCCTTCCCCCTTACCCCCCCCTCGTTCTCCCTCCCCCTTCCCCCCCCCCTCGCTCTCCCTTCCCCCTTCCTCCCCCTTCGCTCTCCTTCCCCCTTCCCCCCCCCGCTCTCCTTCCCCCTTCCCCCCCCTCGCTTCCTTCTCCCCTTCCCCCCCTCGCTCTCCTTCCCCCTTCCCACCCCTCGCTCTCCTTCCCCCTTCCCCCCCTCTCTCTCCTTCCCCCCTTCCCCTTCCCCCCCTCGCTCTCCTTCCACCTTTCCCCCCTCTCTCGTCCTCCCCCGTTTTTCCCCCCTATTCGCTCTCCTTCCCCCCCTTTTTCCCCCCCTCGCTCCTCCTTCCCCCCTTTCCCCCCCGCTCTCCTTCCCTCGCCCCCTCGCTCTCCTTCCCCCTTTTTTTCTTTGTTTTTTTTTTTTTTTTTTTTAGTTTTTTTGTTTTATTTTCCTGTTTTGTGCTTTTTTTTTTTTTTATTTTTTTTTTCCTGCGCCCGCACCCCCCCCCCGCTCCTCGCTTACCCCCTCCTCGCTCTCCTTCCCCCTTCCCCCCTCTCTCTCCTTCTCCCCTTCCCCCCCTCGCTCTCCTTCCCCTTCCCCCCCGCTCCGCTCTCCTTCCCCTTCACCCACCCTCGCTCTCCTTCCCCCTTTCCCCCCCCTCGCTTCTCCTTCCCCCTTTCCCCCCCATCTCCTCATCCTTCCCGCTTCCCCACCTCGCTACAATCTCCTTCCCCTTTCCCCCCCCCTCGCTCTCCTCCCCCTTCCCCCCCCTGGCTCTCCTTCCCCCCTTCCCCCCTTTCCCGACCCCTCGCTCTCCTTCCCCTTTCCCCCCCCGCTCTCCTTCCCACTTCCCCCCCCTCAGCGGCTCCTTCTCCCCTTGCCCCCCACCCCCTCCTCTCCTTCCCCCCTTCCCCCCCTCGCTCTCCTTCCCCCTTTCCCCCCCCCCGCTCTCCTTCCCCCTTCCCCCCCCCTCGCTCTCCTTCCCCTTCCCCCCCCTCGCTCTCCTTCCCCTTCCCCCCCCCTCGCTCTCCTTGTCCCCCTTTCCCCCCTCCTCCGCCTCTTCCTTCCCACTTCCCTCCCCCCCCTCTCGCTCTCGCTTCCCCCTTTCCCCCCTCGCTCTCCTTACCCCCTTCCCCCCCTTGCTCTCCTTCCCCCTTCCCCCTTCCCCCCCGCGCTCTCCTTCCCCCTTCCCCCCCTCTGCTCTCCTTCCCCCTTTTTCCCCCCCTCAGCTCTCCTTCCCCCTTTCCCCCCCCTCGCTCATCCTCCCCTTCCCCCCTCGCTCTTTTTCCCACCCCCCTTCCCCTTCCCCCCCTTCGCTCTCCTTCCCCTCCTGTTTCCCACCCCCTCGCTCTCCTTCCCCCTTTCTCCCCCCCCTCGGCTCATCCTTCCACCTTCCCCCCACTACGCGCTCTCCTCCCCTTCCCCCCTCGCTCTCTCTTCCCGCCTTTCCCCCCCCTCGCTCTCCTTTCCCCTTCCCCCCCCCGCTCCGTCCTTCCCTTATCCCCCCCCCTCGCTCTCCCTTCCAACTTCCCCCCCCCGCTCCCTTCCCGCTTTCCCCCCCTCGCTCTCCTCCCTCTCCCCCCCCGCCTCGCTCTCGCTTGCCCGCCTTTCCCCCCTCCTCTCCTTCCCCCCTTTCCCCCCCTCGCTCTCCTTCCCCCTTTTCCCCCCGCTCTCCTTCCCCCTTCCCCCCCCCCGCTCTCCTTCCCCCTTTCCCCCCTCGCTCTCCTTCCCCTTCCCTCCCCCCCCCGCCTCCTTCCCCCTTTCTCCCCCCCTCGCTCTCCCTTCCCCTCCCACCCCTCGCTCTCCTTCCCCTTTTCCCCCTCGCTCTTCCTTCCCGCCTTTCCCCCCCTCGCTCTCCTTCCCTCGCTCCCCCTTCCCCCCCCCGCTCTCCTTCCAACCTTTCCCCCCCCCTCGCTCGCCTTCCCCCTTCCCCCCCCCGCTCCTCCTTCCTCCCCTTCCCCCCACTCGCTCTCCTTCCCCCTTTCCCCCCCCCCCTCGCTCTCCTTCCCCCTTCATCCCCCCCCCTCCGCTCGCTTCCTTCCCCCTTTCCCCCCCCCGCTCGCTTCCCCCTTCCCCCCCCTCGCTCACTTCCCCTTCCCCCCCCTCGCTCTCCTTCCCCTTCACCCCCCACCCAAGTCGGCGGGCCCCCCCCTCGCACGCTCTTCCTTCCTTTTCCCCCCCCTCCGGCTCTCCTTCCCCCTTCCACCCCGCGCATCTCCTTCCCCCTTTCCCCCCCCTCGACTCTCCTTCCCCCTTCCCCCCCCTTGCTCTCCTTCCCCCTTCCCCTTCCCCCCCTCGCTCCTCCTTCCACCTTCCCCACCTCGCTCTCCTTCCCCCTTTTTCCCCCCCCTCGCTCCCTTCCCCATTTCCCCCCCCCTCGCTCTCCTTCCCCTTCCCACCCCTCGCTCTCCTTCTTCCCCTTCCCCCCCTCGCTCTCGCTTCCCCCTGTTTCCCTCCCCCTCGCTCTCGCTTCTCGCCCTTTCTCCCCCCTGCTCCTCATTCCGCCCCCTTCCCCCCCTCGCTCTCCTTCCCCTTCCCCCCCTCGCCTCTCCTCCCCCTTCCCCCCTCGCTCTCCTTCCCCTTCCCCCCCCCCCGCTCTCCTCCCCCTTTTCCCCACCCCTCTCGCTCTCCTTCCCCCTTCCCCCGCTCGCTCTCCACTTCCCCCTTTCCCCCCCGTCGCTCGTCCTTCCTCTCCCCCCCTCGCTCTCCTTCCCCCCTTTCCCCCCTCGGCTCTCTTCCCCCTTTCCCCCCCTCCTCTCCTTCCCCGCTTTCCCCCGCTCTCCTTCCCCCTCCCCCCCCCCGCTCATCCTTTCCCCCTTTCCCCCCCTCGCTCTCCTTCCCCCATTTTCCCCCCCCCGCTCTCCTTCCCCCTTTCCCCCCTCGCTCCTCCTTCCCTCTCCCCCCTCGCTCTCCTTCATCCTTCCCCCCCTTTCCCCCCTCGCTCTCCTTCCCCTTTCCCCCCTCGCTCTCCTTCCCACCTTCCCCCCCCGCTCTCCTTCCACCTTCCCCCCCCTCGCTCTCCTTCCCTCCCCCTTCCCCCCCCTCGCTTTCCTTCCCCCTTCCCCCCCCGCTCGTCCTTCCCCCTTCTCCCCCCCCCTCACTCTCCTTCCCCTTCCCCCCCTCGCTCTCCTTACCCCCTTGCCCCCCCCTCGCTCTCCTTCCCCTTCCCCCCCCCTTCCTTCCCCGCTCTCCTTCCCCCTTCTCCCCCCCCCTCGCTTCTCCTTCCCCCTTCCCCCGCGTCGCTCTCTTCCCCTTCCCCCCCCTCGCTTTCCTCCCCTTCCCTGCCCCTCGCTCTCTCTTCCCCCTTCTTCCCCCCCCTCACTCTCCTTCCCCCTTCCCCGCCCTCGCTCTCCCTTCCCCCTTCCCCCCCTCCTCTGTCCTTACCCCCTTCTCCCCCCCTCGCCTCCTTCCCCCTCCCCCCCTCGCTCTCCTTCCCTTCCTCCCCTCACTCTCCTTCCCCCTTCCCCCCCTCGCTCTCCTTCCCCTTTCCCCCCCCCTTGCTCCCTCCCCTTTCCCCCCCCTCGCTCTCCTTCCCCCTTGCCCCCTCGCTCTCCTTCCCTTTCTCCCCCCTCGCTCTCCTTCCCCTTTCCCCCCCCGTCGCTCTCCTTCCCCCTTTTCCCCCCCCTCGCCTCCTTCCCCTTTTTTCCCCCCCTCGCTCTCATTCCCCCTTCCCCCCCCGCTCTTACCTTCCCCTTTCCCCCCCATCGCTCTCACTTCCCCCTTCCCCCCCTCGCTCTCCTTCCCCCTTCCCCCCCCCTCGCTCTCACTTCCCCTTTCCCCCCCCCTCGCTCATCCTTCCCCCTTTCCCCCCCTCGCTCTCCGGTCCCTTTCCCCCCCCCTCGCTCTCCTCCCCCTTTCCCCCCCCCCCGTCGCTCCCTTCCCCTTTCCCCCCCCTCGCTCAACTCCTTCCCCCTTCCCCCCCCTCGCTCTCGCTTCCCCCTTCCCCCCCTCCGCTCTCCTTCCCCCTTCCCCCCCCCTCCGCTCTCCGTCCCCTTCCCCCCCCCCATCTCATCCCTTCCCCCTTTCCCCCCGCCCTCGCTCTCCTTCCCCCTTCCCCCCCCCTCGCCTCTCTTCCCCCTTCCCCCCCTCGCTCTCCTTCCCCCTTCCCCCCCCCCTCTCGCTCATCCTTCCCCCTTCCCCCCCCCTCGCTCTCCTTCCCCCTTTCCCCCCATCGCTCTCCTTCCCCTTCCCCCCCCTCGCTCTCCTTCCCCCCTTTTCCCCCCCCCATCGCTCTCCTTCCCCTTTCCTTTCCCCCCCCTCGCTCTCCTTCCCCTTCCCTCCCGCCTTGGGTCCACTCGCTCTCCTTCCCGCTTCCCCCCCTCGCTCTCGCTTTCCCCCTTCCCCCCCCTCCTCTCCTTCCCCTTCCCCGCCCCTCGCTCTCCTTCCCCCTTTTTCCCCCCCCTCACTCTCCTTTCCCCCTTTTTTTTCTCCCCCCCTCGCTCTCCTCCCCCTTCCACCCCCCCCTCGCCTCTCCTTCCCCTTCTCCCCCCCCTCGCTCTCCTTCCCCCTCCCCCCCTCCTCGCTCTCCTTCCCCCTTCCCCCCCCTCGCTCTCCTCCCCCTTCCCCCCCCTGCTCTCCTTCCCCCTTTTTTTTTCCCCCCCCTCGCTCTCCTTCCCCCTTTTTTTCCCCCCCTCGCTCTCCTTCCCCCTTCCACCCCCACTCGCTCTCCTTCCCTTTCCCCCCCCCCCGCTCTCCTTCCCCTTCTCCCCCCTCGCTCTCCTTCCCCCTTCCCCCCCCATCGCTCTCCTTCCCCTTTCCCCCTCCCCTCGCCTCTCCTTCCCCCTTCCCCCCCTCGCTCTCCTTCCCGTTTCCCCCCCCCCTCGCTCTCCTCCACCCTTTCCCCCCCCTCGCTCTCCTTCCCCCTTTTCCCCCCCATCGCTCTCCTTCCCCCTTCCCCCTCCTCGCTCTCCCCCCCTGTTCCCCCCACCTCGCTCTCCTCCCCCTTCCCCCCCCCTCGCTCATCCTTCCCCCCCCTTCCCCCCCCCTCGCGCTCCTTCCCCCTTCCCCCCCCCCTCGCTCTCCCTTCCCCCTTCCCCCCCCTCGCTCTCCTTCCCCTCCCCCCCCTCGCTCTCCTTCCCCCTTCCCCCCCCCTCGCTCTCCACTCCTTCCCCCTTCCCCCCCCTCGCTCTCCTTCCCCCTTTCCCCCCACCTCGCTCTCCTTCCCCTTTCCCCCCCCCTCGCCTCTCCCTTCCCCCTTTCCCCCCCCTCGCTCTCCTTCCTTTCCCCCCCCTCGGCTCTCCTTCCCCCTTCCCCCCTCGCTCTCCTTCCCCCTTCCCCACCCTCTCAGCTCTCCTTCCCCCTTCCCCCCCCTCGCTCTCCTTCCCCTTCCCCCCCCTCCGCTCTCCTTCCCCCTTTTTTCCCCCCCTCGCTCTCCTTCCCATTTTTTTCCCCCCCTCGCTCTCCCTTCCCCCCTTCCACCCCCCTCGCCTCTCCTTCCCCCTTCCCCCCCCTCTGGCTCTCCTTCCCCTTTTTTCCCCCCCCGCTCTCCTTCCCCCTTTTCCCCCCCCCGCTCATCCTTCCCCTTTTCCCCCACCTCTCGCTCTCCTCCCCCTTTTCCCCCCCTCTCGCTCCTCCTTCCCCCTTTTCCCCCCCCCTCGCTCTCCTTCCCCCTTCCCCCCCCCTCCCCCTCGCTCTCTCACTTGAAACTCCAGATTAATGTGATTATTCCCTTTTGTTCCCACAGGGATGTGAAGGTGGATGAAGGGCCTAAGATTGATGTTTGGGAAATCCTGCGGAATGCGCCCCCCTCCCAGTATGAAAAGATAGCGTTCCAGTATGGGATCACCGACCTGAGGGGAATGCTCAAACGGCTCAAACGCATGAAGAAGGAGGAAAAAAAAGGCGCAGGTAAGTGGGAGGGTGGTTGGTATGGCTGGAGGGGTGTGGGGGGAAGTGGGGTGTAGAGGAGGAGCTGTGAGAGTGGCCTCCACCTGTCCTCACCTTCACCCCTGCCCCGTCTCTCACTCTCTTTCTTTCTTTCTATCTTTCTCTCTCTCTCTCTCCCCTTTTTTCTCTCTCTCTCTCTCTCTCTCTCCCCTTGTCTCTTTCACTCTCCCTCTGTCTCTCTCTCTCTCTCTCTCTCTACTTCATACTCACATTCTCTCACTTTCACTCTTTCTCTGTCTTTCTCACACACTGTTCTGTCTCTCCGTCTCTCTGTCTCTCCCTCTCTCTGTCTCACTCACTCATTCTTTCTGTCTTCAGTCTCTCCATTTTTTTCACTCATTCTCTTTTTATCTCTTTCCCCCTTCTCTGTCCCTTCCTGTCTCTCTTTGTCTCTCTAATACTCTTTCTCTCTCTGTCTATCTCACACAACTCTCTTTCATTCACTCACTCACACCTTGTTTCTCTCTGTCTGTCTCTCTCTCTCCTTCCCTCTCCCTTTCTCTCTCTCTCTCTTCCTCTCTCACTCACACTTTCTCAAAGAACAAAGAATTAGTTCTTTCATGCAGCCCAGCAACAGGCCTTTCACCCCTCCAAGCCTCATGACGCCTGTCTAAAGCAAAACTGTATGCACTTAGAAGTCTTTATTCTTCCATTCCCATCCTATTCATGTATTTGTCTAGATGCCCTTGAATACCACAATCATACCTGTTCCCAACACCTTCTCAGGAAGGAAGTTCCAGACATTCATCCACATCTCTATTAAACTTTGCCCTACTCACCATAAACTTATGTCTCCTCGTATTTGACTTTTCTATCCTAGGAAAGAGCGTCTGACTATCCATGCTACTCATAATTTTCAAAATCCCTATCAGATTACCACTTAACCTTTTGTTGCTCCAACCTCTCCTCATAGCTAATACTCTCCAGACCAGGCAACAATCTGGTAAACCTTTTCTGTACCCTTTCCAAAGTATTCACAACCTTCTGGTAGTATGGTAACCTGAATTGTACACAATATGCTAAATGAAACTTAACTAAGGTTCTGTTTCGCTGCAGCATGACCTGTGAATTTTTATACTCAATGCCCCATTCTGTATGCCTTCTTGACAACCTTATCCACCTGTGTTGCCACTTCTAGTGACTGGTGAACATGTACGCCTAAATCTCTCTGTCTGTCAATATTCCTAAGGTTTTGCCATTATAATTCCTACATGCATTGGACTTTCTAAAATGCATTATCTCACATTTATCCAGATTAAACTCCATCTGCCATTTCTCTGCCCAAGTCTCCAACTGGTCTATATCTTGCTGACAATCATTCTCGCTATCCACATGTGTGATGTGTCGTCTGCAAACTTACTAATCAGACCAGCTACATTTTCCTCAAAATCATTTACATACATACTATGAACAACAAAGGTCCCAGAACTGATCCGTGTGGAACACCACTAGTCACAGCTTGCCATTCAGAAAATCATCCTCTACTACTACTCTCTGTCTGCTATGGCCAAGTCAGTTTTGTATCCATCTTGCCAGCTCTCCTGTGATCCGGTGTGACTTCACCTTTTGTATCAGTCTACCATGAGGTATCTTGTCAAATGCTTTACTGAAGTCTATGCATACAATGTCCCCTGCCTTTCCCTCACCTATCATCTTTGTTATTTCCTTGAAAAACTCAGTCAGGTTAGTAAGGTATGACGTCCTTTACAAAACCATATAAAGATTTCTGTCAAATCCCCAGCAATTTCCGCCCTTAGAACATTACAGCGCAGAACAGGCCCTTCGGTCTTCGATGTTGCGCCGACCAATTAGGAAAAAATTGGTCTCACTATTCTGGGGTATATTCCATCAGGCTCTGGAGGCTTATCTACTTTAATGCTTTTTAAGAAGCCCAATACTTCCTCCTTTTTGATATCGACATGACCCAGAATATATACACATCCTATCTAAGGCTCCTCATCCATCAAGCCCTTCAGTTTGATGAATATTGAGACAAAGTATTAATTTAGTATCTCACCCATTTTCTCTAGTTCCTTGCATAGATTCCCTCCACTATCTTTGAGTGGATCAACTCTTTCCCGAGCTAACTCCTTACTCTTTATGCAAGTATAAAATGCCTTAAGATTTTCCTAATCTTGTTTGCCAAGGACTTATCATGTCTCCTTTTAGTCATCCTAACTCATTCCTTAAGTTCCTTCCAACATTCTTCAAGGGCTTCATCTGTTCTAAGCCTTTTAGACCTGATGAACGGGAGGCCAAGCTTAGAGATGTCTGAGCCACACCAAATGTAACCAATTTCCACTAACATCATTATAGAATCATTGCTTTAGATAGTTTTAAACTTCAAAAGAAAAGTTGATGCGAGGAGCAACTCTCTATTAGGCATCTTGCATGAGAGCTGGAATGATTATCTTTCTATATAGAATATAGGGGGCAGCATGGTAGCACAATAGTTAACACTGCTGCCTCACAGCACTTGGAATGTTGGTTCAATTCCCAGCTTGGGATCTTTGTGGAGTCTGCATGTCTCCCCATGGTTGTGTGGTTTCCTCCAGGTGCTCCAGTTTCTTCCAACAGTCCAAAGATGTGAGGGACAGATGGGTTGACAGTGTTAAATTGCACCTTAGCGTCAGGGAGACTAGCTAGGATAAATACATGGGGTTATGGGGATAGGGCCTGGGTGGGATTGTGGTCGGTGCAGACTCGATGGGCCTCCTTCTGCACTATAGGATTCTATGAATGCTTCCCTTTTCTTTTTGACAAGCTTCATAATATCCTTTGTTATCCAGGGTTCCTAATACTTAGAAACATAGAAAAAGTACAGCACAATACAGACCCTTTGGCCCACAAGTTGTGCCAAACATGTCCCTAACTTAGAGATTACAAGGCTTATCTATAACCCTCTATCTTAAGCTCCATGTACTTATCTACAAATCTCTTAAAAGATCTATCGATCTGTCTCCACCATTGTTGCTGGCAGCCCATTCCATGCACCCATCCCTCTCTGAGTGAAAAACTTAATCCTTGCTTATCTGCTCTATACCTACTCCCCAGCACCTTAAACCTGTGTCCTCTTGTGGCAACCATTTCAGCCCTGGGAAAAAGCTTCTGACTATTCACTCGATCAATACCTTTCAACACCTTATACACCTCTATCAGGTCACCCCTCATCCTTCATCTGTCCAAGGAGAAAAGGCCGAGCTCCCTCAACCTGTCCTCATAAGGCATGCTCCCCAATCCAGGCAAATCCTTGTAGATCTCCTCTGCACCCTTTCTATGGCTTTCACATCCTTCCTGTAATAAAGCGACCAAAACTGAACATAGTACTCCAGTGGGGTCTGACCAGAGTCTTATAAAGCTGCAGCATTATCTCCCAACTCCTAAACTCAGTTCCTCGATTGATGAAGGCCAGTACATCATACACCTTCTTAACCATAGTTTCAACCTGTACAGCTGCTTTGAGCATCCTATGAACTCAAACCCCAAGATCCTTCTGATCTTCCACACTGCCAAGAGTCCTACCTTTAACATTTATTCTGCCATTCTATTTGACATGTCAAAATGAACCATTTCACACTTATCTGGGTTGAAATCCATCTGCTAATTCTCTGCCCAGTCTTGCATCCTATCAATTTGTCTCACTGCAACTTCTGACATCCCTCCACACTATCCACAACACCTCCAACCTTTGTGTTATCAGAAAACTTACCAACCCATCACTCCACTTCCTCATCCAGGTTATTTATAAAAATCATAAAGAGTAAGGGTCCCAGAACAGATCCCTGGGGCATTCCACTGGTGACCGACCCCCATGCAGAATATAATCCATCTATAACCACTCTTTGCCTTCTGTGGGCAAGCCAGTTCTGGATCCACAAAGCAATGTTCCCTTGGATCTCATACCCCCTCACTTTCTCATAAGCCTTGCATTGGGCACTTTATCAAATGCCTTGCTGAAATCCATATATACTACATCTACTGCTCTTCCTTCATCAATGTGTTTAGTCACATCTTCAAAAAATTCAGTCAGGCTCGTAAGGCATGATCTCCCTAAGACAAAGCTATGCTGACTATTCTTAATCATATTATACTTCTCCAAATGCTCATAAATTCTCCATCAACTTATCAACCACTGAGATTCGACTCACTGGTCTATAATTTCCAAGGCTATCTCTACTTCCATTTTTGAACAAAGGAATAACAATTGTAATCCTCCAATCCTCCAGAACCTCTCTCATCTCCATTGATGATGCAAAGATCATCGCCAGACGCTCAGCAATCTCTTCCCTCACCTCCCACAGTAACCTGGGGTACATCACATCCAGTCTCAGCAACTTATCTAACTTGATGCTTTTCAAAAGCTCCAACACATTCTCTTTCTTAATTTCTACATACTCAAGCTTTTCAGTCCACTGCAAATCTGCACTACAACCACCAAGATCTTTTTCCATAGTGAATACTGAAATAAAGTATTCATTGAGTACCTCTGCTATTTCTTCCAGTTCCAAACTTTCCCATCATCATACTTGATAGGTCCTATTCTTTCACTTCTTATTCTCTTGCTCTTCACATAAATCTGTAAAATGCCTTCAGGTTTTCCTTAATCCTGCCCTTTTAAGGCCTTTTCATGACCCCTTCTGGCTCTCCTAATTTCCTTCTTAAGATTCTTCCTACCTATTAGCCATGTACTTTTCTAGATCTCTAATATTCCCTAGCTCTCTAAACCTTTTGTAAGCTTTTCTTTTCTCTTGACACACTTATCCTTCATCCTCACTCTCACTCTTTATATCACTGTCTCTCTCTCTCTTACCCACACGCTCTTTCTCTCGCTCACTCCCTCTCTCTTTCTCACTCATTACTCTCACTCTCACTCTCTTTCGCTCTCACTTTCTCTCACACACTCACTCTCTCACACAAATCAGCAAGTTTGCAGACGATACAAAGATGGCTGGACTTGTGGATAGTGAGGAGCATTGTCAGGCGGTGCAGCAGGACATAGATAGGTTGGTAGCTTGGGCAGATAGATGGCAGATGGAATTCAATCCTGATAACTGCGAGGTGATGCATTTCGGGAGAAAGAATGTAGGGGGGAGGTATATGATAAAGAGTAAACCTATTAGGAGTATAGAAACGCAGAGGGACCTGGGGGTGCATGTGAACAAGTCTCTGAAGATGGCAGAGCAAGTGGAGAAGGTTGTGAAGAAAGCATATAGTATGTTAGCCTTTATAGGAAGGGGTATAGAGTACAAGAGCTGGCCTTTAATGTTGCAGTTGTATAAAACGCTGGTTAGACCTCATTTTGAATACTGCATCCAGTTCTGGTCGCCCTACTACTGGAAGGACGTGGAGACTCTGGAGAGAGTGCAGAGGAGGTTTACCAGGATGCTGCCTGGTATGGAAGGTCTGAGTTATGAGGAGAGTTTAGGCAAATTGGGACTGTTTTCCTTAGAAAGACATAGACTTGGAGGAGATCTAATAGAGGTGTACAAGATTATGAGTGGTATAGATAGAGTAAACAGGGTTAAGCTTTTTCCTAGGATGGACTCGAATAGCACGAGGGGTCACGAGCTTAGGGTGAGGGGGGTAAGGTATAATTTGGATGCTAGAGGGAGTTTTTTCACACAGAGGGTGGGGGGGGTATGGAATGCGCTGCCAAGTAAAGTGGTGGAGGCAGGTACTCTGGAGTTATTTAAGAAATACTTAGATGGGCACATGAACAGAATGGGAATGGAGGGGTATAGAAAACTGATTAAAATAGGGATCATGAGCCTTGGGAGTCCCTGGGAAGTGTGTAAATAGATGATGATATTGATGTACTTGTTTTTTATCCTACAGGTGCTTTGGTCCACTTTGTTGTCTAACGAGGGGCATACACGCGATGGGTCGTGAGAGGACTGCTCTTGGATCTTTTTCGAGAGTATCCTACTGCTTCACATCGTTAGTGTACGCTTGACCTGGATCATTTGATGGGCAACACGACAGCTCAGTGACTATCGCTGTGCTGTGCAGATACATGGATTTGGGCCTGTGTCTGTGGGAGTTTGCGCATTCTCCCCGTGCTTGCGTGGGTTTTCTCCGGGATCTCCGGTTTCCTCCCACATCCCAAAGATGTGCTCTTAGGCTAATTGGCAAAACAAATTCTCCCTAAATTGTCTCAAATTTGGTTTTTTAATCCATAGATCTATAAACATGGGCTGGGAACATTGGGGTGGCGGTGTGGGCTCGTTGGGCCAAAGGGCCTGTTCCCCGTGCTGTTTTGTTCTTTGTCCAAAGACTCACTCGCACTTTCTCTCTCTCTCTCTCTCTCTCACAAACACACTCTCTCTCATTCACGCTCTCTCTCTCTCCCCCTCTCTCTGTCACTCACTCATTCTCTGTCTCTCTCTCTCTCATACTCACATTTTCTTGCTCGCTCACCCTCACTCACACACATGCTCTCTAGCCTCACTCACACTCTCTCTTCCTCTCTCTAGCCTTTCTGAAGAAGCTGGAATCAGCCTATCAGGTGGACAAAGGTCAGAAGATGAAGCTGATGGTTGAAGTGGCCAATCCAGATGCAGAGGTGAAGTGGATGAAGAATGGCCAGGAGATTCAGGTCAGCGGCAGGTGAGAAACAACCGTGCGGACACAATGGGGGTGAGGATCGATCGACATGGGAAAGGGTTGTGACAGGAGAGGTGGAGTGAGGGGGAAGGCAAGTGATATGGTGGGCAATTGATGGTGAGTGAGAAAGAAAGGTGTAGGAAAGGATTAACATCGGTGATTGAGGGAGAGGTGTTATTTGTGATTAAATGAGAGGTATCGGAAAGAGTTAACATTGGTGATTGAAGGAGGGAGTATAGGAAGAGTCTCCTCTTAGCCGCCTTCTCCACAAGAAGAACAGTCCCAAACTCTTCAATCTATCCTTTTAACTGAAGTTTCTCATCCCTGGGTCATTCTTGTAAACATTTTGTGCATTCTGTCCAATGTGTTCTTTTCCTTCCTGTGGTGTGCCATATAGAGCCATGCACAATACTCTAGCCGGGATCTAACAAGTTGTGCCGAACACATCAAAACCTATCCAGCCATAGACCTACCTATAACCCCCAATCCCATTGGATCCCATATACTCATCCAGAAGTCTTTTAAAAGACCCCAGCGAGTTCGCCTCGACCACCACCGACTGCAGCCGATTCCATTCACTCACCACCCTCTGAGTGAAAAACTTTCCCCTAGCATCCCCTCTGTACTTGCTTCCCTGCACCTTAAATCTCATTATCTCACCATATTCTTCCTACCAAACTGCATCACCTCACACCTCGAGATGAAACAGATGATGCAACAGGAGAGAGGGGGAGAGACGTTGACAAGGATGGGTTCTGATGGAGAGTGTGAAGGAGTGAGGGGTAGAGGAGAGGGAAGGGAGACAGAGGGGAATAGACCAGAGATGGGGGAGCGAATCTAATGGCAATTAAGGGGAAGAATGTGAGAGGGGATTGATGGAAAATCAGAATAAGAGGGAGTGATGCAGAGGGACAATGAATGGACAGACTGTGATAGGAGGTTGCAGGATGGGATTGTGAGTGGGAAGATGGCAGGTTGGGGCAGTCTCTGCTTTTCAACAAGAGCCTGAAGTCACAGTCTGTGTGTGTTGTCCTCCTAATCTCTCCTTGTTTCTCTCTCTCTCTCTCTCCCACACTCACGCTCATTCATCCTTGAACTCACTGGATCCAAACTGACAACAATGCAGCAAGTATGTAATTGTCACCCCGTTTACCGCCTGTATGGGGAGTTGGGGGGTGGTGGCGTGTGCATGTGTGGGCAGCTAGAGTGGGTGGTCAGGGGGAGGGGTGTGTGCGGACAGAGGGGGGAGTGGGTGTGCAGGGAGGGAGAATGGGTGGACGGGCAGGGTGGGGGTTAGAGTGACTGGGTGTGTGTGGGGAGGAAGAGTAGGTGGGTTTGGTGGGGAGAGAGTGTGTGAGTGTGCAGGTGAGGGGGGAATAATGGGTGTGCATGGAGTGGGAGCAGAGTGGGTGAGTGTTGGGTGAGAGAGAGTGGGTGAGTAGGCTGGGGGGAAGAATGGATGTGGACAGGGGGGGAGAGTGGATGTGGGTGGGGAAGAGTGAGTGCGCAGGTGAGTGGAGTGAGAGTGCGGGGGACAGAGTGGGTGGGCAGGGGTGGTGGGTAGGTTGGGGGGGGAGTGAATGGGCGGGCCGGAAAGAGTGAGTGGGTTTGAGGAGGGAGAGTGAGTGGGTGGGGGCACAGTGGGGTGATGGAGGGGAGAGTCGGTGTGAGGGCAGGGAGGAGAGTGGATGGCTGAGTGGGTGGGGGGGAGCAGAGTGATTGTGGCAGGAGGGACAGTGAGTGTGGCAGAGCGGGAGAATGTGTGGGGGCGGGGGGGGCGATTTATTTATCCAATCCAGTTTGTTTTGCCAGGTTCATCTTTGAAAATATTGGGAATAAGCGAATTCTCACCATTAACCACTGTTCATTGGCTGATGATGCAGCCTATCAGTGTGTAGTTGGAGAGGAGAAGAGCATCACCGAGCTCTTTGTACGAGGTATAAAGAATCGCACAACCTCTGAACCCTGACACATCACAGCAACCCTACCCTAACAACCTTCTGGCTCTCAGTCTTGGAAAACATCTGCAATCTCAGATCTCTATCTGAGGGTATGGGGGGGTGCTTTCTGTGGGGGGGAACCGAGCTCTTTGCAGGAGGGGCCTGGGGTCCCTGCTAGGGTGTGGGGCACCCTGCTGGGCACAGGGAAGAGGGGCTCCCTGCGGAGGGGTGAGGGGTTCCCTGCAGGGTGGTGGGGGCCAGGCTCCCTGCAAGGATCCGGGCTTCCTTAGGAGAGGCAGGGCTCCCTGTGGAGGGGAAGAGGGGCTCCCTGCGGGGTTTGAGGGGCTGCCTGCAGGGTGGTGGAGGCCAGGTTCCTTGCAGGGGTCTGGGCTCCCTTAGGGGAAGAGGGGCTCCCTGCAGAGGGGGAGAAGCTCCCTTTAGGGGGAAGAGGGGTTCCTTGCGGTTGGGAAGAGGAGCTTCCTGCAGGGGACAGGGCCTCCCTGCTGACTGGGGATTGGTCCTTTGAAGGGGCTCCCAGCTCCCTGCAATGGGAACTAGCTTCCTACAGGGGAGTGAGGAATTCCCTGCGGGGGTGGAAGGAGTTCCCAGCTCCGTAAAGGAGAAATACATTTTGTGGGGGGAGGGGGAGGTGGTGCAGGAGCTCCCTGCAGGGAGAGTGTCTCCCTGTGGGCATAAGGGGCTCCTGGTTCCTTGCAGGGAGTGGGAGGGGCTCTCCAGAGTGAGAAGGCCTCCCTAAGGGTGGAGGGGCTCCTTGCATTGGGGGGTGGTGGGTTACCAAGGGATAGTTGCTTGGATCCCTGCAGAGAGGACTGGGCTCCCTGCAGAGGAAGATTGGGCTCCGCATACCAGTGTGATGGAGGTTGTGCTTCCTGTGGGGAGAAGGGACTTCCTGTGGGAAGGGGCTCCCTTCGGTTGGGGGAGGGGCTTCCTGCTAGGGGGAAGCTCTTTCTTTTGGGAAGTGAATGTGTGCTGTAGTGTTCTACATTCTATATTAGAGGAGGGCTGAGTGTAGTGAGGGAGGGTTTGTTTACCCTGATGAGGGTCTGTCTATTTCCATGCTAACTCAATCTCCTTTGGCATGATAGAGCCCCCAGTGCTGATCATTCAACCCCTGGAGGATCAGATGGTGATGGTAGGCGAGAGAGTGGAGTTTGAGCTCGAGGTTTCTGAGGAAGGGGCTCTCGTCAAATGGTAAGTGGCATATTTAGATCAAGTATTACAAGCTCATCAGTGCAGACAGTGCTGTCAGTTATTACAAGCCCATCACTTAAAATGAGAGTACTATAGGTGCACATTACCCACCAAACTGCAGCCAGTACAGTCCAGTCAGACATTACAAACTTCAGACTGTAACCAGTGCAACACAGTCAGATATTACAAACCTCAGACTGTAACCAGTGCAATACAGTCAGATATTACAAACCTCAGACTGTAACCAGTGCAATATAGTCAGACATTAGAAACCGCATCCGGTCAGACATTACAAACCATTTACCATTTCCCTTGTGTTAAGGGAGAGGAATGGTCAGGAGCTGAAACGTGAGGAGACCTTCAAATATCGTTTCAAAAAGGATGGCAAGAAACACACACTTTTCATCAATGAAGCCACCAAGGAAGATGCAGGTCACTACACTGCCAAAACCAATGGAGGGCAGTCTGTGGCCGAACTTCTGGTCCAAGGTAAGAGAGAATTCTGTATCATCACACCATCACCCGCCACCCTGCCTCATACTACAGTAGGCACAGAGAGCTTTGGCTGATCACAGGGTCAGCTGAGCAAATAGGGTCTCCTGAATTCTCGGTAGAATGAGAGACCCCAACCCTCCTGTTACTAAGTCTTGGTGAAGGGAGGCATGGCTTTGTCCTGCTGTGTCTCTCAATTCCCATCTCACTGCAGGTCACCATTTCCATTAAACCTGCTATAGTGTCAGCTTAGTTACAATCAGACCATGCACATCTATCCTATGTGTGGGCACACCAGTTCAGAAATGGGCCAGTGGCTTGAGTTCAGAGACCGGAGCCCCCCCACCCCCACCCCCCGATGATCCCAGTCTCATTCGGTTCGGATTTTGTTCTGGAAGGGGACAAGCAAGATTGAAATTTGAAAGCCCTTTGTGTGAGGCAAGGTTAATTTTACAGTGCTGTAAAGAATCTGGCTCAGCTGGGCTAGGAAGAAGCATGATCAGGTAGACAGGCCGTTCAGCAAGGAGTGGTCCTCCCGGAGATAGACCAGGGTGTGAGGAAATGGAGTTCCCTGGATGGTGAAGGACACATGCTGTCAAATGCAGTTCTCCCCGAACACAACATCAGCGTTGTGTTACTGATTAACCCCCAGCTTCTGATACAGGCAGCACACCAACTGAAAGCACAAATTCAAGCTAGCCTGCTGAATGGTGTAGAGATTAGCCTGGATCAACTAGTCCAGTGACAATGTTCTGTGGCCATGTGTTCAAATTCTAACACAGCCACTACTGGAAGCTGAATTCCATTAAATCTGGAATTAAAATAAAGTGAGTCTCATGGGTAGTTATCATGAAACCACCGTTTATTATTCTACAAACCCATCCAGCTCACTTATGTCCTTCGGGGAAGGAAATCTGCCATCCTTGCACAGTCTGAGCTGCACATTGCTCCAGCCTCACAGCAATGCACTCTGAAAAGGCCTAATAAGACACTCAGTTGTATTCGACACTACGAATTGAACAAAAAAGAATGAAACCAGATGGACTACCCACAATCAACTAAGGCACTGGAAAAGACAACAGAAAAACCCAACCCTGTGGGTCCTGCAAAGTCCTCCTCACTGGCATGTTGGGCTTGTGAAATTGGGAGAGCTGCTTCACAGACCCATCAAGATATGATTCTCACGGAATCATATCTTACAGATAACGTCCCAGACACCACCATTACCATCCTGGGTGCATCCTGTCCCACCAACATAACAGACTCAGCAGAGATGGTGACGCTCCAAAGCTGGTATACAGCCATGAGGGAGTTACCATGAGAGTCCTCAACATCGATTCTGATCAAGTCTCATAGCGTCAGCTCAAACATGGACAGGGAAACCTTCTGCTGATTACTACTCACTGTCCCTCAGCTGATGAATCAGTAACTTCCATATTGAACACCACTTAGAGGAAGCACTGAGGCACAGAATGTACTCTGGGTCTGGTACTTCAATGCCCATCAGCAAAAGTGGCTCGGTAGTGCCACCACAAACTGAGCTGGCTGGGTCCTATAAATGTGGACATGCTGGTGTTGGATTTGAGTAAACACAGTAAGAAGTCTCTCAACATCAGGTTAAAATCCAACAGGTTTAGCACAAGCCATGAGCTTTTGGGGTGCTGCCCCTTCATCAGTGATAGCGTAGAGTTGCTGAGCAGAAACTGATAGCCAAACATGAGGACAGCTTCAACCAAAAGGATTTTGGGTTCATGCCACACTATTTGTAACCCCACTGACTTGCCTGGGCTTGCAAAATCTCATGAACTGTCCTGTCTGGAGTCAATACATATCTCTTTAATCTATGCTTAACGCTCTCTCTGCTCACATTGTCTATACCTTTAAGATTACCTGTAAAGACTCGCATTCCAACCATTATTTTGTAAATTGAGTTTGTGTCTTTATATGCCCTGTTTGTGAACTGAAATCCCACTCACCTGATGAAGGGGCAGTGCTCTGAAAGCTAGTGGCTTGTGCTAGCAAATAAACCTTTAATTTAATCTGGTGTTGTGAGACTTCTTACTGAGTCCTAAAGGAGACAGCTGCTAAACTGGAAGGATGGCAGATGGTGAGGGAACCAACATGAGGGAAAAATATACATTCCCACATCCTCACCGACCTGCCAGCCACTGATACACGTGTCCATGACAGTATCAGCAAGAGTGACAAGTACAGAGTCTCCGTGGAGACAAAGCCCCATCTTCACATTGCGGATACCCTCCATCATGTTGTGAGGGAATATCACTGTGATAAGTGGGATAGATTCAGAATAAATCTAGCAACATAAACCTGAGCATTCATATGGCGCTGTGGGCCATTAGCAACAGTTGAATTGTGTCAACCATAGTCTGTAACCTTATGCCCAACATATCTTCCACTCTACCATTACCATCAAGCCCGGTTTAGTGAAGAGTGCAGGAGGCTATGCCAGGAGCAACACCAGGCATATCTGCAAATGAGGCATCAACCTGGTGAAGCTACAAGACAGGGCTACTTGCGTGCCGGACAGCACAAGTAGCAAGTAATAGATAGAGCTCAGCTATTCCCCAATCAACGGATCAGATCTAAGCTCTGTAGTCCTGCCACATCCAATCATGAATGGCGATGGACACTTAAATAATTTACTCGAGGGGGAGACTCCACAAATTTCCCCATTCTCAAAGATAGAGGAGCCCAGTACATCAGGGCAAAAGATGTGGCTGAAGTATTCGCAGCAATCTTCAGCCAGATGTGCTGAGCGGATGATGCATCTCAGCTTCCTCTTGAAGTCCTCAATACCTCAAATGCGATTCCTCAGCCAATTCGATTCACTCCACATTATCACCTTGCAAAAAGCAGCTGAAGGCACTGGATACTGCAAAGGCAAAAGGGCCTGATAACTTTCCAACAATAGTACTGAAGACTTGTACTCCAGAACTTGCCGTGCCAGTAACCAAGCTATTCCAGCACAGCTACATCACTGGCATCTACTCAGCACTGTGTAAATTGTCTACACAAAAGGCAGGACAAATCCAACCTGCTCAATTACCAGCCAATCAGTTTACTCTTGATCATCGGTAAAGTGATGGAAGGGGTCAACAACAGTGTTATCTAATATCACTTACTCAGCAATAACCTGCTCATGGATGTTCAGTTTGGTCACTCGGCTTCTGACCTCATTACAGCCTTGGACAAAGGGCTGAATACCAGAGGTAAGGTGAGAATGATAGACCTTGATATCATGGCAACATTTGCCCAACTGTGGCAATAAAGAGACCTTGCAAATGGGTGTCAGGGAGAATACTCTCTGGTTGGAATCGTACCTGGCACAAAAGAAGATGGTTTGTGGTAGTTGGAAGTCAAACATCTCAGATTCAGGACCTCACTGCAGGAGATCCTCTGGTTAGTGTCTGAGGGCCAACCATCTTTAGCTATTTCAAAAATCAACTTCCTTCTATCATAAAGTCAGAAATGGGGATGTTCACTGATGGCTGCATAATGTTCAGCATCATTCACAAAACTCCTCAGAATTGCTGTCTGAATATTTTGGGCAAATATGAGCTGCTGCTGAAATCTCTCTACTCCTTCCATCTCCTCCCTCTTCCAGCAGTTTGTCTTGCTCTGTTCATTCCCTGTCATACTGTAAAGGAGATGCAAACTCCTGCAGTTATGTTGTACAAAGAACAGTTGAATAGCTTGAGCTTGTACTTACTAGAGCTCAGAAGAATGAAGGAGGACTGACTGATCGAGGTATATAAAATGTTGAAGATGATTGATCAGGTGGATGCTGAAAAAATGTTTCCTCTTATGGGACAGTCTAGAACAAGAGTTCATAGATATGAATAAGAGGAGATAGTTTCAAAATTGAGATGAGGAGAAACTATTTCTTTCAGAGGCTTGAAAATTTGTGGAACTCATTCTCCCAGAGTGCAGTGATGGCAGAAAAAGAGACAGTTATGTTTCT
Organism: Sphyrna mokarran; assembly: GCA_024679065.1. Classification (NCBI taxonomy): domain Eukaryota; kingdom Metazoa; phylum Chordata; class Chondrichthyes; order Carcharhiniformes; family Carcharhinidae; genus Sphyrna; species Sphyrna mokarran. Next base: position 62,363,216 of record JAGIQG010000008.1, on the reverse strand, counting down.
GATGAAAAATGGGATAAAGGGCTCTGGGGAGCAGGCAGGAAAGTGCAGTTGAGATGATCATGAACAACATGATCATGTTAAATGGTGGAGCAAATGATGGAGGAATCTAGCACATCAGTGCAAAAGATGTGTAACAGTCTTCAGCTGGAAGTACTGAGTGGATATATTGCATATCGGCCTCCTCTTGAAGTCACCAGTACCTCAGGTGTCAGTCTTCAGCCAGTTCTATTCACTCTACATGATATCAAAAAATGGCTGAAGGCACTGCATACTACAAAGGCAAAAGGCCACAGTATTCCAGCAATAGTATTGAAGATGTGTGCTCCAGAACTTGGGCTTGAGCGGCTGAACTGATTATTTCCGCTTTTAATTCCTATCTGAAAGCAAATGGTTTGTGAGAATCCTTGAAGTCAGGAGCAAGTCTGTCAGCACCTGTCATAAGGCTCACTTTAGGAAATTTAAATAACACAGGTCATCAATTACAGCAACAGCCAGGATAAGTCAATTAGCAACTAAAGAGAATTGATGACCCCCCCCCTTGAAATAAGCTAGTGTGGGTGGTGGAAGAGGAGCTTCTTCCTGCTATTTTAGTTGTGTAAGTTAGCTGGAGCTTTGAGCTCCAAAGTCATAGCATTGCACACCGATTGATGAGACTATTTGTTCCATAGTACACGTTTCAAAGAACAAAGAAAATTACAGCACAGGAACAGGCCCTTCGGCCCTCCTGGTAACTTCAGAAGGCAGGACAAGTGTTTCAGGCGAACACTCCCTGCATTCATCTAACATCAACCTTAAAGTCATTTTAAATCACTGAAATGGTAAAAGGTATTCAAAGGGAGGGTGGGGCTGATTAGGAGATGTTCCTCTGGAGGAAAACAGTGTGGGTGAGGTCAGAAATAAATAACTTTCCACCCTGTGGTTTCCAGAGAAGAAGATGCTGTCAATGTAAATGAGGAGCTCCTGGCGATACTGGATTGGACCAACCATAAGAATCATAAAACTAGGGGTAGGAGTAAGTGATTCATCCCCTTAAGCCTGCTCCGCTATTTAATGCAAAGAAGGAGCTCCTGGCAATATTGGATAGGATCAACAGTGATAAATAGGAGATCTTTAAAAGATTAACAGTCTTCAAAATAGACAAGTTACAAGATAGTAAATTAGTGAGGGAAGTAAGGATAGAAACTATCAAGGCTCTGGCCACATTCTTCCAATAATCCTTCGCTATGAGGGTCACTTCAGAAGGCAGGACGATTGTTAACGGTATATCCCTCTTTAAGAAGAGACAAAGGATAAACCAAACAACAACAGAGCAGTGATTCTAATATCAGCAGTGGAAAAGCTGTCGAGGCGATAAGCCAGAGCAAAATTAATTTGCACTTGGGGAAAATATGGTCAGGGATGGTGAGTATCGCAATTGACGGAGTGGTTACGCTTTAGGCGGGTGAAAAAGCTTCAAGGTTGCATTGTTGGAGCAGAAACAAGGCACAGAGAGTAACAGCTGCAATAAATATGGAAAAGACAGAATAATTAATCCTCTTATAAATTTGACTGTACAACAGATCAGTTATTTTTCTTTCAGAAAAGAAGTCAATGAAAGCCAACAGATTTGTTAAAGATAAATAATGTTTTATTAACTTGATGAAATAATGAAAAGGTTTGCTGAAATTTCTGGGGTGATATTTTATGTGTGTGTTTGATTTGCTAATAAATCAAAGGCCAGGTGATTAAAGGAATGGTGTGGCATGGACATTAACTGAAGGGTAATAATGAGAATGTAATTTTATACAGTGATAATCCCCATGGCTGGGTGAGGACCATAGTTCTGGTTAATGTGCTGGACATAAATAGATCATCTCATCTTGTCCTCTCACATACAGAAAAGCAACTGGAGATTTATCAGGATATTGCAGATCTGACAGTAAAAGCCCAGGAACAGGCTGTCTTCAAGTGTGAGGTGTCTGATGAGAAAGTCAAAGGAACATGGTTCAAGAATGGCGTGGAGGTTATACCTAATGACAGACTGCAAATTACACACATTGGCAGGTAAATCAACTTGAGGGCTGGAGTTGGCGGGTGGGCAGGTTTAAACCTACAGCGAAGGTTAGTGTCTATAAGGGAAGGTTAGTGTCTATAGGGGAAGGTTAGTGTCTATGGGGAGAGTTTAATGTATACAAGGAGGGTTAGTGTCTACAGGGAGGGTTAATATCTGCAGGAAAGATTAGTGTCTATGTGGAGGGTGAGTTTCAACAGAGAGGGCTAGTATCTACAGGGAGGGTCAGTGTCCACAGGAGAAGTTAGTGTCTACGAGGAGGGTCAGTGTTTACAAGGAAAGTTAGTGTATGGGGAGGGTTTAGTGTCTATGGGCAAGGTTTAGTGTCTATGGGGAGGGTTTAGTGTCTACGGGGAGGGTTTAGTGTCTATGGGAAGGATTAGTGTCTACGGGGAGGCTTAACATCTGCAGGAAAGGTTAGTGAATATTGGAGGGTGAGTGTCAACGGAGAGGGCTAGTGTCTACAGGGAGGGCTAGTGTCTATAGGGAAGGCTAGTGTCTAAGGAGAAGTTAGTGTCTACGAAGAGGGTCAGCATCTACGGGGAAGGTTAGTGTCTACAGGGACGGTCAGTGTCTATGGGGGGATCAGTGTCTACAGGGAGGATCAGTGTCTACGGGGAGGGTCAGTATCTACGAGGAGGGTTAGTGTCTACGGGGAGGGTTAGTGTCTACAAGGAAGGTTAGTTCTACAGGAAGGTTTAGTGTTAACGGCGAGAGTTAATGTCTACGGGGAGGTTAATGTCTATGGGAAAGGTTGGTGTCTACAGGGAAAGTTAGTGTCTATGGGGTAGGTTAATATCAACGGGAATGATTAGTGTCTGCAGTGTCTATGAGGAAGGTTAGTGTCTATGAGAAAAATTAGTGTCTATGGGGAGGATCAATGTCTACCGGGAGTGCTGGTATCTGCAGGTAGGGTTAATGTCTACGGGGAGGGCTAGTGTGTACAAGGAGAGTTAATGCCTACAGAAAGGGTTAGTTCTATAGAGAGAGTTAATGTCTACGAGGAGAGTTAATGTCTATGGGGACAGTTTGTGTCTATGGGGCAGGTTAGTATCTAAGGGGAAAGTTAATGTCTATGAGGACAGTTTGCGTTTACGGGGAAGGTTAGCATCTACAGGGAGAGTTAATGTCTACGAGGAAAGTTAGTGTCAATACGAGGGTTAGTGTCTATGGGGAAGATTATTGTCTACAAAGAGGGTTAGTGTCTACAAGGAGGGTTAGTGTCTACAGAGAAGATTATTGTCTACAAAGAGGGTTAGTATCTACAGAGAGGATTAGTGTCTATGAGGAGGGTTAGTGTCTACGGGGAAGATTATTGTCTATGAGGAGGGTTAGTATTTAAGGGGAGGATTAGTGTCTACAGGGAGGGTTATTGTCTACGGGGAAGATTTATTGTCTACGGGGAAGATTAGTGTCTACGGGGACAGTTAATGTCTGTGGGGAGACTTTGTTTCCACAGGGAAGTTTTGGCACCTGTGTTTGTTGCATTTTTCTCCAGTAGCTGCAATTACTGGAGAGTTTTTCACAAACAGGCAACAGTCATCATCCTCCTTCCCCTCCCCAACCCCATTCCTCCCCTATCCCGTCCCTCCCTTTCCCCATCCCTCCCCTTTCCCTTCTCGCTCATATCCTCTCCCTTCCCTATCCCCTTCCTGTTATCACCTCCATCCCTCCTTGATTCCCTCCTGTCTCAATCCCCCTACCCTATTATCCCTTATTCCCTTCCCCCTCCTCCCCCCTCCTTCTCCCCCTCCTCCCCTTCCACTCCACTCCCTTCCCTCTCCTTCCATCCCTCTTTCCAACATCACCACCAACCCCTTACATTCACTTTTCCCTACCCCCAGCCCTTGGTGTCCCCATCTCTCTATCACCTTCGTCTCTTCCCTTCAGTTCCCTCTCCCTTCCTCCCTCCTCCTTCCCTTTCTCCCTCCTTCCCTCTCTCCCTCCTTCCCTTTTCTTTCCTTTTTCCTCTCTCCCCCTTTCCTCTCACCTTCCTTTCTCTCCTTCACTCTTCTTCCCTCCCCTCTCCCTCTGTCCTTCCCCCCCTCCCCTTCTCCCTCTCTTCCCCTCCCTCTTCACCCCTCCCGCTTCCACCCCTCCCTCCCTTTCCCCCTTTTTTTCCCCTCCCTGCCCTCCATCCCCTCTCCCCTCCTCCCTTCCCATCCCCCCCAACCCCTCCTCTGTTGCCCTCTCCCTTTCTCTGTTCCTTGCTCTCTCTCCCTCTCTTTCCCTCCCTTTCATCTCCTCCCCTCCCCTCTGTCTCTCTTTCTCCCCATTCCTTCCTCTCCCCTTTCCCTTCCTCTCTATCTCTCTGTCCCCTATCCTCCCTCTCTCTTTGCCTCTCCCCTCTCAACCCTTCCCCTCCCTCTGTCTCTCCCCTTCCCCTCCCTCTCTCCCTTCCTCTCCCTCTCTCTCTCTACCTCCCCTTCCTCTCTCTGCCTCCCCTTCCTCTCTCTGTCCCCCTCCCATCCCTCTCTCTCTCCCTCTTCCTTCCCCTCCCTTGTGCTCCCTCGCCTCCCTCCCTTCCCCCATCCACCTCATTCTCCCCCCTCCCTTCCTCCAACCCCCTCCTCCCTCCTTGCCCTGTAAAAGGGGCATGTCTACTTGCCAATCAGCAATTTCTTCTTATTCAGTGAGAGTCATAGAGTTTTACTGCTTGGAAACAGGCCCTTCTGTACAACTTGTCCATGCCGCCTTTTTTTTTAAAAACCCCTAAGCTAATCCCAATTGCCCGCATTTGGCCATATCCCTCATACCCATGTAACTATCTAAATGCTTTTTAAAAATAAAATTGTACCCGCCTCTACTATTGCCTCTGGCAACTTGTTGCAGACACTCACCACCCTACATGTGAAAAAATTGTTCTCCCCTCTCATCGTAATGCAGAAAAGTGTGAGGTAATTCACTTTGGCAGGAATAACAAATGTGTAGAGTATAGGGCTAATGGTAGGATTCTTAATAGTGTTGATGAGCAGAGGGATCTTGGTGTATTTATGCATAGATCCTTGAAAGTTGGCAATCAAGTCGATAAGGTTGTTAAGAAAGCATACGGAGTCTTAGCTTTTATTGGTAGGGGGATTGAATTTCAGAGCTGCAACGTCATGTTGCAACTGTACAAAACTCTAGTGCGGCTGCACTTGGAGTATTGTGTGCAGTTCTGGTCCCCGCATTATAAGAAAGATGCGGAGGCATTGGAGAGGTACAGAGGAGGTTTACCAGGATGTTGCCTGGTATGGAGGGCAGGTCTTATGAAGAGAGGCTGAGGGATTTGAGGTTGTTTTCGTTAGAAAGAAGGCGACTAAGAGGAGACCTTATTGAAACATATAAGATGAATAGAGGTTTAGATAAGGATAGCCTTTTTCCTCGGATGGAGAAAGCTAGCATGAGGGGACATAGCTTTAAATTAAGGGGTGGTAGTTATAGGACGGATGTCAGAGGTAGGCTCTTTACCCAGAGGGTAGTAAGGGTATGGAATACCCTGCCTGCTGCAGTTGTGGATGCGCCAAGTTTGGTGGCGTTTAAGAGGTTAGTAGATAAGTTTATGGATGAAAAGGGAATGGTTTAGGTTAGAGGGTCATTGCTTTTTGTTAATTGGTCAGCGCAACATCGAAGGCCAAAAGGCCTGTTCTGCGCTGTAATGTTCTATGTTCTATCTTAAACCTATGCCCTCTAGTTTTAGACTCCACTACCTTTGGGAAAAGATATTGGCTATCTATCTGATCTGTGCTCCTCGTTATTTTATAGACCTCTATAAGGTCACTCCTCAGCCTTCTACACTCTAGAGAAAAAAGTCCCAATCTATCCAACCTCTCCCTATAACTCAATCCATCAAGTGCCAGTAACATCCTAGTAAACTTTTCTGCATCTTGATAATTTAATAACATTCTTTCTATAATGGGTGACCAGAATTGCACACAATATTCCAAGTTTAGCCTTACCAATGTCTTGTACAACTTCAACAAAATGTCCCAACTCCTGTACTCAATGTTCTGGCCCATGAAACCCAGCATGCTGAATGCCTTCTTCATCACTCTGTCCACCTGTGACTCTACTTTCAAGGAGCTATGAACATGTATCCCAGATCTCTTTGTTCTGTAATTCCCCTCAATGATCTACCATTAACTGTGTAAATCCTATCCTGATTCAATCTATCAAAATGCATCACCTTGTATTTGTCTCCATCTGCCATTTGTTAGCCCACTGGCCCAATTGATCAAAATCCCATTGCGATTAGAGATAATTTTCTTCACTGTCCACTGTGCCACCAATTTTAATGTCATCTGCCTCCTATGTTCTCAAACAAATCATTAATATAAATGACAAATAACAGTGGGGCCAGCATTGATCCCTGAGGCACACTGTTGGTCACAAGCTTTGGTTTGAAAAACAATCTTCTATAACAACCCTCTGGCTTCTGTGAAGAAGCCAATTTTGTATCCATTTAGATACATCTCACCCTGGATCCTGTGAGATTTAACTTTATGCATAACCTACTATGTAGTACCGTGTCAAAGGCCTTGCTAAAGTCCATGTAGACATCATCAACTGCACTGCCCTCATCTACCTTCTTGGTTACCCCTTCAAAAAACTCAATCAAATTTGTGAGACATGATTTTCCACTCACAAAGCTTTGCTGACTGTCCCTAATCAGTCCTTGCATATCTAAATGTCTGTAGATTCAGTCTGAAAATACCTTCCAACAATTTATCCAGCACAAATGTGAAGCTCATTGGCCTGTAGTTCCCAGGCATTTCCGTGCAACCCTTTTTAAACAAGGGCACAACATTTGCCACTTTCCAATCTTCAGGCACCTCACTCATGACCATCGATGATTCAGATATCTTGGCTAGGGGACCTGCAATTTCCTCCCTAGCCTCTCATAAGATCCTGGGATACACGTCATTAAGTCCCAGGGATTTATCTACCTTTAAGACTTCCAGCACCTCCTTCTCTGTAATATGTACAGTCCTCAAGACATCATTATTTATTTCTGCAAGTTGCCAAACGTGCATGATTTTCTCAATAGTAAACACTGATGAGAAATATTCATTTAGGATCTCTTATGGATCTGCACATAGATGACCTTGTTGAACTTTAAGAGACCCTACTCTCTCCCTTGTCACTGTTTTGCTCTTTATGTATTTGTAGAAGCTCTTTGGATTCTCCTTTGCCTCATCTGCCAAAACAATCTCATGTCTCTTTTTTGTCCTCCTGATTTCTCTCTTAACTCTGCTCCTACACCTCCTATACTCTTCAAGGGATTCACTTGATCCCAGCTGCCTATGCATATTATGTGCCTCTTTCTTCTTTTTGACCAGGACCTCAATATCACGAGTCATCTACGGTTCCCTATTTCTACCAGCCTTGCCCTTCACTCTAAGAGGGATGTGTTTATCCTGAACCCTGGTTAACACACTTTTGAAAGTGTTTCAGTTACCAGACATCCTTTTGCTTTCCCACAGTCTCCCCCAATTAACTTTTGAAAGTTCCTGCCTGGTACCATCAAAATTGGCCTTGCCCCACTTTAGAATTTTAACTTTTGGGACAGACCTATTCTTTTAATCAGTATTCTTGTGAAGCGTCCTGAGGTGTTCAAGATGAAAAGTTTCAACAGCATGTCTCTCTTTTCAGTTTTCCAATTCTTCCCATAGCGAATTCACTGACTACATACCTCTCACTGTATCTTTTTCTATCAGTGAAGTGATATTCCCATCTCGCACTTTCCTCTTTCTCAGCCTTGCAGAGTTGATGTATTACTGTGATTCTCAAATTAACGTATTCTTTCTCTTTCACAGAATCCACAAACTTGTGATTGACAATGTGAAGCCACAAGATGAAGGCGATTACACTTTTGTACCTGACGGGTTTGCCTTCAACCTGTCAGCGAAGTTGAATTTTCTGGGTGAGATATAGACACACTGCAGTTCATGTGGTGAACCCAAACCTCTGAGTAGCTGTGTGTATGGCAGCATTGCAGAAACTAATGATATCCATTAATATTGCTTAATGTATCAGCAAAATCCTCACCACTCCAGGCTTTTCATGAATTTTGTTGCTGAATTTAGTGAACTGGGGCGTTAGTTTAGTCCAGTTAAACTGGTTTCCTCATCAATAGTTTTTCATTAGACTTACTTTAGGGGGATATTGGAGTTGATCAATCAAGGCAGATGATTGACAATTGTTAAAATTTTATCCGATTTTTCGAATCGTAATCGGGGGGCAGCACGGTAGCATAGTGGTTATACTGCTGCTTCACAGCTCCAGGCATCTGGGTTTGATTCCCGGCTTGGGTCACTGTGTGTGTGGAGTTTGCACATTCTCCTCATGTCTGCATGGGTTTCCTCCAGGTGCTCCAGTTTCCTCCCACAGTCCAAAGATGTCAGGGTTAGGTTGATTGGCTATGCTAAAATTGCCCCTTAGTGTCCTGAGATGAGTAGGTTAGAGGGATTAGTGGGTAAATATATGGGGATTGGGCCTGGGTGGGATTCTGGTTGGTGAGACCTGATAGGTTGAATGGCCTCCCTCTGTCCTTAGAGTTTCTATGATTTCTATATATTCACTTCCATCATTCAAAGGAAGTCTTGTGGTTCAATGAGTAGTGTCCCAGCCTTGGAACGAGAAGATCCAGGTCCAATTCCCAGGACTTGATGGTCACAGAAGGTGTGTTTGTCCACATTATACTCCGTTGACCGGAGTGTTGCCCACTCATCTTATGTCCCTCAGTAGCTTAATGTTCATTTCACAACCTTCTTTCATACACACCTTTGTGTCATCAACAAATTTAGCAGCCATCCCTTTAGTCCCTTCATCCAAGTCATTGTTATGTGCGGCATCTTACTCGTTATGTCCTGCCAACTGGAAAAAGGCGCATTATATGTCAACTCTGTTTCCTGTTAGCTTGCCAATCTTCCATCCATATCAATATTTTACCCCTTAAACCATAAGCTTTAATTTTCTTTGATCTGGCTCCTTATCAAATGCCTTCTGGAAATCTAAGTACAGTACATCTACTAGTTTCCCTCTATCCACAGTCCTTCAAAGAGCTTTAATAAATTGGTTAAACGTGATTTCCCTTTCACAAAACCATGTTAACTGTGACTGATTATCTTGAATCCAAGTGCCTTGCTATAACAAATTTAATAATGGCTTCCAATATTTTCCTTGAATAGATGTTAGACTAGTTAGCCCATGATTTTCCACTTTCTGTCTCTGTTTTGAATAAAGCTGAAGATAAATCACTGCAGTACATTGCCAAGCAATAACATAGTTCCAATCCAATGGAGCTCCATGGTCACCAATGCATTCTTTGGGCATGGCAGCTGGTGGAGAAAATTGTGCCAAGGCATGCCAATGATAGGTGGTAAAGAAGAGGAATCATGAGGGCAATGATGTTTGATGTGGAATGGCACACCTCAAACTATAGGCTATAGAAAGATGCTAGCTCCAGGAGAAAAGTATCTCCAGATAACAGAAATAAGTTATGTGCTGTGCCTACCTTATAAGCCGCAACCCGCAGGAGGAAGAGGTGATCTTACTGGCTTACCGTGCCAACTGCTCAGCGTGGCAAGCAGGAATGGTTGCAGATGAGGGCAAAAATCTGGTGTGAGTCGGTTTGCTATCTTTCTGCCCTATTTTGCTAATAAGATCAACTTTGTGCCCAAGAAGGGTGTGAAGTTACATAGAACATTACAGCGCAGAACAGGCCCTTCGGCCTTCGATGTTGCACCGACCAATTAAAAAAAAGCGACGATTCTCTAACCTAAACCATTCCCTTTTCATCCATAAACTTATCTACTGACCTCTTGAACGCTCCTAAACTTGGCGCATCTACAACTGCAGCAGGCAGGGCATTCCATACCCTTACCACCCTCTGGGTAAAGAGCCTACCTCTGATATCCGTCCTATAACTACCACCCCTTAATTTAAAGCTGTGTGCCCTCGTGCTAGTTTTCTCCATCCTAGGAAAAAGGCTATCACTGTCCACCCTATCTAAACCTCTAATCATCTTGTATGTTTCAATAAGGTCTCCTCTTAGTCACCTTCTTTCTAACGAAAACAACCTCAAATCCCTCAGCCTCTCTTCATAAGTTGATCAGCAAAAGTTGGAAGAGATTACCTGCTACCACACAACATCTTCCAGCCTCCTGGCAAGACTCACTGCTGCTCTTCATCAGCAGAGACCAGGCCATTCTGGGAGATTGGAGGCCATTGGAGCCCCCAGGTAGTTAGGGGCAGGGCCGTGTTGTGCCCACCTGCCACCCTGACATTAATTGGTTGGGCACCGTAAGTGTTTTGGAGTAGTACCAAGGAGAGGTGGCCTGAGTGAGGATGGTGCTTGAGTGGGGATCGGTCTATGATCTGTTTAGGGGGGAGGGGGCAGATATGCACAATGACAAGGAGCTTAAGAGGAAGGGGGGAAGGGAATGTGAGGGGTGTATGGTTGGCAGGGGAACAGGGCAATTTGACTGTCGGCCAGGAGACTCATCAGGAGGGTCCTGATGCCCCGATGCTGGTGACCCGTGTCGGTGAGGGAAGGAGAACATGCTGCCAATAATGGGTTGGGGGTCTGACGTCCGTGTTAGGCAGTGACAGAAGATCTTCCAGTTCACTGGGAGATTGAGGTACCCTGTGCAACGGCATCCAAGTGTGCTGTAGCTACGCAGTGCTCTGTAACCATTGGCGACACGATGGCACAGTGGTTAGCACTGCTGCCTCAAGGTGCCAGGACCCAGGTTTGAATCCTGGCTTGGGTCACTATCTGTGGCGTTTGCACATTCTCCCCATGTCTGCATGGGTTTTCCCCAGGTACTCCAGTTTCCTCCCACAGTCCAAAAGATGTACTGGTTAGTTGCATTGGCCATGCAAATTCTCCTTCAATGTATCTGAACAGGCGCCAGAGTGTGACAACTAGGGGATTTTCACAGTAGTTTCATTGCAGTGTGAATGTAATTCTATTTGTGACTATTAAATAACTTTAAACTTAAACATTCTCAACATGGTTAGGCTCCACCCTCTCATCAGTGCAAATCTCCCAGCTGTCAGAATAACTGACAGAGTGTGGGAAGATTGTTGTGCTGAACTTGTCCACAAAACCCAGTGTGGAACACCCCATGTTCAGACTTTGACATTTGGGACGCGATCTTTCCGATTGATCGGAGCAGCTAGCTGGGCAGATCACACACGAGGCATTTGTGTCGCGCCAGTCTAATGCTGAAAGTCATCTTTCCAGCAGTGATTTCCTGGTGCAATTGGCTTCACATTCAAAAAGCATGCAAAGCTCATTTAAATATTAATTACATCATTTGCACGATTATTTCTGGCCTTCCTGTCATACTTGCTGACGAGAATCTATCACAGTCCCCAGCAACAGGGTGGGGGGGCAGGGGGGAGAGGAGCGAGAGGAGGGATGGAACTGGAGACTATTGAAGACCCGAGGCAGGGCCAAGCAGTATCCATGGAATAATGTTGGCCTGAAACTTCCCCCTTGGTGCTGCCCCAGCAGAATTATGGTGCCCAGTGGGAATAAGTGGGGGTACTTGGGGAGGCAAGGGGGGAGCTCCACAGGCGTAATGATCAGAGAGAAGGGAGCTCTGAAAGGGGGATGGGGGAGACTCGTGACAGGCGGCGGGGGGAGCTCTGAGGCAGGGGAAGACCTCTATAGATGGGGAGGGAAGTGATCGGTGGCGGGGAAGCGGAGGGACAAGTACAGGGAGCAATCGGCAGGGGAATGAAGATGCCTGTGAGGGGTGTTGGGGAGGAGGGCAGCAGGAGATCTCCTGGTTTATTGGGAGATTGGGCCCCAAGCAGTCTGCAGCTGGCTTCACCGGTGAACTTAGCCACCCCCTCCTCCCATCCCCTCCCATCCCCTCCCTCTCACTTGTGAGAATGGAACTTCTGTCCAAAAAAGTGACAGTGTGTCATAAGATTACATTTTCAAACTCACCTAAAATATGGGTCTGAAATTCTCCTGTTTTCTCACTTGTCCAGCACTCAGAGTTTTTTTGGGAAGATCTCAACCTTAGAATTTTTTTTTTGGCAAAATTGAGACAGATTTTTCTCGTTTATTCTAAATGTTCTTTCATTTTCTGTGTTTTTTTTTTATCTCGGTTTTCGCTCAACTCTCCAGAGGTTAAAATTGACTATGTACCCAGACAAGGTAAGATCTTTATTTTTTACATCTTTCCTGACACTAACTGTGTGATTGTGTGTGTCTGAGTGAGTGACACTGTGTCTTCGTGTGTGTGCGAGACTGTGTGTGTGCGTGTGTGTATATCTATCTGTCTGTATGTGTGTCTGTGTGTGTGTGTGTGTGTGTGAAACACCATTGGTCCAATTTTATCAAAAATTCCAGGCATGAAATTGCAGTAAATTCAGGCATCAGGCCTGTAATGCAATCTACACCCGAAACCGAGCAGATCGCGCCTTTACTGACACCTGATTTGGACACTGATCCAATCTGTGCCCCAGTTGAGTGGCCTGACGATTTAATTTGCATTAGCGTGCACTTAAATCGACTTAATGAATTGCGTGCCCAACTCTACCGCCAAATCCCACTTTACAGTCTTTGCATCTGTTTTGGATCCGCGTTGTTACCAACCTGCAAAATAAAAATCTGAAGTGGATCCCTCCGAAGCCCATTCTCCTTGAACACCCTTCGCAGACCCCCCCCCCCGCCCCCGCTAACCACCCAGCAGACCGCACACACATCACCCCCCCCCCCCCCCCCCCCCCCCCCACTGCCATCCAAACCCCCTGCGAGGCAGAACCCTCCTCCCCCTGGTAGACCCCCCTCCCACAATCAAACTCCCTCTGGGAGGCAGGCCCCCTCGGCAGACCCCCTCGGCAGACCCCTAACGTATCTGGATTGCTGCTGTCCCTCCACCATCCTCTCAGCCCATCCCCCCCTTTCTGGCAGATGCCAGTAGAAGGCCAGGGGTGGTGGGGAGGGTTGGCAGATTAGGGGCTGCCACCCTGGGGAGGTCTCATCTGGACCATCTGCCAGGGGGGGCCTACTTCCCAGGGAGGGTCTGATTGCGGCTCATCCTCCTCCCAATTCCCACCGCCTCCCCACGCCCCGGCTCTCTCTCTCTGTTTTGTCTTTCGCGCCCAGGCACACTATTTGAGTTTTTTTTCGAACCACGCATCGTATTTCAGAGCTCCACTCATTCCAGCAGTGCTAAGCCCCGCCCCACAGCGAGGACCAGACCAGAGTCAGCAAAAAGCGTATAGGCGTGTTGGAACGGAGATTCCCGGCTCAGATCTATTTTACATTCATATCCGAATGAGCAAAATCTGCCCCTATATCTTTGTGTGTGTGTCTTTGTGTGCGTGCGTGCGTGTGTGTGTGTGAGAGAGAGAGAGAGACCGTGTCTTTGTGTGTGTGAGCAAGGTAAGAAACCAGATTAAAGTCCAACAAGTTTATTTGATATCACAAGCTTTGGGAGCACTTCTCCTTCATCAAATGAGTGATGTGTGTGTGTGTGTGTGTTTCAGTGTGTGTGATGCTGTGTCTTTGTGTGTCCATGTGACACTATGTGTGTGTGTGTTTTTGTGTGTGAGACAATGTGTCTTTGCGTGTGTGTCTGTGTGTGCATATGTAACATTGTCTTTGCATGTGACATGTCTTTGTGTGTTTGTATGTTTTTGTGTGTGTGTATATACTTCGATGTATCTGCAGAACTGTCTTTACTCTGTGTGTTTTATCTATCCTCCATAGATCCTCCCAAAATCCACCTGGATTGTTTGGGCCGTATCCCTGATGCCACCATCATTGTTGTGGCAGGGAACAAACTCCGATTGGATGTGCCCATCAGCGGGGACCCAGTGCCAACTGTCACCTGGACCAAGGGTGACAAGGTAGGGGTAGTAGTGGTTTGTAAGATGGATATGATATTGAGAGTTTTTACATTGGCAAATAGCGAGTGAATCTGTGAGCTGATGATCCCAAATAACAGTGTATTTGATATCTGTCAACACCAGTTCAAATATTCACTCACAAGATTGTATGTGGAAGCCATTGGTAAAGAACAGCATTCACAATTTCTACAACAATACACACCCAGACAGTATACTTAAATTACGCTTCCCACAATCTAAATCTATCTACTTCCCTAAACCTCAAGAACACACCTTCCCCAAAATAATATCTCATGGGTTGAAAATAGTTACTACACACAACCTATAGCTTTCTTTTGGGAACTTAAAAGACATAGCTATTAGACTGGATCTGTAACAGGTGGTGAGAGAAAAAACATACATTGCCTCATCCTCACCAACCTACTTGTCACAAATATATCTGTCCATATATCTGTTTATTATACTGTCCATGACTGTATTGAGTAATCAACCGCACAGCTCTTGTGGAGACAAAGTTCAGTCTTCATACTGAGGATACCCTCCATTGTGTTGTGTGGCATTTCCACTGTGCTCAATGGGATAGGATAGCAATTCAAGAATGGGCATTCATGAAGTGCTGTGAGCTATCAGCAGCAGCAGAACTCTACTGCAGCACAATCTGTAACATCAATGGCCTGGCATATCCCCTGTCAGAAGTCTCATAACACCAGGTTAAAGTCCAACAGGGTTATTTAATAGTAAATGCTTTCGGAACACTGTTCCTTCATCAGGTGAGTGGGGAGTTCTACAATAGAATCATAAAATTCTACAGAACAGAAGGAAGCCATTTGACCCATTGAGTCTGCACCAACAACAATCCCACCAAGGCCTTATCCACACACATTAACCCTGCTAATCTTTCTAACCTATGTATCCAAGGGGTAATTTAGCATGGCTAATAAATCTAACTCACACATCTTCGACTGTGGGAGGGACCTGGAGGAAACCCACGCAGACGTGGAGAAAATGTGCAAACTCTACACAGACGGTGAACCAAGCTGGGAATCGAACCTAGGTTTCTAGAGCTGTGAGGCAGCAGTGCTAACCATTCCCTCGTGCCACCCCCTTGTTTTGGGGAAGGTGTATTCTTGGAGTTCAGGGAAGTAGATTGATTTAGATTGTGTGGGGGCATAATTTATATATATTGTCCTGGTAAGTATTATTGTAGTTAGAACATAGAACATTACAGCACAGAACAGGCCCTTCGGCCTTCGATGTTGCACCGACCAATTAGGAAAAAGCAGTGACCCTCTAACCTAAACCATTCCCTTTTCGTCCATAAACTTATGTACTAACCTCTTAAACGCCACCAAACTTGGCACATCTACAACTGACACAGGCAGAGCATTCCATACCCTTACCACCCTCTGGGTAAAGAACCTACTTCTGACATCCGTACTATAACCACCACCCCTTAATTTAAAGCTATGTCCCCTCGTGCCACCTTTCTCCATCCGAGGAAAAAGGCTATCATTGTCCACCCTTTCTAAACCTCTAATCATCTTATATGTTTCAATAAGGTCTCCTCTTAGCCGCCTTCTTTCTAACGAAAACAACCTCAAATCCCTCAGCCTTTCCTCATAAGACCTTCCCTCCATACCAGGCAACATCCTGGTAAACCTCCTCTGTACCCTCTCCAATGCCCCCACATCTTTCTTATAATGTGGGGACCAGAACTGCACACAATACTCCAAGTGCGGCCGCACTAGAGTTTTGTACAGTTGCAACAGGACGTTGCGGCTCCGAAATTCAATCCCCCTACCAATAAAAGCTAAGACTCCGTATGCCTTCTTAACAACCTTATCGACTTGATTGCCACCTTTCAGGGATCTATGCACACATACACCAAGATCCCTCTGTTCATCAACACTATTAAGAGTCCTACCACTAGCCCTATACTCTACACATTTGTTATTCCTGCCAAAGTGAATTACCTCACACTTTTCCACATTAAACTCCATTTGCCACCTCTCGGCCCAGCTCTGCAACTTGTCCAAGGCTCTCTGCAAACTATAACACCCCTCTTCACTATCTACCACTCCTCTGACTTTGGTGTCATCCGCAAATTTACTAATCCATCCTTCAATACCCTCATCCAGATCATTTATAAAAATTACAAACAGCAGGGGCCCCAAAACAGATCCCTGAGGTACGCCACTTGTAACCGAACTCCATGATGAATAATTTCCATCAACCACTACCCTCTGTCTTCTATCAGCTAGCCAATTCCTAATCCAATTAGCTAAATCACCCTCAATCCCATACATCTGCATTTTCTGCAGAAGGCTTCCATGGGCCACCTTATCAAACGCCTTACTAAAGTCCATATATACCACATCAACTGCCTTACCCCCATCCACCTCTTTGGTCACTTTTTCAAAAACTCAATAAGGTTAGTAAGGCACGACCTACCCTTCACAAAACCATGCTGACTATCCCCAATCAATTTGTTTCTCTCTAAATAAGTATAAATCCTATCCCTAATAATTCTTTCCAATACTTTGCCCACAACAGAAGTAAGACTCACCGGTCTATAATTCCCAGGAAAGTCTCTATTTCCCTTCTTGAACAATGGGACAACATTTGCTATCCTCCAGTCTCCCAGCACTATACCTGTAACCAACGACGACCTGAAAATCAGAGCCAGAGGCTCTGCAATCACCTCTCTCGCCTCCCAGAGAATCCTAGGGTAAATCCCGTCCGGCCCAGGGGACTTATCTAACTTCAAACCCTCAAGAATATTTAGCACATCCTCCTTATCTACTTCAATACTTTCCAGTTTGCAACCCTGTATCCCAGTGTTCTCCACAACTACATTTACCTCTCCCTGCGTGAATACCGAAGAGAAATATTTGTTCAGTGCCTCTCCAATCTCTTCAGGCTCCACGCACAACTTCCCACTGCTGTCTCTGACTGGCCCTAATCTTGCCCTAAACAATCTTCTATTCTTAACATATCTAAAGAAAGCTTTAGGATTCTCCTTGATCCTATCAGTCAAAGTCTTCTCGTGTCCCCTTTTAGCTCTCCTCAACTCACTCTTTAGCTCCCTCCTGGCTAATCTATAGCTATCCATTGCACTAACCGAGCCGTCAAGCCTCATCCTGACATAAGCCTCCTTTTTCCTTTTAACCAGCAAATCAACTTTTTTCGTACACCAAGGTTCTCTTACTCGACCATTTCCTCCTTGCCTGACAGTGACATACTTATCAAGGACCCGCAGCAGCTGCTCCTTGAATAAGCTCCACATTCCAGATGTTCCCAGTCCCTGTAGGTTCCTAGTCCAATCTATGCACCCTAATTCTCTCCTGATGGCCTCATAATTACCCTTCCCCCAGCTATAACTACTGCCCCCAGCGTCATGCCTATCCCTGTCCATCACTAAGGTGAACGTAACCGAATTGTGGTCACTATCACCAAAATGTTCACTAACTTCCAAGCCTAACACCTGGTCTGGCTCATTGCCCAGCACCAAATCCAATGTAGCCTCACCTCTAGTTGGCCTATCTACATACTGAGTCAAAAAACCTTCCTGCACACCTTGTACAAAAACTGACCCCTCTAACGTGCTAGAGCTATAGCTATTCCAATCAATATTAGTAAAGTTAAAGTCCCCCATAACAATTACCCTATTACTTTCACTCCTGTCCAGGATTGACTTTGCAATCCTTTCCTCTACCTCTCTAGAACTTTTAGGAGGTCCATAAAAGACTCCCAGCAGGGTGACCTCTCCTCTCCTGTTTCTAATCTCAGCCCATACTACCTCAACAGACAAGTCCTCATCAAACTTTCTTTCTGTTGCTATGATACAGTCTTTGACTAATAATGCCACTCCTCCCCCCCTTCTACCTCCTTCTCTACTCTGACTGAAGCATTTGAACCCCGGAACTTGCAACAACCATTCCTATCCCTGCTCTATCCATGTCTCTGAAATGGCCACAACAATGGTTTAGTTTGGAGGGGCATTGCTTTTTATTTTGGTCGGCACAACATCGAAGGCCGAAGGGCCTGTTCTGTGCTGTAATGTTCTATGTTCTTATGTTCTATCGAAGTTCCAGGTACTGGTCCAAGCTGCAAGTTCCTCCACCTTATTGCGAATACTTCTTGCATTAAAGTATACATATTTCAAACCACGCTCTACTCCACCCGTACGCTGCTGTGCTTTACAGTTCTCGTCTATGACCCTCCCTATTCTCGTCCCTCCTAACATTCAAACTACTCAGGATTCCACTACAGTTAATTGTGAATGTTGTTCTTTACTCTTGCCTTTCTTCTTGTGTGTATCATTACCATCAAGTCAGGGGATCCACCCTGGTTCAATGAAGGGTGCCAGAAGGCATGGCAGGAACAACATCAGGCAATCTGAAAAATAAATTGTCAACCCGGTGAAACTACAGCATAGGACTACTTGCGTGCCAAACAGCATATAAGGCAAGTAATAGACAGAATGAAGCAATTCCACAAGCAACAAATCTGTGTAACAGATAAAACTGAAGCATTCACAACAATCTACAGCCAGAAGTGCTCTGTGGATGATGCATCTTGGTCTCTAGTGGAGATTCCCAGCCTCACAGATGTCAGTCTCAAGTCAATTCAATTCAATTCACTCTACATGATATCAAGAAACGATTGGATGCTGCAAAGGACCCTGACAACATTCCAGCAATAATGACTTGTGTTCCCGAAGGTCCTGTGCCCCTAGCCAAGCTCTCCAGTACAGCTACAACACTGGCATTTCTTTATATTATGTATTCGTTATGGGTGTCACTGGACAGTCATTGCCTATGAGACGGTAGTGACGAGCTGCTTTCTTGAACCACTGCAGTCACGTGGTGTAAGTATACTTACAATGCTGTTCGGGAGGGAGTTCCAGAATTTTGTTCCAGTGACAATGAAGGAACAGTGATATATTTCTAAGTCAGGAAGGTGAGTGACTTGGAGGGAAACCTCCAAGTATTTCTGCTACTTGTCCTTCTAGGTGGTTGTAGATTTGGAAGGCGTTGTCTAAGGAACCTTGGTGACTTCTTCAGTGCATCTTGTAGAACATACACATAACTGCCACTGTTCATTGGTGGTGGGGGGATTGAGTGTTTATGGAAGGGATAGTAATCAAGTGGCTGCTTTGTCCTGGATGGTTGAGCTTCTTGTTGGAAATGCATTCACCAAGTTAAGTGGAAAGTTTTCCACCACACTTCCACTGCCTCAGTTGGCTGCTAGTCTAAACTAATAGATCATAGAAACATACAGTGCAGAAAGAGGCCCACTCAATCCCATTCAGGCCCTATCCCCATATCCCTACATATTTACCCACTAATCCCTCTAACCGATGAATCTCAGGACTCTAAGGGGAAACTTTAGCATAGCCAATCAACTTATCCGCACATCTTTGGAAACCAGAGCATCCAGACGATACCCACGCAGACACAAGGAGAATGTGCAAAGTCCACACAGACAGTGATCCGAGCTGGAAATCAAACCCGGGGTCCCTGAAGCTGTGAAGCAGCAATACTAACAACTGTGCTACCGTGCCACCCATAACGTGCTAACCTTGATTCTGTTACTGTGGACAGGTGATCTCAGAGATGGATGGACGTGTACATGTGGAGAAGCATCTTGACCATTGTGTCTTTATCATGGAGGGAGCAGAGAGATCTGATCAGGGCGTCTACACTGTACTGGTGGAAAACCCTGCAGGGGAAGATCGAGCTGATATCACTGTCAAAGTGGTTGGTGAGTACCAAGGTTCCAACCAGGCCCTGGAGATAATAAATTGCTGGAACAGAGTTTTCACTTTCCATACACATTTGTCAACTTACCTTCTTTAAACTGGTCCCAAAGCAAATCACACAAGAAGATATTCAGTCAGGTGAGCTTAGTAGGTATTAAAGAAGGAAAGTCAAGTCAGAGGGGGAATGATATTCAGCAGCAGAAGGCTGCCAGAGGTGGACTGATTGAAAGTGGGGACATGGATGGGGCCAAAATTGGAAGCATGCAGATAGATTGGTGGGATGTGCAGAGCTGGAAGAGATGACAGTGATAATTGGTAGTATGACAGTTTGGACTATAATCATAGCAGAGGAATGAAGTGGAATGAGAGCTGGAAGGAGGGATGGGATAGAAAGTAAGTGAGGAATGCGAAGAAAGTGAGAACAACGTAAAAAATGGAGAGGGGAAGTTGAGAGGGGAGGATGCAGTATCATGGTAATAAGTGAAGAAGATCATGATGTAACATTGACATCAGCAGTCATGTGCTTAGAGACTTAAACATCAGATTGAGTAGGCGGTACTTGGCTGAAATGTATTTACTCTGAAATTCATCCTGAATATAGTGTATGAATAGAGTGTGAATAAAGCAGCGCGGAATAATTATTCAAGTCAGACTCCACTTTCTCTAGATCAGACCATACCATCAGTATATGGAACAGAACATCATTATTGGGTGAGCATGATTTATAGTCAAAGTCAAAGATTCACACAGTACAGAGGAAGCTTTCTGGCCCATCAAGTCTGCACTGATAAAACTACACTAAATCCACACTAATCCTACTTTCCAGCATTTGGCCCAGTGCCTTGAATGTTGTGCCATTTCAAGTGCAAATCCTCACACTTATGAAATGTTGTGCGATTTCCCACCTTTGCTACCCTCCCAGACAGTGCATTCCAGACTCCCACCTCCCACTGGGTGAAAAAGATCTTGCCTCAAATTCTTTCTAAGCTTTCTGCCCCTTACCCTAAATCTATGTCCCCTTGTTATTGACCCTCCAACTAAAGGGAATAGCTGCTTTCTATTCACTCTGTCCATGCCCTCTACATCTCAATCATGTCTCTAACTTGCCAAGTTATCCTGGATCTCATGTGCGTTTATTGGTCTCCCATGTAGAATCTTTGAAGGCGTTGCTGAAATCAATTTCATCAATGGCACTACTCTCTTCTACACACTTTGTCACCTCTTTAAAAAATTCAATTAAGTTTGTGAGACATGACCTCTCTCTGAACAAGCCATGATCAAACCTTGCCTCTCCAAGTGGAGATAGATTGTCTCCTTCAGAGTTTTCTCTAATAGTTTCCCTAGTACTGATGTGAGGTTCCACAGAGCAGAGGAATCCCTCAAATTGATCCTTATCAAACTGTTCAAGTTAGTTATTAGTTGTGAGCATGGAGTAAAACTCTGGGTCCCAAATGTTCTGGGCTCTTGTCTACATACAATTGTAATACATGCTTTGAAATCCCAACCTTTAGAACATAAAACATTACAGCACAGAACAGGCCCTTCGGCCCTTGATGTTGCGCCGACCAATTAAGAAAAAGCAATGACCCTCTAACCTAAACCATTCCTTTTTCATCCATAAACCTATCCACGGACCTCTTAAACGCCCCAAACTTGGCGCATCTACAACTGCAGCAGGCAGGGCATTCCATAGCCTTACCACCCTCTGGGTAAAGAACCTACCTCTGACATCCATCCTATAACTACCACCCCTTAATTTAAAGCTATGTACCCTCGTGCTAGCTTTCTCCATCCTAGGAAAAAGGCTATCACTGTCCACCCTATCTAAACCTCTAATCATCTTATATGTTTCCATAAGGTCTCCTCTTAGCCGCCTTCTTTCTAACAAAAACCTCAAATCCCTCAGCCTCTCTTCATAAGACCTGCCCTCCATACCAGGCAACATCCTGGTAAACCTCCTCTGTACCCTCTCCAATTCCTCCACATCTTTCTTATAATGTGGGGACCAGAACTGCACACAATACTCCAAGTGCAGCCGCACTAGAGTTTTGTACAGTTGCAACATGACGTTGCAGCTCCGAAATTCAATCCCCCTACCAATAAAAGCCAAGACTCCATATGCCTTCTTAACAACCTTATTGACTTGATTGCCTTATTGACTTTCTCTCATATTTGCTGCACAAGCAAGTTTCTCAACCTCCCATAACACAAAACACCAGCTAGTATGTCTGCTGTATGGTCCACTGTCCATTTACTCTGGAACAAGATTCTGCATCTACTCCTGGCCTTCCCGAGTGTTGGATGTTTAACACTATGTGGCTCTGTTATCAGAAGCACAGGGACTGCAGCGACTCACCATCACCTTCTCACGGCAATTAGGGATGGGCAATAAATGCTGACCTAGCCAGCAGCACCCACATCCTGTGAAAGAATAAGAATAATTATTCTTATTTTATTGTGTAAAATATACAGATGCAAAACAAGTCAGGAAATAAAATAGCTCCCTGTGGACGAGTTAGTTTGAACCTTATTTTACTGCTGGTTAACTCTCTTTCAAAGCTGGAGTTTAGCTCATTCAAACTTTACACATTTCAAATCCTACACTTAGTGAGATCTTCTTTTGATCTTGATGTTAATGTCTTGTAGGAACCAAAAACACAGGAACTATGAGCAGTGTGCTATGGCCATGATTTGTGGTTTAAACTAAACTCCAGGTTCTCCCTGGTGCCAGGACCTAAGTTAAGGTGATAATCTGCCTCTTCCAGCAATAGGACAACGCATTACCCAAAACATTGTTGTCCCATTGTCAGACACAGTGACATCCTTTAGCAAAGGAAGCAGCTCCAGTTCACTCTAACAACATTTGCAGGTAAATTCCCCCATCCTGCCCACCTCCCCCCCAGTCACCATCCCCCCTCTAAGAACACCATTTCACCTGTTTTACTGTCTACCCTCCTCCACAGTCTAGTCTGTGCACTGACTCTGCGTATTCTCTTAGATGTCCCTGACCCTCCAGAGTCTCCAAAGATCCTGAAAGTTGGAGAAGATTGCTGTACAATCCAGTGGGATCCACCAGCCTTTGATGGAGGACAGCCTGTGCTGGGTAAGAAGCTAGGATTTTCTGAGATTTCCAGAGGGCACATAGTAAGGGCAAGCCCTGATTAAACCTGTTTATCTCTTTTCCCTTTCTCTTTCTCCCACTCTGTCCCTCCCCCTTTATCTCTCCCTCTCTGTTTCCCTCTTTCCCTCTCTGACGCTCTCTCTCTGTCACTCTTTGTCTCTCTCACTCCCTGTCTCTTTCACTCTGTTTCTCTTCTTTTCTTTCTCTCTGTCTCTCTGTCTCTCTATCTCTCTGTCTCTGTCTGTCTCACTCTCTGACTCTCTCTCTCCCTTCTTTCTCTCTCTCTCTCTCTTTCTCTATCTCCTTTTTGCTCTCTCTCTACCCATCTTAATCTCTCTCTCCTTTTCTCTGTCTCTCTTACTATTGCTCTCTCTGTATCTCTGTCTGTCTCTCTGTCTCTCCCTCCCTCTGTCTTTCTCTCTCTGTCTCTCTCTTTCTTTGTCACTATCTCACTGTCTCTTTGTTGTTTCTCTCTCCCTCAATCTCTCTTTCCCCCCCCACCTCTCTGTCTTTGTCTCTGTCGATCTGTCTTTCTCTGTCTTCTGTCTCTCTTCCACTCTGTCTCTCTCTCCCTCTCTGTCTGTCTGTCTCTCTCTATCTCCTTTTCGCTCTCTCTCTACCACCTCCCTCGCTTTCTCTCTCTCTCTCCTTTTTCTCTGCCTCTCTCTCTCTCTGTCCCTTGCTCTGTCTTTCTTTCTGTTTTCCTCTCACTTTCTCTCTCTGTCTTCTCCCTGTCTCTCTCTCTCTCTCTCTAACTCCACCTCTCCCTCTCTCTTTTTTCTCTCTAACTCTCTCTCTCCATCTCTCTCTCTCTCTCTCTCTCTCTTTCTCTGTCTCCTCATCTCTCTCTTTCATTCTGTCTCTCTCTCCCTCTCTCATCTCCTTTGTCTGTCTCTCTTCCCATCTATCTCTCCCCTTTTCTCTCTCTGTGTCTCTGCCTCTGTCACTCTGTCTTGGTTTCTCTGTCTCTGTCTCTCTCGCTCTCTTTCTCTCTCTCTATCTTTCCCTCTCTTTGCCTCTCACTCTGTCTCCCTCTGTATCTCTCTGTCTCTCTCTGTCTCTTTTGTCTCTCTCTGTCTGTCTGCCTCTCTCTCTCTGTCTCGCGCTCTCTCTCTGTCTCACGCTCTCTCTGCTTCTCTCTCTCGCATTCTGTCTGTTTCTGTCTTTCTGCCTCTCTCTCTGTCTCTTTCTCTCTTCCCCCAAATCTTTCTCTCTGCCCTTGTTTCTTTCTTTCTTTCTTTCCTCTTTCTCTCATCTCTATCACTCTCTCTCTCTGTCCTTCTCTCCCGCCCTCATTGTCTCTTTCCCTCTCTTTTTGTCCCTCTCCCTTCTCTCTGTCTTTCTCTGTCTCTCCCTCTCTTTGCTTCTCACTTTCTCTGTCTCCTTCTATCTGTCTTTTCCTCTTTGTCTCTCTCTGTCTCTCTCTTTCTTTGTCTTTCTCTCTGTCTTTCTCTCTGTCTGTATGTCTGTCTGTCTCTCTGCCTCTCTGTCTGCCTGACTCTCTTTCTCTTTGTCTCTCTCTGTGTCTCTCTCCTTCATGCTCTCCCCCTCTCTCTCTATTTCTCACTTTCTCTCCCCCATCCTTCTCTCTCTCTCTCTCTCTCTCTCTCTCTCCCCATGTCTGTCTTTCTCTCTCTCTCTTTCTCCCCACATTCCTCTCTCGCTTTCTCTCTCTCCATTTCTCTCCCACTCTCTGTCTCTCTTGCTCTCTCTCCCTGCCTCTCTCTCTCTGTTTCTCTCTTTCTCTCTCTCACTCACTCTGTCTCTCACTCTCTGTCTCTGTCTCTCTCTCTTTTGCTCTCTCTCTCTTTCGCTCTGTCTGTCTGTCTCTCTCTCTCTCTCTGTCTCTCTCATTCTCTCTGTTGCCTCTCTTTCTCATTTTATCTCTTTTCTCTCTGTCTCTCTTTCTGTCTACCTAACTCCCTGTCTCGCTCCCTCTCTCTTTATCTCTCTATCTTTCTGTCTTTCTATCTCTGTGTCTCTGTCTTTTTCTGCCTCTCTCTCATTGTCGTTCTCTGTCTCTCTCACTCCCTTTCTCTCTCCCCATCTCTCTCTCTCTCCTTTTCTCTCTCTCTGTCTTCTTATTCTCCATCTCTCACTTTCTGTCTCTCTCAATCTCCATCTGTCTCTGTCTCTCTCATTCCCTATCTCTCTCACTCCCTTTCTCTCTCTCTCTCCTTTTCTTTCTCTTCCTCTCTGTCTCTATTTCTGTCTCTCGGTCTCTCTCCCTCTGTGTCTCTCTCTCTCCCTCTCTCTCTTTCTCTCACTGTCTCTCTCTCTCTCTCTCTCTTTCTCTCTCCTTTTCGCTCTCTCTTTATCTGTCTCTCTCTCTCTCTCTCTCTCTCTCCCCCTTTCTCCCTCTCTCTCTTCCCCCTTTCTCCCTCTCTCTCTTCCCCCTTTCGCCCTCTCTTCTTCCCCCTTTCCCCCTCTCTCTCTTCCCCCTTTCCCCCTCTCTCTCTTCCCCCTTTCCCCCTCTCTCTCTTCCCCCTTTCCCCCTCTCTCTCTTCCCCCTTTCCCCCTCTCTCTCTTGATTTCACAGGATATGTCCTGGAAAGGAAGAAGAAGCAGAGTTATCGTTGGATGAGGTTGAACTTTGATCTTTGGAAGGAGACTACCTATGAAGCTAAGCGAATGATTGAAGGTGTTGTCTATGAGATGAGAGTCTATGCCGTCAACTCCATTGGCATGTCTCGGCCCAGCCCTTCCTCCAAACCCTTTGTACCGATTGGTGAGTGAAAACTGGTCTCCGATTGGAGGAAGCTGGGGAGCTCTTTAGAATTTGCTGGCAGGTTATGGGTGTTAGTGGCAGTGTTCAATACCCATTCCTAATTGTCCTTGAAGTGAATGGCTTTTTTGGTCATTTCAGAGGGCAGTTCAGATTCAACCACATTGCCATGGGTTTGGAGTCACATATAGGCCAGATCAAGTAAGGACGTCAGATTTCCTTCTCTAAAAGAGATTAGTGAACCAGATGGGTTTTTCTGACAATTGACAGTGGGTTTCATGGTCATTAATTTAATTCTAGAATTTTATTATTTTCAGTCCACTTGCAGCAGACTGAAGCGTTTGAATGTGCTGACATTAAGAAAGAGGAGCTTTTGGAAAGCATCGAGTTAGATAGTTCACTGGGGCTGGATGGCATATACCCCAGGTTACCGTGTGAGGCGAGCGAAGAGATCGCAGAGCCTCTGGTGATGATCTTTGTGTCATCAATGGAAATGGGAAAGGTTCCAGAGGATTGGAGAATTGTGGATGTGGATCCTATATTCAAGAAAGGGAACAGGGATAGCCCAGGAAATTATCGACTGGTGAGTCTAACCTCAGTGGTTGGTAAACTGATGGAGAAGATCCTGAGAGACAGGATTTATGAATATTTATGAATATTTGGAGAGGTATAATATGATCAAAAATAGTCAGCACGGCTTTGTCAAAGGCAGATCGTGCCTTACGAACCTAGCTGAGTTTTTGAAGATGTGACTAAACACATTGACGAAGGAAGATTTGGTTTATATGGACTTCAGCAAGGCATTCGATAAGGTGCCTCATGCAAGACTTATTGAGAAAGTGAGAGGGCATGGGATCCAGAGGCCGGTTGCTTTGTGGATTCAGAACTGGCTTGCCCACAGAAGGCAGAGAATGGTTGTAGATGGGTCATATTCTGCATGGAGGTCGGTCACTAGTGGAGTGCCCCAGGGATCTGTTCTGGGACCCTTACTCTTTGTGATTTTTATAAATGACCTGGATGAGGCAGTGGAGAGATGGGGTTGGGAAGTTTGCTGATGACACGAAGGTTGGTGGTGTTGTGGATAATTTGGAGGGATGTCAGAAGGTGCAACGAGACATAGATAGGATGTAAGACTGGGCAGAGAAGTAGCAGGTAGTGTGTGGTGATTCATTTGGCAGGTCAAATGAGATGATGGAATATAATATTAAGGGTAAGACTCTCGGCAGTGTGGAAAATCAGAAGGATCTTGGGATCTGGGTTCACAGGACTCTCACATTGGCTTTGTAGGTAGAGGATGTGGTTCAGAAGGCATATGGTGTACTGGCCTTCATCGATTGAGGAATTGAGTTTAGAAGTTGGGAGATAATGTTGCAGTTTTATAACACTCTAGTCAGACCCAATTGGAGTACTGTGCTCAGTTTTGGTTGCCTCATTACAGGAGGGATGTGGAAGCTATTGAAAGGGTGCAGAGGAGATTTACAAGGATGTTGCCTGGATTGGGAGGCATGCCTCATGAAAATAGGTTGAGAGAGCTCGGTCTTTTCTCCTTGAAGAGACGAAGGATGAGAGGTGACCTGAAAGAGGTGTATAAGATATTGAAAAGTATTAATTGAGTGGATTCTCAGAGGCTTTTTCCCAGGGCTGAAATGGCTGCCACAAGAGGACACAGGTTTAAGATGCTGGGAAGTAGGTACAGAGGAGATGTCAGGGAGATGTTAGGAGCCGCAGCATCATGTTGCAGCTGTACAAAACTCTAGTGCGGCCGCACTTGGAGTATTGTGTGCAGTTCTGGTCGCCACATTATAAGAAAGATGTGGAGGCATTGGAGAGGGTACAGAGGAGGTTTACTAGGATGTTGCCTGGTATGGAGGCAGGTCCTATGAAGAGAGGTTGAAGGATTTGAGGTTGTTTTCGTTAGAAAGGAGGCGGCTAAGAGGGGATCTTATTGAAGCATATAAGATGATTAGAGGTTTAGATAGGGTGGACAGTGATAGCCTTTTTCTAGGATGGAGAAAGCTAGCACGAGGGGACACAGCTTTAAATTAAGGGGTATGAGTTATAGGACGGATATCAGAGGTAGGTTCTTTACTCAAAGAGTGATTAGGGAGTGGAATGCCCTGCCTGCAGCTGTTGTAGATGCGCCAAATTTGGTGGCGTTTAAGAGGTTAGTTGATAAGTATATGGAAGAGAAGGGAATGGTTTAGTTTGGAGGGGCATTGCTTTTTATTTTGGTCGGCACAACATCGAAGGCCGAAGGGCCTGTTCTGTGCTGTATTGTTCTATGTTCTATGTTCTATGTAAGTTTTTCACTCAGAGGGTGGTGGGTGAGTGGAGTCAGCTGCTGTCGTTGGTAGTGGAGGTGGATTTGATAGGGTCTTTTAAGAGACTTCTGGATAAGTACATGGGACTTAGTTGGATTGAGGGTTATGGGTAAGCCTCGTAGGTAGAGATATGTTTGGCGCAACTTGTGGGCCAAAGGACCTGTTTGTCCTGTAGTTTTTCAATGTTCTTTGTTCTACATATCATCATCTGCCCTGATACAATTTGAATATTGGTTCCCCAGACCATTACCCTATTTCTCTGGATTAGTAATCCAATTCAATACAATTGTGTCGCTGCCTCTCTCTCACAAGCGACAATTGCCAGAGAGTAGTGGCAATGGGTTGGAAAGCAGGGGAGGTGGGAGGGGTTTGGAGGGGTGGTGTGGGGATGTGGTGGGGCTATGCAAGAGCCAAAAGTAGCAGAAACACCAGGGGGAAAGTGGAGGCATCTCAGAGAACCAATAGCCTGATATCTGTATATTGACTGCTGATTCTCATTCCCCTTTCCCCGAGGGAGATATCTGAAAATAACTGGTGTCTCTGTCTTCTCTCTCTCTCTCTCTCTTTCTCTCTCTCTCAAGGAATCTTTAAACTGATTGGTGTCTCTCAATCCCTTTTTTTCTCTCGGGGAGATATCTGTCCACTGAGTGCTGTCTCTCAGTGCTCTCTCTCAGAGAGATTGTATCTCAGTCTCCCCTCTCTCTGAGTGAGATATCTGTATACTGACTTGGTGTTTCTCATTTCCCTCTCTCTCAGGGAGATATCTGTACATTGACTGGTGTTTCTCAGTCCTCTCTCTCTGAGGGAGATATCTGTACACTGACCTGTGTCTCCTATTTCCCTCTCTCTCAGAAAGATATCTGTACACTGACTGGTGTCTCTCAGTCCCCCTTCTCTCTCAGGGTAAAAGATGTACACTGACTGATGCCAGTGGTCATGAGAATTCTCTGCAAAAGAGTGAATTTTCTGTTCAATGAGCTGAAATGATCCCTCTCCATTTTGTTATTCCAGCGCCCACGAGTGAACCCAGCAATCTGACCGTGGAGGACGTAAGTGACACAACAGTTTGTCTAAAGTGGCGTGCTCCTGAGAGGGTGGGAGCTGCTGGATTGGATGGCTACTTGGTGGAGTATTGTAAGGAAGGCTGTAAGTATTTGCACACTCACTGTGTACACATCTTACTCAGTTATCAGGGTGTGTACACACCATGCTGACAATTTGATGGGTGTATTGTACTGGGTTATGTATACACTGCTCAGTATTAGATAGGAGTATTACACAGGGCTGTGTGTACACTGCTCAGTATTAGATAGGAGTATTACACAGGGCTGTGTGTACACTGCTCAGTATTAGATAGGAGTATTACACAGGGCTGTGTGTACACTGCTCAGTATTAATTGGGAGCATTGCACAGGGTTGTGTACACACTGCTCACTGCCTTACAGCACCAGGGACTCAGGTTCAATTCCAGCCTTGGGTAATTGACTGTGTGGAGTTTGCACATTGCCCCCATGTCTGCATGGGTTTCCTCTGTGTGCTTCAGTTTCCTGCCACTATCCAAATGTATGTGTGTTAGGTTGTTCGGCCATGATCAATTGCCCCTTAATGTCAGGGGAATTGGGAGGGTAAATATTTGGGAATAGGATAGAACTGGGGTGGGATTGTTGCTTATGCAGCCTTGATGGGCTGAATGGCCTCTTTCTGCTCTGTAGATTCTATGATTAGATGGAAGTATTGTACAGGGCTGCATACACACTGCTCACTACTAACTGTGAATATTGTATGGGACTGTGTGCAGATTGCTTATTATTAGCTGTGACTGTTATACAGGACTGTGTACACACTGCTCTTGGGAAAATGTTGTGATCTCTCCTTTATTCCCTTTTTTTTCCTTTCTCCTATTTTTGTTATCTCTTTTCCCACTGTCTCTCTCTCTCTCTCTCACTCCCTCCCTCTCCTTGTCTTCCTTTCTTCTTTTCTCCATTCCCATTCCCATTACTCTCTGTCTCTGTTCCGCTCTCTCTCCTCCATTTCCGCACTTCCCCATTCCCTTACACTCTCCCCTTTCCCATGCTGTCTCTCCTGTTATTGCGTTCTCTGCTCCCATTCCCACACTCTCTCCTTCATTACCGTATTCTCCCCCCCCCACCCCATTCCTGCATTCTGTGCCCCATTCCCGTGCTGTCTCCCACGTTCCCGGACTGTCTCCCACGTTCCTGTGCGCTATCCCCCATTCCCGGCACTCTCCTTTATTCCCATGCTCTCTCCCCTGTTCCTATGCACTCACTCCCTCGTTCCCATGCACTCTGTCCCCATTCCCGGGATTCCCGCTCCGTTCCCGCGCGCTTCCCTCCCCCGTTCCCGCGCTCCTCTGTCTGCTCTGGTTCACTTGCTTCCCTTTCCTAGCTGATGAGTGGCTACCTGCTCAGGAAGGATTGACTGATCGCACCTCACTCCTGATCCGTGACCTTCCTACTGGAGAGAAGCTGTATTTCCGGGTCCGAGCAGTTAATATCGCGGGAGCGAGTGCTGCAGCCACATTGAGCCAACCTGTCACCATCCGAGAGGTTGTCCGTGAGTATCCTGCCAGAGTCTGTCACACACAGTGAGAAACACTGAGTACAACAATATTAGGCAGGATCTGAAGATGTAGTTTGGGGGCAATCTACATGCAAATCAGCATAAGGGAGGCTTTCAGGTATGAGTTGATAGGGATTCAGGACCGGCACATTCCTGTAAGGATGAAAGATATTATGGGAAGTTTCAGAAACCTTGGATAATGAGAGACATTGTGAGCCTAGTGAAAAAGAAAAAGGAAGTGTTCATCAAGGCTGGGAACCTGGAAACACACAAAGCAAGTGTGGAATACAAGGAAAATGAAAAGAAGCTTAAGCAATGGGTCAGAAGGACTAAAACGAGTCACGAAAAGTAGTTGTCCAGCAGGATTAAGGAAAATCCCAAGGTTTTGGAAAGAGCAAAAGGGTAGTCAAGGAGAGGATTGGCCTGCTCAAGGACAGGGGAGGGAATCTACGCATACAGCTAGAGGAATTGGGCAAGGTATGAAATGAGTACTTTGCGGGTTTCAGGGGTTTAAGTTCAGACGGACAATATGGTCGGTATTGGAAGGTCAGGGGCTGGTTCTATGCTGTAATTTTTTTTGCTCTCTGTTCCCTTTGAAACACACACTCTCTCTCCTCACTCAGAAACACACACTCTCTCTCCTCACTCAGAAACACACACTCTCTCTCCTCACTCAGAAACACACACTCTCTCTCCTCACTCAGAAACACACACTCTCTCTCCTCACTCAGAAACACACACTCTCTCTCCTCACTCAGAAACTCATGCTCTCAATCAGAAAGGCACACATGCCCACTCACCTGATGAAGGGGAGCACTCTGAAAGCTAGTGGCTTGTGCTACCAAATAAACCCGGTGTTGTGAGACTGCTTACTTTGTTCCTCATTTAAGACAAGGAGGAAGAGGAGAGACAACTTGTTCTTTGAGGATCATTTGTCTTTGGAATTCTCCACCTCAAATCATTGGATGCTGGTGATTGGATATATTCAAGATTGAGTTCGACAGATGTTTAATCCACAAGGCAGCAAAGAGTTATGGAAGGACACAGGAAAGGGAATTTAAAGCTGAAAGCAAAGCAGCCATGCAGAGCAGGTTCTCCCGAACCTATTTCTGGCATTCTTATGACCCAGCTCCTGGCCCTACTACTCCCTAAATGGGTGTGAGTAGATATCCTGTTACCAAAGCCGAAGCCATTACGATGAAGATCGTATGATAAGACAAGGTACTTTTGGTCAGGCCTATGCCATCTCTTGCCTCCGTCACTTCAAAGCCTGCAAGTGGTTGGTTGGCCAGTTTGTCTATAGTTCCATTAGGTTATGAGATGTCAGGGGTAGGTGGAGATATCAGGGGTAAGTTTTTCACTCAGAGGGTGGTGAGTGAGTGGAATCGGGTGGTGGTAGAGGCAAACTCATTTTAAAACTCTTTTAAAAGACTTCTGAATGAGTACATGGGATTTAATGGGATTGAGAGTTACAGATAGTTCTATGGCCTGGTAGATACAGATATGATCGGCGCAGCTTGCTGGCCGGAAGGCCGGTTTGTGCTGTATTGTTCTATGTTCTATATTACTGAGTAGTAACTAAATCCTCAGTGAGAGCTAGTCCCTGAACTGGAAGGACTCTTGAACACTAACCCGGAATGATGTTCTGATTGGAATTATTGCTCCTGTCAAGCCAGGGATAACTGTCCCATACTCCAGAGGAGAAAACAGACAGTAGCTTTCCCCACCCCATTCCCTTCTTGTGTTCAGATCAGTGCTGACACAGCCTACCACTTCCCAGACATGGTTAATATGAGGGGCAGCTCAAGGTTTGGCAACAGTTTCTGATTTTTGTGGATATATTGAAATATCTGTCTCTTCCTGGCTGTCTCTTCACCAGTTAGGCCACACTTGCATGTAGTGTTCAATTTTGGTTGCCACACTACCAAAAGGATGTGGAAGCTTTGGGGAGGGTTCAGAAAGGATTTACCAGAATATTCCTAGTATGGAGGGCATTAGCTATGAGGAGAGATTGGAGAAACTTGGTTTGTTCTCACTGGAGCGACAGAGGTTGAGAGGCTACCTGATAGAAGTCAATACGATTATGGGCAGAGTGGATGGTCAGAAACTTTTTCTTAGGATGGAAGAATTAATTACTAGGGAGCGCAGGTTTAAGCTGCAAGGGGCAAAGTTTAAAGGAAATATGAGGCAGATTTTTTACACAGAGAGTAGTGGGTGTCTGGCATTCGCTGCCGGAGGAGGTAGTGGAAGCAGATACAGTAGTGATTTTTAAGGGGCGTCTTGACAAGTACATGAATGAGATGGGAGGAGAGGGATATGGTCCTTGGAAGGGTAGGGGGCTTTAGTTAAGTCAGACAGCATGGTCGGTGCAGGGTTGGTGCGCCAAAGAGCCTGTTCTTATACTGTAATTTTCTTTGTCCTTTGTTCAATGTAGAACGACCCAGGATCTGTCTCCCTCGCAACCTGCGGCAGAAAGTGATAAAGGTGGTAGGCGAGCCAGTGAACTTCAAGATCCCTTTCCAGGTGAGTAAACTCGTTGTATCAAAGTACACTGCCTGCCAAAGACAGCAGCTCTCAATCCCATGCCCCAGTCATCTCTCTTCTCTGTGTGAATGGACTGGGAACAGTGAGCTCTGGGGACAGTGGAACTGCAGCAGGATTCAGACTGGGCGAAGGGATACAGCAGGCAGTTTCAGATGTGAGCCTCAGAGTGAGCTGTGGGTACAGCTAGGCGGCTGGTAGTAAGGAGAGGAACGGGGGCAGGATATGGGAATGTGGGATTGCACTCTTCTGGGAATGGGAATTGGCAATCTGTGGACGCTGTGCTGGCTTTGGAAAGAACTCTGGATGGTCTCAGCTCCCTGGAGGAAAGACTGTTGAAAGGCAGCAGTTAAAGAGAGGTCTGCCTCTCTCTGACACGGCCATACAGCAAGTACACACACACAACTGCTGATGTGCTGGAATGTCAGGCTGAACATACTCTGGACACATTCAGCAGTAATTTTCATTTTGGCTCAAGACTGAATGGCAGAGACTGATCATGTGTTAATATTAACCCTTCAATGTTAATATTAAAGTGTTAATGTTAAACCTTCAAACTATAGTCACAGAGGGGCAAAACTTTACCATACTAAATACCCTGAGGATGGGGTGATTTCCCCTCCTCCACGAGTCCAACAGGAAAGGAAGCCCCTTATGTACATTCTGAAGATGCAGGGTCATGCAAGTCAGTATTAAGAAAATCCCTACTCTCATTCTAATGGGAGCCCATCACTATGTTGGCAGATATGCCTGTGCTATCGGATTATTGCTGTTTACCAACACTTGTAATGAGCTGTATGGCTGAGTGACAACATCTCACTTTCTGAATCATGGATTTGAATCCCAACTAAGAAACTTCAGGGAGTGCTACACTCTGAGGGTCAGTACTGAGGGAGCACTGCACTGTCAGAGATGTTTCTTTTTGTATAAGGTGTTAATTGAGATTAGGTGTTTCATCTCAGGTTGATTTTAATGATTTCCTAATCCTATTGAGGAAGCATTCTGGATATTTTTGAATGTTGTGACCATTGTGATTGACATAATAATCCATTCCAATGTAATCAGAATGGATTATTAGGCCTGTGCGATTAGAGTAGATTATTAGGCCAATGTGATTAGAATGGCCAGTGCGATTGGAATAGATTATTAGGCCAATGTAATTGGAATGGATTATTAGGCCAATGTGATTGGCCTAATAATCCATTCCAATCACATTGGCCTAATAATCCATTCCAATCACATTGGCCTAATAATCCATTCCAATGTGATTGGAATGGATTATTAGGCCTGTGCGATTGGAATGGATTATTAGGCCTGTGCGATTGGAATGGATTATTAGGTCAATCGCACAGGCCTAATAATCCATTCCAATCGCACAGGCGTAATAATCCATTCCAATCACATTGGAATGGATTATTAGGCCAATGTGATTGGAATGGATTATTAGGCCAATCACATTGGCCTAATAATCCATTCCAATTACATTGGCCTAATAATCTATTCCAATCACATTGACCTAATAATCCATTCCAATCGCACAGGCCTAATAATCCATTCTGATCACGTTGTTTTAATAATCCATTCCAATGTGATCAGAATGGATTATTAGGCCTGTGCGATTAGAGTAGGTTATGAGGCCAATGTGATTAGAATGGCCAGTGCGATTGGAATAGATTATTAGATAAATGCAACTGGAATGGATTATTAGGTCAATACAATTGGAGTGGATTATTAGGCTGTTATTGATATTTTCTGTGTGACTTATTTGTGTTAATTGAATCCCCATTTTGAATTTTAATCCATTTCTCCGTATGTAAATTTCAAGGCATCTCCAGTGTAAACTGGAAGCTCTTATTTGCTGACCTCACCAACATTAATCTCTCCTGATATTTATTGAGCAGGGTAAACCCCGACCAGTGGTCACCTGGCTGAAGGATGAACAGCCCCTCAATCTGAAGAGTATTAGTATCCGGAATAGCGAGACAGACACCATCTTCTTCATCCGGAATGCAGAACGCCCACACTCAGGCTGTTATCAACTGCAAGTGCAGGTCGAGAACATCAAAGACACGGCCAATATCCACATCCAGGTCATAGGTAAGGGAATATCAAAGACAGCACATAACAACTTCAAGCCAGCATAGAATCATCCGCTACACTATCCCCATCAAACACTCCCAGGAGAGATACTGCATTGGGTTAGATAGAGTAAGTCTCCTTCTACACCGTTCCCATCAAACACGATGTGGAGATAAACACAGTAGGAAGTCTCATAACACCAGGTTCAAGTGCAACAGGTTTATTTCCCAGGACAGATACAGCACAAGGTTAGATACAGAATAAAGCTCCCTCCATACTGTCCTCATCAAAGTATCCCAAGACATGGGGTTAAGTACAGAGTAAACGTCCCTTTACACTGTCCTCATCAAACACTGTAAGACATCTCACTACAACTGTACAAAACTCTAGTGCGGCCGCACTTGGAGTATTGTGTGCAGTTCTGGTCCCCGCATTATAAGAAAGATGTGGAGGCATTGGAGAGGGTACAGAGGAGGTTTACCAGGATGTTGCCTGTATGGAGGGCAGGTCTTATGAGGAGAGGCTGAGGGATTTGAGGTTGTTTTCGTTAGAAAGGAGGAGGCTAAGAGGGGACCTGATCGAAACATATAAGATGATAAGAGGTTTAGATAGGGTGGACAGTGATAGCCTTTTTCCTAGGATGGAGAAAGCTAGCACGAGGGGACACAGCTTTAAATTAAGGGGTATGAGTTATAGGACGGATATCAGAGGTAGGTTCTTTACTCAAAGAGTGATTAGGGAGTGAATGCCCTGCCTGCAGCTGTTGTAGATGCGCCAAGTTTGGTGGCGTTTAAGAGGTTAGTTGATAAGTATATGGAAGAGAAGGGAATGGTTTAGTTTTGGAGGGGCATTGCTTTTTATATTGGTCGGCGCAACATCGAAGGCCGAAGGGCCTGTTCTGTGCTGTAATGTTCTATGTTCTATAACACACGAACTTCACGCTTTCCCAAATCGCTGCCTCTCCGTGCTGCTCCAAGGGAACAATGAGGCCGATACCCAGAGGTTAGTACTTATATAGCCAGAAAACTACAACTACCGGCAGCCTCCTAGTGACGACTTCCGGTTTCTTGTTAGTTAAAATAAAAAACGGCAAAAACTACCCCCGCTCGCTGTTTTAAACAAAGAGAAAAGTTAAAAAAGTACTTAACACACGAACTTCACGCTTTCCCAAATCGCTGCCTCTCCGTGCTGCTCCAAGGGAGCAATTGGTTACGGGTGTGGTTCCGGAGGACTGGAGGATAGCGAATGTGGTCCCGTTGTTCAAGAAGGGGAAGAGAGACCTTCCAGGGAATTATAGGCCAGTGAGTCTTAATTCTGTGGTGGGCAAAGTGTTGGAGAGAATAATTAGGGATAGGATTTATAGTTATTTAGAGAGTAATGAATTGATTGGAGATAGTCAGCATGGTTTTGTGAAGGGTAGGGCGTGCCTTACTAACCTCATTGAGTTTTTTGAAAAAGTGGCTAAGGAGGTGGATGGGGGTAAGGTGGTTGATGTGGTATATATGGACTTTAGTAAGGCGTTTGATAAGGTGGCCCATGGAAGACTTCTGCAGAAAATGCAGATGTATGGGATAGAGGGTGATTTAGCTAATTGGGTTAGGAATTGGCTAGCATGTAGAAGACAGAGGGTGGTGGTTGATGGGAGATATTCATCTTGGAGTTCGGTGACAAGTGGTGTACCTCAGGGGTCTGTTTTGGGGCCCCTGCTGTTTGTATTTTTTATAAATGATCTGGATGAGGGTATTGAGGGATGGATTAGTAAATTTGCAGATGACACTAAAGTCGGTGGAGTGGTAGATAGTGAAGAGGGTGTTATAGTTTGCAGAGAGACTTGGACAAGTTGCAGAGCTGGGCCGAGAGGTGGCAAATGGAGTTTACTGTGGAAAAGTGTGAGGTAATGCACTATGGCAGGAATAATAAATGTGTAGAGTATAGGGCTAATGGTAGGATTCTTAATAGTGTTGATGAACAGAGGGATCTTGGTGTATTTGTGCATAGGTCCCTGAAGTAGGCAGTCAAGTCGATAAGGTTGTTAAGAAGGCATACGGAGTCTTAGCTTTTATTGGTAGGGGGATTGAATTTCGGAGCGCAACGTCATGTTGCAACTGTACAAAACTCTAGTGCGGCCGCACTTGGAGTATTGTGTACAGTTCTGGTCCCCGCATTATAAGAAAGATGTGGAGGCATTGGAGAGGGTACAGAGGAGGTTTACAGGATGTTGCCTGGTATGGAGGGCAGGTCTTATGAAGAGAGGCTGAGGGATTTGAGGTTGTTTTCGTTAGAAAGGAGGGGGCTAAGAGGGGACCTAATCGAAACATATAAGATGATTAGAGGTTTAGATGGGGTGGACAGTGATAGCCTTTTTCCTAGGATGGAGAAAGCTAGCACGAGGGGACACAGCTTTAAATTAAGGGGTGATAGTTATAGGACGGATATCAGAGGTAGGTTCTTTACCCAAAAGGGTGGTTCGGGAGTGGAATGCCCTGCCTGCAGCAGTTGTAGATGCGCCAAGTTTGGTGGCGTTTAAGAGGTTAGTTGATAAGTATATGGAAGAGAAGGGAATGGTTTAGGTTGGATGGTCATTGCTTTTTATATTGGTCGGCGCAACATCGAAGGCCGAAGGGCCTGTTCTGTGCTGTAATGTTCTATGTTCTATAACAGGTTTATTTGGCAGCAGTAGCTTTCAGAGTCTCAAGCTCCTTCTTCAATTGAGTGAGGACTTGTGTTCACAAACAGAGCATCATGGCTCCCATCAAACGCTCCCAGGACAGCAATATTTGAATGATCCTTGTACCTGTTTGTGCTATTTAAAGATCTGTGCACCTGTTTGGAAGATGTAGATGATCTGTGTACCTGGATCCCTTCTCCCTGTTCTCTTCTCATGTGGATAGCCTGACATCTGTGTACATTGAAATCCATTCGCCACAGTTTTGTCCATTCACTTAACCTATTATCTCTTTGTAACTTTATATTTCTATCCACACTGCTGATATTGCTGCCTATCTTTGTGTCATTAACTAATTAGGATATGTGGGTTTCTATCCAATCAGCTAAGTTGTTAGTAAATATCATGAAAAGTTGAGGCCCGAACACAGTTTCTAGTGGGACATTCTGACAATGAGTGTTCCTGTCCGTTATCCCTACTCTCTGACTCCCAGCTCATTCCTAAACACATTCAATTGAGAACCGAGTTACAGAGCAGTGGAAACGATGTGTTTGGATAAAACTTTGCTCAGATTCCATGTGGAGTGTTGTGTTCAGTTTTAGACACACTTTAGGAAGAAGGTATCACATTTGGAATGAGCTGTAATGAAGGTTCACTAAAATGGCTGGAAAGATTAAATTGATAGGACAGGCTGTTGGGGGTAGACGGTTAACTTCTGAATATAGAAGATTCAGAGGTGATCAGATTGAGGTATTTAAGATGAGCCAGTTAGTGAGAAACTTTATACCGAGGGGCAAGTCCAGAAGAAGGTAGGTATCAAGTTAAAATGAGAAAAAGAGTTAAGATCTAGATCAGCCTGGCTTAATTGAATGGTGGAATTCAAGCCCATGAGGGGCTGAATGGTCTCCTCCTGTTCTCATGCATTCCAATGGGAGGTTCAGCACATGTTCAATACAGAGTAAAACTCCTGCAGGTACTAAGTGTAATCCCTTTTATCTCAGTGCCCATATCATTCAGCACCCTCCACTGAGTGATCCTCACTATCTCCCTCACTCCCTATCCTGTGCCATTCAGTTCCCCTCTTTGAGTGATCCTCACTATTTCCCTCAGAATCTCCTCTATACCATTCACTTCCCCTCACTGAGTGATCCTCACTATCTCTCATTTGCTCTCTCAGACAAACCGGGTCCCCCCCTCAATGTGAAGATTGGTGAGGTATGGGGAACGAATGTGACTCTCGCCTGGCTGCCCCCCAAAGATAATGGGAACTGTGAAATCACCGGATACACTATCCAGAAGGCCGACAAGAAAACCATGGTAAGAATGAGGCAGTGTAGGGGAGGGGGTGTGAGAGGGAATGAGGGAGTGAAGGGAAATGAGGGAGTGAGGGTGAGTAAAAGGGAATGAGGAAGTGAGGGGGAGAGTATTGAGGGGAATGAGGGAGTGAGGAAAGGGCAAATAAGGGGGAATGAGGGCTTGAGGGGAGAGCAAGTGAGGGGGAAGGTGAGTGAGAGGGGAATAAAGGGGAAAGTGGAAATGATGGGAGGGAGAGAGGCACTGGAGGAAAAAGTAAGGGGTATAACTGGGGTGGGATTGTAGCTCGCAGGAGGAAAGAAGGGGATATGAGGAGGAGAGCAAGAGGAGGTAAAGGGGGGGTGAGAGAAATTGAGAAGGAGGGGGAGGGGGCACGAAGGAGGAAAGGGCAAGTAAGCAGGTTTGAGGATGCAGGGAGGAGTGTGGTTGTGGGAGGGTGTCCACGAGCAGGGAGGAGGGGGTGGATAAGGTGAGAGGAGGAGGTGAAAGGAGAGCTATTCAATCTTGGGGAAGAGGTGATGCACTGAATTGATGTTTCTGGTGGATTCAGTTTAATTCAAATTATCAAATCATCCAGAACTGAGGATGAGAACTGGAGTGAAAGATGGGATCTTGTGGGGATTCTGCTGGGATCTCCCAGTCCTAATGCTTCAATCTTTAACATATTGGAAATTCTGCTGCTTCTGTTCAATCTTTCTTTATCTTGGCCCTTCTTTCTAACTCTCAATTTCTCTCTCACATCCTTCCTGCGTGACAATCTTTCTCTCTCTGTCCCTTTGTCTCTCCCTTTCTTTCTCTCTTGATCAACAACTATCCCCTTTGTCACCCCCCCACCCCTTCCTTTCCCTCATCATTCCCTTCTCTCTTCTCTCTTCTCTGCACTGTGTGATAATTCAGGAGTGGTTCACAGTGTATGAACACTACCGTCGCACTCAGTGCTGTGTGTCAGAACTGGTTGTGGGCAATGAATATTTCTTCCGAATCTTCACTGAGAATATGTGCGGCCTGAGTGGTGAGGCTTGCCAGTGCAAGGACAGTGTTTACATCCAAAAGCCAGGTAAGCACAACCCAACCATCCAGCCAGGGACCATGAACAGTGACTGGGAGCTGATTTCCTGCGATGGAGGCTCTGGAATCAGTTGTAGACACTAATCACAGAGCGTGCTTTGGGCCTCATGTTTCCAGATAAGAAACTAATATAGTGGGGAGGGGCTGTCATTGGAGTACAAGTACATTCATTCCCCATTATAAACTCTGTCTTTATGAATATATCTTTTGTATGTCAACATTTCTAATGAAGATCGCCAATGGAAAGCTGTCACACTGTAGTTACACCCTTCAGGCAGTAGTGGTGCTCAGCCTTTATGTTAAACCAGGATGGGGGACTCTTGCTCCAGGAATGGTGGGTCTACAAAGATTGCCAGTGAGTGGTAAAGGTACTGTCAGATTAATGGCTCCACCCACCAGCCTATTGACAGCTGAAAGGGATCTGAGGGGAGAGGCAATTGCAGGGGTCAAAGAGTATGTTGCAGGCTGGCTGGGGAGAGGGTGTGGGTACTTGTGGGTTCTAACTCTGCCTTTTTTGGTGAATCTGGCAGGAACAGAGTACAAGCCACCCAACTACAAGCAACATGACTTCACAGAGCCACCTAAGTTCACACGCCCACTGATCAATCGGTCAGTAATTTGTGGGTACAATGCGACTCTGAGCTGTGCGCTGAGAGGCAGCCCCAAGGTAATTTTCACTATCAGCAGCCAGCAATTCAAATAGTTACATTTGAAAGAATAGTCTTGTTAAACTCTCTCTCTCTGTCCCAAATGTCGACCTTCCCTCTCTTTCTTTCCCTCCATTTCTTCTCTCTTCTGCCCCAATCTCTTCCTTCTCCTCCCTTTATTTCTCTTCCTCTCTCTCAATCTCTCCCTCTCCATGTCTCCTTCATTACTTCTCAATCTCTGCCTTCTGTGTTTCTCTATCCGTATGTCTCCTCATTTGATCTGAATTTATCCCTTTCCATCTTTTACTTTTTCCATCCATCTCTCACACTCTCACTCTCTTGGTCTTGCCCTCATCTTTTTCTCTCTCTCCCTTTTTTCACTCTTGCCCTGCTCACTCTGATTCTCTCCCCTCCTTCTGTATGTCTCTGTCCTACTGTCTCCCACCCCGTCATTCTCTCCACCTCTGCCTTTTTCTCTCCCTCTCTCTCCAAGTATTCTTTTTCCCTTTTTTCATTCCCTTTATCTCATTCTCCTGTTCTTCCAGCCCAAGGTGACATGGTGTAAGAACCAGATTGACCTGTCTGCTGACCCCCGTTACAGAATGTTCGGTAACCAGGGGGTGTTGACCCTGGAGATTCGCAAACCAAGCCCCATTGATGCTGGGATCTATAGCTGCCTGGCCACCAACCCCCTGGGAGAGGCCAAAAGCGAGTGTAAACTGGAGGTTCGAAGTAAGTAGAAGTACGGACAGTGAATTTCTGCAGCCACTCTCATTCCATTAGTACATTCCAAAACAATTCATTGCTAACTGAGTACTTCTGAAATTTAAAAATATGCAAACAAAGCATGGCCAATGATTTTTTGTATGGTTAGTGAGGATGAACAACGTGGAAATACCTTAATACTGACATTACTCAGTGCTGACCCTCTGTCAGTGCAGCACTCCCTCAGTGCTGACCCTCTGTCAGTGCAGCGCTCCCTCAGTGCTGACCCTCTGTCAGTGCAGCGCTCCCTCAGTGCTGACCCTCTGTCAGTGCAGCGCTCCCTCAGTGCTGACCCTCTGTCAGTGCAGCGCTCCCTCATGCATCTCAGTGCTCACTCTTCCTGTACTGATGCCCTATGTGAATGCTGATCTTTCATCAGTCCCTGTTTTCTCCTTTACAGTGTCCTAAGAGTGCTGTCCCCCATTCCCCATGCAAGCTCTAGAGGTAAGCTTCAACATTTTGGAGTGAGAGAAGGAGAGTGGGAAAATGGGGGGAAAAGAGTGGATGGACACATTGTGGGAGGATTTTGTGATTATGATGTATATGTACGTTTAAGCAGCGATACCTTAAACTGCTGTCAGTATTACCAGCTCAACAAGATATGTTGTAGTTGTCCTGTAACTGTGTGTACTCACAGCAGTCTCCCAGTGAACATGCTTTCTATATCGTCCTGTCTTCAAATAAATATTGTTTCATCAGACCTGGTGTATAATTCCCACCTCTGGGACAAATCATGGTATGTAACTGAGAGAGGAAGAGTTTGAAAGAAAAAGTAATAAGGAATTGCATTTATATATTGTCCTGATATACAGAAAGAACCGTATCAAACTGAACTAGCCACTAAACAAGAGATGTAGGAATGAAGAAGGGTGTGTGTGTGTTGGGGAGGGTGTAGCAGTGTAGGGATGTGTAGGAATGAGTACAAGGGGATTGTATGAAGGTGAGGGAGGATGTTGGGTGAGAGAAGTTATGGGGGAGAGAGTATTTGGGGAGAGAAGATGTGGAGGGAGAGTATTGGGGCAAGAGGGTAAAGGGTAGACTAGGGTAAAGTCTACTGGAGAGAGTACTGGGATGGAGATGATATTGAGGGGAGAGAGGGTACTGGGGAAGAGATTGGGAAGAGGTTATTGGGGAGGGAGGATATGGTGGGAAGGAGGATATTGATGGTGAGGGAGGGAATTGGAGGGACCTTACAAGAATGTTGGGCAGTGTTGGGGGGAGCCATGCATCAGGATGCCAAGCATTGTGGGTGGGGCCAAGCATCAGGGCCAAGCATTGTCGTTGTTCCCCGATACGACAGTGAACTGCAGCCGCTCCGCACAGAGAGTCTGAGTCTCAATTCTTCAAGTAGTAGACTTTATTTTCAGTACAAGAAAGTAAAGCCGGGATGTCCGGAGCAATCCAGTGAAATGCTCACTTACAGCCTTTTTTATACAGTTTACAGATACATGTCCTGAGATCCTTATCTCATCCTCAAGGTTGGCTTTTCTTTAACCACCATTATTGCTGAACCTGCTAATTATCTATCTTGTCTTGGATTAGTCACTAATCGATGCATTGCCTACTTTGTGAAACCAGTGTGGTTCCGACCTTTGTTCTCACCCCAGTAACTTTGTTTATACTACAATAGTGGCTTAGCTAAACTTTAAACTGAGTAACAAAGAGAATGTATGTACTCCATCCCTTCTTCTTTAGTCATGGTCATGTTACTGAGCAACAACCATTGCTTCCCAAAGCTGTTCACTGCTTATACTGCCTACAGCTGCTTACACTCATTGTTTAATAAATGATTATCATCCTGATTCCATCACATTGGTCAACATACATTCAATTACATTGATTAACATACTGGGCTCATTACATTTCAACATCCTGCCCAATGCATGTTGATGAGACTACATTTCACATTTTACTGCTTGTACTACAATATTCTCTCACAGCATCTGGAGGCTGAGCGTTGGGAGCCCAAGTGTCGGGGAGTGTAGGAGGGCTGTGAGGAATGTCTTGGAGAATCATGATGATATGAATACAAGTTTCAGCAGCAGGTAAACCAACAGGGTGTACGTGGCTCGCTGACATTACAGGGTAGGATGAGGCAGTGATACTGATGCATAGAGATCAGTTAGGAAACTCATTTTCAGGTAAAATATGAACAAGCTGGATCAGTCTCAGGTGAATTACCAGAGAGAAGGAACTGAGTTTGGAACCCCAACATGATCAATCCTGAAAGAAGGTTTGAATGGATCTAGATGAAGCAGCAATGTTATCTTCTGGATATGTGATATTTTGATCACAGTGACAATTCAGAGAGGAAACAGGGAGATAACATGGCCTTTTAGAGTCATAGAGGTTACATAGAAACTGGCCCTTTGGCCCAACTTGACCATGCCGCCCTTTTTTTTTTAAACCCATAAGCTAATTCCTATTGCCTGCATTTGGCCCATATTCCTCTATACTCATCATACCCATGTAATTATCTAAATACTTTTTAAAAGATGAAATTGCACCCGCCTCTATTTCCACCTGACGCAGCTTGTTCCAGACACTCACCACTCAGTGAAAACAATGCTCCTTTGGACACTTTTGTATCTCTCCGCTCCCATCTTAAACCTATGCCCTCTAGTTTTAGACTCCCCTACCTTTGGGAAAAGATATTGACTACCTAGTTGATCTGTGTCCTCATTATTTTTTAGATCTCTGTAAGATCATCCCTCAGCCTCCTACGCTGCAGAGAAAAAAGTCCC
This sequence comes from Sphyrna mokarran, assembly GCA_024679065.1. Taxonomy (NCBI): domain Eukaryota; kingdom Metazoa; phylum Chordata; class Chondrichthyes; order Carcharhiniformes; family Carcharhinidae; genus Sphyrna; species Sphyrna mokarran. The sequence continues at coordinate 62,318,976 of JAGIQG010000008.1, read as the reverse complement.
AGTCTATCCAGCCTGTCCTTATAACTCAATCCATCAAGTCCCGGTAACATCCTAGTAAATCTTTTCTGCACTTTTTCTAGTTTAATAGTATCCTTTCTATAATAGGTTGACCAGAATTGCACACAGTATTCCAAGTGTGGCCTTACCAAAGTCTTATACAACTTCAATACATCCCAACTCCTGTATTCCCTGTTCTGATTAACAAAACCAAGCATGATGAATGCCTTCTTCACCACTCAGTACACTTGTGACTCCAGGAGCTATGAACATGTACCCCTAGATCTTTTTGTTCTGTAATTCTCCCCAGTGCCCTACCATTGACTGAATAATTCCTGCTCTGGTTCAATCTACCTAAATGCATCACCTTGCATTCATCTAAACTCCATCTGCCATTCGTCAGCCCACTGGCCCAATTGATCAAGACCTCATTGCAATTGGAGATAACTTTCTTCAGTATCTACTATGCCACCAATCTTGATGTCATCTGCAAAATTACTAACCATGCCTCCTATATTCTCATCTAAATCATTAATATGAATGCCAAATAATAGTGGACCCAGCACTGATCCCTGAGGTACACCGCTGGTCACAGGGCTCCAGTTTCTTCAAAATAAAACTTCCACATAAACATTGCCCATCAATGCCTGATCTCAGTCTGAATGATCTTTGTTTTTGATTTCAGCCCTGGCTGAGGCTACGGCAAAGTATTAACAAGAGAAGAAATATGTTGAACTTCAGCCAAGCATTCAGTCTCAGAATTCGTGGCTCATTCCTAGAGTTGTCCAACATCACTCTGCTCTGAAATTCTCATGTGTTTGTTTTCAGAACATGTTGTGAATGCCTGATATTACTGGGATCACCACGTAGTCATCTTTATTGCATGGTTATGTTGTGTGTGAACCTTTATTTTGTATTTTCGCCCAGCAATCACTGAGCATGAGCTGACGCTGACTGGCTATAGAGGAGGTTGCACTGCAAATTCCTCCTGTTTCTAGGTGCATCCAGTTTTATTCTGTGTGTACTCAATTGTAAAAATCCTGTTCTTGGCACTGAAATAAAGAAATTGCCCACCAACACTGGAGCTTGTTTGATTATTAAAGACACTGCTCATTCTCATCATCATCTCTCACTCAATGAAATCCCATCATGGTCTAGACTCTGTAATCTCCTCCACCTTGATAATCCTATGAGATCAGGGCTGGGATTCTCCCAACAAAAATCAAGTTCCCAATGTGCAGGAAAACACAATGCAGATTTCCGTAAACATAGACAGGGGTCATGGGTGGAAGTGGGAACATTAAAATGGCAGCGTGGGCTTGTTGGGCCAAAGGGTCTGTTTCCCATGCTGTGTTGTTCTTTGCTCTTTAAAACGGGAGTTTTTCCCACTTTATTTTAGTGTAATTAGCAGAGTGAATCTCTGACAACCTGAGAACTGCAGAATATTTAAAATTTGGTTATTATTGTTACAAGTAAGCTTACATTAACACTGCAATGAGATTACTGTGAAAATACCCAAATCACCATGCTGCTCGAGTACGTGGAGAGTGAATTTAGCATAGGCAGTGCATCTATCACACATGTCTTTCAGATTATGGGAGGAAACCCATGCCAACATGAGGAGAATGTGCTGACTTTATACAAGCTGGAAATGGAACCTGGGTCTCTGGCACTGTGAGGCAGCAGTGCTAACTACTGTGCCACCACTAACCTCAGTAGGATTCAATCTGGCAAGTAGTGGATAGGGCCTAATCCTATCCAAGTGACCAGCAGTATAGCATGGAGTGGGCCACTGTGCATGCGCTGAACTATTAGTGTGGAGATCAGTGCATGCACAGTGTCTTTTCCCCCCCCTCTTCTCCACATTGCCAGCCTCCCAATCACAGGTTAGGTCTATAACACTCCTAGATTGATGGCCTTCCAACCTCCCCAACCCTCAGATTGCTGGACCTCTCCTCGCCAGCCTCTCTCTCCCCCAAAAGTCCCGACTCCCTCCTTCCCCCAGCTCTCCTTTTTATAGAATGGTCTCTTCCCTCCAGTTGGATCAGAGAATCCTCCTTAGTGGGAAGCAGTCGTAAACACCGCTGGAGGGAACCACTTTTGGTGGGAGAAGGGAGATGCCAGCGGGCCTGGAGAATGCTGTCCTAGACCCGCTAATCATGTTGAAATGCTGATTTCAATGTGATAATCAGTGCCACACTGATTTCCAGCATGTTGCTAATTAAGCTTAAAAAAAAAAGCACCTTGGAGACTCACGACCGGTTGCCTTGCTTGTAACCCACAGAGCAGCGCAGCAGGCTGGGAGAATCTCAGCCCAGATGTTCATTACCACTTCCAGAGAACAGTCCAAGGTGCAGTTGTTACCATTTTCTGAGGAAGGGAGTGAGTGAGGGCTATCGGGGCTGACCATCGGGGTGGGGAAGTGATGTCCACTTTGTGAAACTGGATTCTGGATCCCATGCGGTTGCACTCAGTATGAATTCCTGCCGAAAATCACCAACTGACGCACAACAAAGTTAGATCCTAAAACTCGGAATGAGAGAATCTGATCTTCATTTAATGTCATCAATGTGAGGTGGTATTTTTATATGCTCTGTCCTTATTTAAAAAAAAGCCTGGAATATTGTTTAAAAACAAATTACTGCAGATGCTGGAATCTGAAACAACAGCAGAAAATGGTGGAAAACCTTAGCAGGTCTGACAGCATCTGTGGAGAGAGAATAGAGCCAACATCTTAAGTCTAGATGAACGCAGTTTTGATGAAGAGTCATTCAGATTTGAATCATTAGTTCTAGAACACTCGATGCCTTATTGACCATTCTCTCAAGCTGTCCTGTCACCTTCAATGATTTATAAACATATCACTCCATATCCCCCTGCTCTGGCACCCTCTTTAAGATTTATCCCTTTTTTTAATATTGTCTTTCTGGATTTTTCTATCAAAATGGGTCACACTTTTCTGCATTTTTTTTATCTGCCAGTTGTCTAGCAATTCCACCAATCTGTTTGTCTGAAGTATGAACACTGACAGCATCCTCCTGACAGATAGCAATACTCGCCAATTCTTTGTTGCCTACAGATTTGAAGTTTATGTACTTTACATCAAGGTCTAGGTTATTAACAGAGTAAGTTTCTGTTATCGAACCGCTGTACCAATGGGAATTTGTATATTGGATCTGATTTTTTTGGCATGTCTTTTATCTCCACCAGAAGCTGGTGCCAACACTTGTTGCTGAATTCATTACTCCCTGTACATCCCATTCTCACACAATCATTAATATTATCATGGGTAGTTGTATTCTGGGGCATGCCCTCAGCCCCTCTTTCTCACTGTTTGCAGATTCATGTGACTTCTGTATTGCTCATGAGCCCTCAATACTCATGTTATCACAAATCACCTCGCCACTCACTAATGAGGAGCTTTCTGATTGAATGAAAATTCAATCAGAAAGCTTCAGCTTACATTTTAGCTGAGTAGCATTTTTGATTAATCAGCACCTCCTATTTCTAGATCATGCTGCATAACAGAAATATTATAGTATATAATCCCAGCATTGACCCTCTGGAGATATCACTATAAACCTCCCTTTCTCAAGTCTGAAAAATAATTGTTCACCATCACTTTCTGCTTCCTATCACTCAGCCAGCTTTCTATTCATTCTGCCACTTCCCCTTTTATTCCATGGGCTTCAGCTTTGCTGACAAGCTTGTGACACTTGATTAAGTACATACACCACATTGCCTCCTTACCTGGCCCATGCTGGGGCCAGTATCTTGCTGAATTATGTGATGAGGGACTATAAATAGCTTGGAAGATTGAATGGAGAGAAGTGCTCATGTGAAGGGAGATTTGGAAAGTTCACGAGGCAATCATGGTAAACAGAGTGAGATAATATGGTAAACAGAGTGTGACCAGAATTGATGAAGAATACAAGTGTAAGTGTACGCCAGCAAATATGATCAGAATAAAAAAAATGGCTTTCAACTAACAGAGAGGGTGGGAGAAGATTTACAAATCCCAAGGTAAACCTTGAGGCAATAGAAAAGGTTATTAATGTAGGTGAAAGCTGAGTGGCACAGGGGTAGAGAAATAATATTAGAATTCCAGCTTCTACACCAGCTTCTACAGAAAATGCAGATGTGTGGAATAGAGGGTGATTTAGCTAATTGGATTAGGAATTGGCTGGCAGATAGAAGACAGAGGGTGGTGGTTGATGGGAGATATTCATCGTGGAGTTCGGTGACGAGTGGTGTGCCTCAGGGGTCTGTTTGGGGGCCCCTGCTGTTTGTAATTTTTATAAATGATCTGGATGAGGGTATTGAGGGATGGATCAGTAAATTTGCAGATGATACTAAAGTTGGTGGTGTGGTAGATAGTGAAGAGGGGTGTTTTAGTTTACAGAGTGACTTGGACAAGTTGCAGAGCTGGGCCGAGAGGTGGCAAATGGAGTTTAATGTGGCAAAGTGTGAGGTAATGCACTTTGGCAGGAACAATAAATGTGTAGAGTATAGGCTAATGGTAGGGCTCTTAATAGTGTTGAGGAACAGAAGGATCTTGGTGTATGTGTCAATAGATCCCTGAAAGTAGGCAGTCAAGTGGATAAAGTTGTTAAGAAGGCTTATGGAGTCTTAGCTTTTATTGGTAGGGGGATTGAATTTAGTAGCCGCAGCATCATGTTGCAGCTGTACAAAACTCTAGTGCGGCCGCACTTGGAGTATTGTGTGCAGTTCTGGTCCCCACATTATAAGAAAGATGTGGAGGCATTGGAGAGGGTACAGAGGAGGTTTACCAGGATGTTGCCTGGTATGGAGGCAGGTCCTATGAAGAGAGGTTGAAGGATTTGAGGTTGTTTTCGTTAGAAAGGAGGCGGCTAAGAGGGGATCTTATTGAAGCATATAAGATGATTAGAGTTTTAGATAGGGTGGACAGTGATAGCCTTTTTCCTAGGATGGAGAAAGCTAGCACGAGGGGACACAGCTTTAAATTAAGGGGTATGAGTTATAGGACGGATATCAGAGGTAGGTTCTTTACTCAAAGAGTGATTAGGGAGTGGAATGCCCTGCCTGCAGCTGTGTAGATGCGCCAAGTTTGGTGGCGTTTAAGAGGTTAGTTGATAAGTATATGGAAGAGAAGGGAATGGTTTAGTTTGGAGGGGCATTGCTTTTATTTTGGTCGGCACAACATCGAAGGCCGAAGGGCCTGTTCTGTGCTGTAATGTTCTATGTTCTATGTTCTATGAATATAATAATCAGCAAATAAGGTCCATGGAGGGAATATTAGTAAAAGAATAAAATCAAAGTCACTTTACCTGAATGTGTAATTCATCCACAATTGCATATCACTATACTGGCGCCCAAATTAAGAAAAATGGTTTAGTTCTAATCATCCTCAAAGTGACAAAGTTAGAAGGTGAGCAAGGCTGAAAAATAAATATTCCAGGATACATAATAATTTGAAAAGAAAGGCAGAATGGAAATGGAGCAGGAATAACTGTGACAATATAATATACTGATATTTGTAAGAGATGAATTTGGCTCAGGAAACAGAAGAAGTATGGTGAAGATAATATTAATAGTCAGAAAATGTTGATGTCTGTAGTTTTCTTGGCCTCCTAATATACTATACTATTGAACAGAACATTAAACAATATATTCTTGAAATATATTACAACAGCAATGTAATAATTGTGTGGGATTTCATCTTCATACAAACTGGACCAATCAATAAGCAAAAGATTTCTGGAAGGTGGATTGGCCATGCTAAATTGCCCCTTTGTGTTGGGGGACTAGCTCGATTAACTACATGGGCTTATGGAGATAGGGCCTGGGTGAGATTGTGGTCAGTGCAGACTTAATGGGCCAAATGGCCTCTCTCTGCACTGTAGGATTCTATGAATACCACACATGACTACTTGAATGAATGATAAGTTGTTGGATAAGAACCAGGTTGAAATTTGGTGAGGAAGGTGGAGTCAAGGCAAAGTGTTCATCCGTATGTTTACATATATCACTCACTACAACATGACTGTCAGGTTACTAATTGGGAAGTACATTCAAAGAAAGTTCAAGCAGTATGTGTTTAAAATGTGATCACTTTTCATCTTTGATAACTGCAGTAACTAACCAGGTGGTAAATGTTCAGTTTGTGGCAGGACCTTTTTGCACTCATTATGGGAGGGACTCTTGATGGGTGAGAAAGGTTTTCACTAGTCTGTGCACAACAGTTTCAGCTGTGATTAATGTAACAGCACATCAGCAAGATTAAACTGCATCACCCCACTAGTTAAATAACTCAGTGATAATGGTGTTACTGACAAATCCAAATCATCACCCTCAAACTACAACTGAGCCAGGGCAGATGTCAGGGGAACTGAAAGGTCAGCATGGATGAGCTTTGGAAACCTTGAATCCAAAGTCATCTTGGACACCCTCCACATACCAACAGCTCCAATGTTTCTCAGCAGGATCACTTTAGAATTTATCTTCTTTTGAGTGGAAGTCATTTCCTCTGGGTGGACTGTTCTGAACAAACAAGAACATCTGCTGAAGCTCACCATCATCTCACTCCCTGATTGAATTCTAAAGTAGTCGAGACAACCCAAGTTGCTGTTGTAAGCTGCTATGTTGAATCTTGCTTATATTACAGCTATGGCCTCCCAACACTCACTCACCCCTAAGGAAGAAATCTCATGATTATATATTACCCCACAGACAACTAATGCAACAAATTACAGAACAACTATTTCCTCATAAACTAATTCACTTAACAGTAAATACCTTACAACCCATTTCTACACTCCCATCAATTATGTCACCTCAAGCCTTTCACCCTTCCTGCTGCACATCTTCCCGTGTTTTACAAATTGTGTCGTCTGAGTATCCCTGAACTGATTTCCAGCCACAAGGCCTCTTTGTCACCTCCTAGATCCTTAAATTTGTACCCATCCTATTTCTTTGAACAGACGTCAGTTCTCACCATTTCTGCTCAGTGGGTAGTGTAAGACAGTGGTTAACAACAGTTTTCACTCATCCACTCCTCATCCCCAAGTCTGAGAATCTGTGTCCAGGAAAACCAATCACTCCTCTTTCATATCAAGGTGTGAAAACTGGCATTTGATTGGCTTTAGGTCTGGACCTCATTCCTTGTGGCAACCAAATCACTAAGGCAGAGTTCAGTACGATCTCCTCATCAGGTAGAAAGAACATGAAGAGACAATATAAAATGAGGTAAAATTCTTAAAGATTTGATTGCAGTTGTGCACAGATCATTGAAGATCACAGGACAGGTGGAGAAAGCAGATTGTAAAGAAAATGTCATTTTAGTCTTTATTAATGAGGCAAAGAGTTCAAGGGGAGGCAGTGACACAGCGGAATTGTCGCTGGACTAGCAATCCAAAAATTCAGGGTAATGCTCTGGAGAGTTCAAATGCTCGGGTTCAAATCCCACTATGACAGATGATGGAATTTGAATTCAATAAAAATCTGGTACATAGAGCATTACAGCGCAGTACAGGCCCTTCACCCCTCGATGTTGCACTGACCAGTGGAACCAATCTAATGATCCCTCTACTAAAAGTCTAATGATGACTATGAAACCATTGTTAATCATCTGGTTCATTTATGGAAGGAAATCTATTATATTTGACTCCAGATGCACAGCAATGTGATTGACTCTCAAATGCCCACTGAAATGGATGGAAGTTAAGGACTGGCAGTAATGCTGGCCCATCCAGTGATGCCCACATCCCATAAAAATGAAAAACAAGAGCAAGGAGGTTATGCTGAACCTATACAAGAGAGTAATCAAATCTCAGCTGGAATATTGTGTACAGTTCTAAGTGCCACACTATCAGAAGGATGTGAACACATTGGAGAGAGTGCAAAACAGATTTACAAAAAAATGATTTACAAGAGATGAGAAACTTTACTTATAAGATTAATTGGAGAAATTGGGTCTGTTCTCCTTAGAGACAAGAAAGGTAAGAGGAGATTTGATAGGAATGTTCATGAGGAGGCTGGGCAAAGTAGACAGGGAGAAACTGTTCCCACTCATAAAAGGATCAAGAATGAAAGGGCACAGATTTAAAGAGCTTTACAAAATTAACAAATGTGATATGAGAAAAACCTTTTCATACAGCGAGTGGCCACAGAACCTGAACATGATGGGTGAACAGCTTGTGGTTAACATCCAGCCAAGCTATGTGGATTAAAGTTAAGTAGTTGTTATGAATGCAGTTCTTATTGACAGCAATAACATGGGGTAGAATGAGGGATAAGATGCTATATTAGGAACTAGGAAAGGGACTAGCATGCAGATCCTAAAGGGAAGGGCCTTAAAAATCCTGGGCATTGGAAGGGCTTCTGAGGTCCATTGACTTACACAGGCTGGACACATTGCAACTAAATAGATCAATATGGAATTTGCTTGTGAGCTGCTTTATCAGTGTTGTTGGGGAGAGTTTAAACTAACTTGGCTGGGAGACAGGATGTAATGTTACAAACAAAGGATTAGGTATGAGACATAATGACAGAATGAGAGGTAATGAAATGATATCTAAAATAGTGTATACTGCAGGCATAAAACACTTCAAGCAATGGTAAATAAAGCTTGCAAACTCAGGCTCACTTAGAGGCAGGAATCTATGACGGAAAAGCTCCTAATTTTTCTAAAAGTGCTAGGGGAAGATCAGTTAGTGGGGTTAATTCCAGTAATATTTATATGACAGTGCTGGAGGGGATGTCATACAGGCGTCAGGAACAGAAACTAAGAAATTTTTGGTTAAAACTAAGAAATAAAAGAAGTACCATGCCATTACTGGGTATATTCTAAATGCCACCAACCTGTGTATAAAAAATAGGAGCAAGAGTTGAGCCTTTGGCCCTTTGAGCTGCTCCACCATTCAATAAGATCGTGGCTGATCTGGCTTTATCTCAGCTCCACTTTCCTGTCTCCGCCCATAACCTTCCACTTCTATTTAGGTCAAAAATCTGTCTAACTCAGCCTTGAATGTATTCACTGACCCCACCAACACTGCTGACTGGGATGCACAATCCCAAAGACGAATATACCTCTGAGAGATGTTCCTCTTTGTGTTCTCGAACTACATCCAGTGCAAGTGGGTACCTCCTTATATTAGGAAGCCAAAACAGCACATGGATATAGAGGAATACATTTTCAGGGAAAACAAAGAGATGTGCAAAACTTAGAGTAATAATAATGGAAGAGTCGTAGTTATCCCAATACATATTGGGAAAGTAACAGAGTGAAGAGCAAAGGAGAGGAAAAGTTTCCCAAGAGGTGAATTATCTACAGCAACTATTGTTCTGGGTAAACAAGAAAGGCTGCATTGCTCCATCCTGGGAATGAAGTGGGTCAAGAAAATAAAGTGTGTGTTGGAGAATATTTAGGCAATAATAATCATTATATCATTATGTTTGGTTATGGAAAAGGTCCTGGAGCAATTCAGAGCACCAATAGTAAACTAGAGAAAGTGAGAAGGTTCCAAATAAACTGGAATCAAAGCTTGGCAACAAAAGTCTAATTGGTGGCTACCTTTAAGCGGGTTCTATTGAAGTATATTCTCATGAGGCAAACAAAGCCAGATCTCGTAGGGTGAATAAAGAAACATCGAATAAGTTGGAACAGAAATTGGGTACGTATGATAGATGTCAGACGGATATAGAAACTTCAGACACGATATATAAAAGTAAATAAGCAGAATAAAGAGAGAGTATGAGCAGAGATTGGACACTAATGTCGATTGGAACCTAATAGTGAAATGGTATTAAGAAGCAGGATGGGCTGATTAGGGAACAAAAGTTAGGCATCAAGGTTGGAAGAATGACTAAGGAATCAAATGACTACTTTGTATCTTTCTTTACCAAGGAAGAAGATGCTGCCAAAGTCATAGAGAGAAAGGAGGCATTGGATAGCTGAAAATAGAACTTGCTAAGCTTGAGGACTGGAAGAAAATGAGGGTGGAAATTCTGGAGGCCCCAGTCATTAACTCCAGATCTTCCTGTAATAATTCTTGTTCAGCAGCAGCACCTTTATTTACAGGTAAAAGCTTTACAGAGGCTTGCAGCCAGGTTGCTGCAGTCAGCTCCCAAGATGGTTATAGAAGAGAAACAACTGCTGGCTAGGGTGAACCTTGAACGTGGTCCCTATTAGGTGTCCTGGACCATAGAACCTTTAAAGGGACAATCACTACACTTTCTTCGAGACAGAATTCTTTTTCAAGAATTGGGAATATTACACCCTTGTTCGAAAAGAGGATGCAAGGATAAGCCTGGCAACTACAAGTCAGTAGCTTGGTGGGAGTGTTTAGAGAAATGACCATTTAAGACAAAACTAACATTCACTTGGACAGATGTGGATGAATCAGAGAAAACTAACATGGATAAATAATGTTTAACTAACTTGATTTTTGTTTTGATGAGGTCACAGAGAATTGATGAGGTTAGTGTTTCCAAAGGGCAAATGACAGGCTGGCTAGCAAAATATACAAGCAGGGATAAGACTAAAAAGTCAACTGGGTGACAGGAAACAGTTGTTCAAACTGGAAGATGTGATGTAGTAGTGTTCCCCAAGGAGACTGTTAAAGACTGCTGCTGTCCTTGATGTTATAGGAACTATCTAGACCCTGGCATACAAAATACAGTTTCACAATGGTCAGATGACATACGACCTGTGTGAACTGTAAAGAGGACAGTGATAAACAGCAAAGGACATAGAGGACATAAGGTGTACAGAGAAGGGGAGAGAGAGAGAGGCAGAGTAGCATTATGTGTGTACAAATCATTGAACCATACTGACACATGGGCTTTACAAACAACGTACAAAAGCTCTCATTCAGTCTCAAATGAATCATTGTGTCAAATTCTGCATATCACATCTTAGGAAGGATTTCGAGAGGATGGTAAAATCCCTACAACGCAGAAGGAGGCCGTTCAGCCCATTGAATCTGCCTGACTCTCTGAAATAGCATCATATCTAGGCCCATCCTCCACTCCCAACTGTCCTCACTTGCCCCTACACCACACCCACCCTATCCCCATAATCCCACGTATTTACCATGGTCAATCTACCTAACCTGCTTATCTTTGGACTGTGGGAGGAAACTGGAGCACTCAGTGGAAACCCATACAGACATAGGGGGAGTGTACAAACTCCACATGGAAGTCAGAAATTGAACCTAGGTCTCTGGCTCTGTGAGGCAGCATTGCCAGTGTGTCATGTGCCATCCTGAATCAGAAAAGATTCATGAGAATGATTCCAGGGATGGGGACTTCAGTTACATTGATAAATTGAAGGAGTCAGGTTGTTCAACTTGGAGCAGGTTGAGATGCAATTTGATTGAGATTCCTGGGGCTTGTTCAGAGTATACAGGGACAACTTGGTGGAAGTAACGAGACCCAAGGGGCACCACTTTAAGGTGACTGACAAAACGTTATGTTGAGGATGTGATGTGGAATGCACTGCCTAAGGATGTGCTGCAGACAGATTCAATTGTGGCTTTCAAAAATGATTGGCCAAATTTGAGAAGAGAAATAATTTGCAGAGTGACAAAGGGAAGTATTGGGGTAACGGGATTAGTTGCTCTTGCAACGAGTTGGTGTAGAGACTGTAGGCCAAATGACCTCCTTTCTGCCATAGGGGAAGTGCCAATGTCTGGGCGCACCTTGACACTATAATTAGGCATGGGACAGTGTAAAGAGCTGGGGCATATGGGGGCGGGGGGCCTAGGGGACAGGTCCTGATTGTGTCAGGGCCTAGCGGGGGATGAATGGTGGGGGAAGAAGGGAGGCAGTCAGCCGGGAAGGAGGGGAGGAGATGGAGTGGTTTTTAATCCATAGATCTATAAACATGGACAGGGATCGAGGGTAGAGGTGGGAACATCGGGGTGGCGGCGCGGGCTCATTGGGCCGAAGGGCCTGTTTCCTGTGCTGTCTTTGTTCTTTGAGTGCAGTCAGCCTATTGGGTGGAGGGGTCAGCACTGTGGGAAGGTTCAGGACTGCAGGGGAGGTAACTGTCAAGGGAGGGGGGCATCAGAGTCGGGGAGCTGGAGATCAGCGCAGACCTGAAGGGGAGGGGAGGGCTAGCCTAGGAATGGTTGGGGGCCAGTGATGAAACCACGGGGCAATGGAAAGCTGGCATTGCGGGGGTCGCAGGGCTGGCCAGTGACAGAGTTGATCAGCAATTGGGAGCCATCAGTGTGAAGCCATTCACATGCACCAATAACAGCAGTGACAGATCGGCATATACGCAGTGGCGCACTCTGCACTACACTGCCGGCTCTCCAATGGGAATAGGCCCTGCCCCATGAAATTTAACAATGTTCATGTTGGTGGCCTCTGCAGTGTGGGAGGTTCTTCTCTGAACTCCCAATAAAAACAAAACCAAAGTGCTTTATTCCAGTTTTCACACAAATTCGACACTTGAAATTTTTTTTGGGAGAATTCAATCCTTGATGAATCTTCTTTTTATTGGGAACTGTAGGTTTTTTTTGATCCTCCAGTGCTTCCTCAGATAACAGAGACCCCACAGCACATCCCCTGTGACATGGCCATTTCTATCAGCCCCTCTAACATCAGTTAAATCTGTCTGTTTCTTTATATACCACAAGTCCTTGAAATGTAATGTTTTCCCCTTTGTGATCTGAAGACAGCCCTTATCTGGCTTGAGTGCCAGATACTGAGCAAGAGGCAAATCCAATCCTGTCACAGCTAAAAACAGACAAAAAATATTTGACATCTCTGTGCCTGTACCCTTTCCATATATAACCCACTCTGCCGTGCTCTCGAATTGACCTCTGAGTCCCTAATGAAGAGAAGGAATGCACTCCCCTTTATTTGACTGGAATCTGTGTTGACTGAGTTTGGCCTTACAAATACATTGTATTTTTAAACATAGAATTACATGGTGCCGAAATTAGTCATTTCAGAACACATGATCTGCCTCCCACCCTCCTTCACCTCACTCCAAAAACATATCCTCTCCTTTCTCTCTCCTGTGCTTATCTAACATCACTTTACATTATGATTGACCTGAGCTATTTTTATTGAGAATGAGCTCCACATTCTAACCCTTTGAGGTTTGTAAATTTCTCCTGAGGTTCCTATCGCATTTATTTGTAGCTTTATAAGCTCCTAGTTCTCCTCTCCTTCCACCCTACATTGCAAATAGTTTTCCTAAGTCCACCTCATAATTGTAAAGAGTTTGATCAGGTCAGTAACCTTTTGCAGAAATGAAGATCAGTCTTGCTTAATCTTCCCGGATGACTAATGCCAACTGATTTTTCCCATCTGAACATCGTTTTTCTAATTGTCCTTTGAGAATAGTTGTTTAATCAGATCATAGAATCCCCACAGTGCAAAAGGAGACCATTCGGCCCACTGAGCCTGCATCAACAACAATCCCACCCAAGCCCCGTCCCTGCAACCCCATGCCTTTACCCTGCTAATCCCCTTGATACTAAGGAGCAATTTAGCAGGGCCAATCCATCTACTTCTAGACTTGTGCACTTCTAGACAGTGGGAGGAAACCAGTGTACCAGGAGGAAACCCACACAGACACAGGGAGAATGCGCAACTCCACACAGACAATGACCCGAGGCTGGAATTGAACATGGGTCCTTGGCGCTGTAAGCCAGCAGTGTTAACCACTGTGCCACTGTGATCTCCATCTTCCTCTTCCTTCATAGTTAGCATTGTTTTTCTAACCATATAAAGTTCCTTAAGAATTTTTTTAAAAGGTCTCTATATTTAAATATCCAGCTCCCAGTCTCATTCCAAGTTATACCCTAAGCCAATGCCCTGTTAAAACATATCACCAACGTATCTGTTAATCTTCAAACGAGTTGCAGTCCAATGCATCAGAATGACTGTGGTCTAAAAGGACCAGGTGCCCCAGATCAGTTGTGGCTGGAATCCAGGCTGACTGAATTAGCTACTTTCCAGTGGACAGAAGCTGTTATTTTTCCAAGAAATAGAAAACATCTGACCCCTCTGACAGGGAAGGGAGTGTCAGAAAAATAGGAATGTCCTTGATTTGTTGTAAGACAGGTTTTCCACTCAGTGTCCTGCTGTTCCCTGGGCAGCTGCTGTGCTATTCTGAGCGACTGTCAGTTCCGAGAGGTTATTAACCAGCTCCAAAGTCAATGTGACCAACTCCTCATTCTCCTGTCTAATCAGGCAGACACACTTGGAATAGTACATGGGCCATCATGTCACGGGAGGTGTGATGTTTTCCAGATTAACACACATGCTGACAGAATCAGTGCTTCAATTCCTGCCAACTGATCCTGGAATCATTTCACAAGAGATTTCTGAAGCCAATTGTTACTTGGGGAGTAGGATAATGAGGGCAGGTGCAGCTGTTGTAGTCTGACATCTCTAATGATGAATGATGTCTGTAATTTATATAAAAAAGAATCTTTGCCTCTCAGTCCCATTCTACATCTTCAGGAGCAGAAGAAGAAGTAGGCCACACGACCTCTTGAGCCTGCTCTGTCATTGAATGAGATTGGAGTGTCTTCAAGATGGATAACAACTACATAGATAATGAGTGAATAGTTAAATAAGGTAGAGAGAGTAATATAAATGCTACCGTGCTCCACAATTCCTGTTTCCTAACTGCTGGGAAAACTTGCGCAAAGCCGCAGGATTCGTAAGCTGTGGACTGATTGGCCGTCTGAGAGCCATCCCTTTAAGGGGTAATAGAGGTCATAGCTAATCTGGTACGGACTTAATGCCCCTTCCCTTCCCATTCTCCTGAAACTTCTCAATCATTTACTGATCCAAATCTGTCTATTTGGTCTTGAATGAATCCAATAATATTGATGATGTGAAGATGCCGGCATTGGACTGAACACAAACAGTAAACAGAACTCCCACTCACCTGTTGAAGGAGCAGTTCTCCAAAAGCTTGTGGCTTGTACCACCGAATAAACCTGTTGGACTTTAACCTGGTGTTGTGAGACTTCTTACTGTTCAATAATATCCCCAGACAACAGGTTCACTCTCAGCACACAGTACCATTCTTGTTTGATCACAAGATTATTATTTTGTATATCAACTCCTGTTCGCTTCAGTTTTGTGAAGTCCATTTCTTCAGAAGAAAGCACTGATGGGAAGGGGGACAGACTGAGGGGGAAAATTGAGTGAACAGTGTGGGAGATTAGAATTCTCTCCACAACTGTTAGTGGAGCATATAAACTAGTTACAAACTAGTGTGGGAGTAGTATATGAAATAATTATAAACTACTGTGGAAACAGTATTTTAACTGTAGTTATGAGGTAGTGTGGGAGCAGTACATAAACTAGTTAAAAGCTACTGTGGGAACAACAAATAAACTAGACATAAACTAGTGTGGGAGCAGGATATAAACTAGTTACAAAATAGACTTCATCACAGCGTTGACCTTCTGATAATTAACACAGAATCATTGAGTACCATCAGGTTTGGGGACTAATACGATTGGCGAACAGCACTCACTTTGACTTGGTTCGATGATGTTGTCTTACAGCATTGCTTCCACTTCCTTCTGCACATGCTGCTTCAAGAGCATTAGGCCAATAAGGGTGTTGTTTTATGGAAACAACATTCCCTACATTAACCTCATTTACTATAGCATTAGTCCTCCCCATTCTATTTCTACATGGATCCTCATAGCACTGTAACAAGTCCTTCAATTTAGTTCTCTGCTCCTGAGACAGATTACTCACTGCCCTATTCGATTCCTTAAGGACTTCTTCATTGTTTAATTTGATTCCTCACTCTGAGTGACAGTCACTGGTCCCTGTTTCTCCAGTTCCCTTTCCCTGTCATAGAACATAGAACATTACAGCGCAGAACAGGCCCTTTGGCCTTCGATGTTGCGCCGACCAATTAAGAAAAAGCAATGACCCTCTAACCTAAACCATTCCCTTTTCATCCATAAACTTATCTACTAACCTCTTAAACGCCACCAAACTTGGCGCATCTACAACTGCAGCAGGCAGGGCATTCCATACCCTTACCACCTCTGGGTAAAGAACCTACCTCTGACATCCGTCCTATAACTACCACCCCTTAATTTAAAGCTATGTCCCCTCGTGCTAGCTTTCTCCATCCTAGGAAAAAGGCTATCACTGTCCACCCTATCTAAACCTCTAATCATCTTATATGTTTCAATAAGGTCTCCTCTTAGCCGCCTTCTTTCTAACGAAAACAACCTCAAATCCCTCAGCCTCTCTTCATAAGACCTGCCCTCCATACCAGGCAACATCCTGGTAAACCTCCTCTGTACCCTCTCCAATGCCTCCACATCTTTCTTATAATGCGGAGACCAGAACTGTACACAATACTCCAAGTGCGGCCGCACTAGAGTTTTGTACAGTTGCAACATGACGTTGCGGCTCCGAAATTCAATCCGCCCTACCAATAAAAGCTAAGACTCCGTATGCCTTCTTAACAACCTTATCGACTTGATTGCCAACTTTCAGGGATCTATGCACATATACACCAAGATCCCTCTGTTCTTCAACACTATTAAGAGTCCTACCATTAGCCCTATACTCTACACATTTGTTATTCCTGCCAAAGTGAATTACCTCACACTTTTCCGCATTAAACTCCATTTGCCACCTCTCGGCCCAGCTCTGCAACTTGTCCAAGTCTCTCTGCAAACTATAACACCCCTCTTCACTATCTACCACTCCTCCGACTTTGGTGTCATCCGCAAATTTACTAATCCATCCTTCAATACCCTCATCCAGATCATTTATAAAAATTACAAACAGCAGGGGCCCCAAAACAGATCCCTGAGATACACCACTTGTAACCAAACTCCATGATGAGTAATTTCCATCAACCACCACCCTCTGTCTTCTATCAGCTACCCAATTCCTAATCTAATTAGCTAAATCACCCTCAATCCCATACATCTGCATTTTCTGCAGAAGCCTTCCATGGGCCACCTTATCGAACGCCTTACTAAAGTCCATATGTACCACATCAACTGCCTTAGCCCCATCCACCTCTTTGGTCACTTTTTCAAAAACTCAATAAGGTTAGTAAGGCATGATCTACCCTTCACAAAACCATGCTGACTAATCCCAATCAATTCATTTCTCTCTAAATAACTATAAATCCTATCCCTAATAATTCTTTCCAATACTTTGCCCACAACAGAAGTAAGACTCACCGGCCTATAATTCCCAGGAAAGTCTCTATTCAACTTCTTGAACAATGGGACCACATTCGCTATCCTCCAGTCTTCCGGCACTATACCCATAACCAATGATGACCTGAAGATCAGAGCCAGAGGCTCTGCAATCGCCTCTCTCGCCTCCCAGAGAATCCTAGGGTAAATCCCGTCCGGCCCAGAGGACTTATCTAACTTCAAACCTTCAAGAATATCTAGCACATCCTCCTTATCTACTTCAATACTTTCCAGTTTGCAACCCTGTATGTGTGTAGTGTTCTCCACAACTACATTTACATCTCCCTATCTACATTTATATCATAGTACTGTCTTAGGATATTTTTTCTGTGTGGAATCTTTACTAGATAATCCATATGATTTAACTTCTCAATCTGATAGGGGCCATTAAACCAGGCTTTCAAGGAATCACCTACCATTGGTAATAGCACTAATACTTTATCCACTTAAGCAAATGAACAAATTTTAGATTTCTTATCTGCTTTTTCCATTCGATGCTGTGCCACCTTCAAATGTTGTCTAGCTAATCTGCCTGCTCTGTTTAATCCTTCTCTCACCGCAGATACATAACCCAAATGTGAGATCGCTGACTTTGGACCTACCATTTTATCTTTAATTAATTTTAGAGGCCCTCTTACTTCATGTCTGAATATCAATTCAAATGGAGTAAACTGAGTCGATAGCAAATAATATAAAGGGGTATATCTTTATCCCAATCATTTGGTAATCCTGGCAATAAATTTTAAACATGATCTTTAGATGCCATCTTCCTAATGCTTCCTGGATTCAGGATGGTACACACTCGATATCAAGTGCCTGATGCCTAAACTATCCCTGACCTTTTTGGATAATTTGGCAGGAAAATTGGACCTTTGATCTGACTAAATCTCTTTGGGTAACCCATAATAAGCAAAGAAAGTGAGAAACTCCTCCACAAACTTTATTGCCTTGATATTCCGTAAAGGAATTACCTGAGGAAACTAGGGAGACATATCCATTACAGTTAACAAATGCTTGGTTTTAGGGAGAGGACTTACACAATCAATTATAACTTGTGTAAAAGATTCTTTAAATGTGGGAATTGACATCAAAGGCACTGGTTTTATCACTGCCTGTGGCTTTCCTACCATCTGACACGTGTGACAAGTACAGCAAAATTCAACCACATCTTTATGTAATCCAGAACAATGAAATTGCTTCTTAGTCTGAGTGTTCCTCAGTTCTAAATTACCTTCTATCGGTAATTTGTGTGCTACACACAATACTTCCTGTCTGTATTCTTCTGGCAACACAATCTGGTGAACTTCTGCCCTTTATTCATCTGCACTAACCTGCCAAAGTCTCCATTTCCACCTTAAGATTTTATCAGAATATATTTCATTCTGGAATACAGTCTGATTCCTGTTCCGTATGAGTTTTATGATACAAATCTTTTATCATCTTATCTTTCTGTTGTAACTCCATTAATCTTTCAGAACTAAACATCTCTGCCTGATCCCATACCTCTTTGGGTTTTTCTTTTACCATTGCATCAGAGCGTCAGCTAACTGACCTCAACTTCTTCATCTGTCTCTTTTGTTCTCCCTTCCTGTTTTAACTAATCCTACTGGTCGAGCATTTTTTACCACATCCTTTTTCCCAGTGCCTTTCCTAAACAATCAGCACTGTGACATTTTGTGTCCCACATTATTACAGTGAAAACACCTGAGGTCTTTCACCTCTCTTCCACCCTCTTGGGTTTCTTTGTTCACAGGTGATCTACTTTTTGTTTGTCATTAAAAGATCTCCCTTTTTCCCAATTTCTATTCCTCACGAAATAAATTGCCATCGGAAGCTAGATTTTAATTTATGCACTAATATGTATTCATTTGCCATCTCTGCAGTTTTTCTTGCTGTTTCAACTTTTTGTTCTTCAACATGTGTTCTAATCACTTCCAGAAGAGAGCTTTTAAACTCCTGCAGCAGAATAATCTCTAATTGCCTCAAATGTTTTTTCTATCTTTAATGCTCTCACCTATCTATTGAAGTTACTTTGTTTAATTCTTTCAAACTCGCTGTATGCCTGACCTAGTTCCTTCTTTACATTTCTGAACCATTGTCTATATCCTTCTGGTACCCATTAATAAGCACTCAAAACAACCTCTTTACATTTTCATGCTTTCCTGACACCTCCTCTGACAGTGCTGCAAACATCTCAGTAGCCCTGTCACCAAACTGGTTTGAATTATTATCTACACCTTCTTTGGCCATTTTGCCTGTGTAGCCCAATTTCTAAAAGGAGATGAAAAAGGCTTCTATGTCCTTCTCATCAAATTCTGATAATATTTGGACAAATTTGTATATATTATTGTACTTATTGCATTGTATATTGTATATATATGTTGAGAGGAATAGATAGGGTGGACTCTCAGAGACTATTTCCCCTAGCCGAAATGGCCACTACAAGAGGACACAGATTTAAGGTGCAGGGAAGCAAATATAAAGGAAATGTCAGGGGTAGGTTTTTCACTCAGAGGGTGGTGAGTGAATGGAACCGACTGCCGTCGGAGGTTGTTGAAGCAAACTCACTGGGGTTTTTTAAGAGACTTCTGGGTGAGTATATGGAAAAGAATAGGATGGGGGGTTATAGATAGGTCTGTGGATTGGTAGATGTGATCGGCGCAACTCGTGGGCCGAAGAGTCTGTTTGTGCTGTATTGTTCTATGTTCTATATGCCTACCAGGCAGTTGGCTACAATGACCTTGCTCACTTTCACTTCCATCTTGTACTTTCACTTGTCATTTAAAGTCTTTCTGCTTCAACTTTCAATTTCATCTTTTCCAACTCAAACCATCTTTCCCTCTCTCTTTCCTTTTCTAACTTTTTAAGTTCACTTTCTAATTCCAATCATCTCATCTGCAATTTAATTTTTTCTAACTCCACTGCACTTGATTCTTTCTCTGATACACTTAAATGTTTGGCAATCTCCATTGCATTTCAGCTTTCCTACACTTGTGCCTGCCGCATAGTCTGTTTTAACCCTTATACGGTGGACAAGTAACTGTGAATAGACAACTGGTTAGTTCAATCAATATTTATTTAAGACACACAATTAATAATCATCCATCCAACCAACAATAACTTAATCTTACAGAAAATACTAGAGTTCAAATCCAATACAAGATCTTAACTTTATGTGACTGGTAAGTACCCAAGCAGGTATTGGCCTTTATCCGTGTGCTGCTCTTGGTCATCCTCTGCGTAGTCTGGTCCTTTGGTCTGGTTGAGCACCGCGGCTCAAGTCTTCCTTCCTTCTTGGGTGTGGTAGCTCTCCTCATGCTGGTCATCACTGGTGATGGTCTCTGTTATTGTAGCCTGTTCATGGGGTCAGAGAGAAAGAGATTCTGGTTGTGCAGCACTCTTTATATCCCGTTGGGTTTCACACTCCTTTTGGCCATTGCCAATCAATCAGGACTTGATTACCCTGATTGATAAAGTCCAATCAGGCGCTGCCACACCAATCTCTGGGTGTGTCTCCAGCAGCCATGTTTACAGGTGATGGGCACATGTAGAATACACACCTCCATCCCAAATAAGGGGTTACTGCGCTGCTATGTCTGGTAAACAATTCAGTTTGACCAAAAGTCTTTTTTGTCCTGGAGTTGACCCATCTCCTGTATCTTTACTCCTCTGGGTTGCAGCCTGTTTGTCTGTCTTTTAGGCTGCAGCCTGTGGTTTTAGTTTCTTGCCCAATTGTCCCAGAGTGCTTTACAAATCGCCATTTTAGATGGCCCATTTGGCCACATTATTATCCCTCCTTAAGACCAATTTTAGCCATTTCGCCAATTCTACAAGTGCCACCTTTTTCTGTCTTTGTAAACTTTCTTGGCAAAGCATCTTCAACCCCCAGAATCTCTTCAGCAATGTTAAGAACTATTTCCCCACTTTTGATTTAACCAGCTTAGTTAGAACATAGAACATTACAGCACAGAACAGGTCCTTCGGCCTTCGATGTTGCGCCAACCAATATAAAAAGCAATGCCCCTCCAAACTAAACCATTCCCTTCTCTTCCATATACTTATCAACTAACCTTTTAAACGCCACCAAACTTGGCGCATCTACAACTGCTGCAGGCAGGGCATTCCACTCCCGAACCACTGTGCACTAGTGCGGGAGCAGAATGTAAGCTAGTTAAGAACTAGTGTGGGAGCAATAAATAAACTAGATATAAACTAGTGTGGGAAGAGAATATCAAATAGTAATTAACTAGTGTGGAAGCAGTATGTGAACTAGTTATGAAGTAGTGTCGGAAGAGTATATAAACTAGTTGCGAACTAGAGTGGGATCAGTTTATAAACTACTCCTCAAATAGTTTGGGAATTGCATATAAACTAGTTATAAACAAGGTTAGGAGTAGTCTACAAACTAATTACAAATTCGTTTTGGAGCAGAATATAAGCTAGTTTTAAACTAGTGAAGTAGTATATAAACCAGTTATAATCTAGTGTTAGTGCAATATATCAACTAGCTATGAACTAGTGTGGGAGCATATATAAATTATTTATAAACTGATGCATGTGCAGTATATAAACTACTTATAAACTAGGGTAGGAGCAATATATAAGCTAGTTTTTAACTAGCATGGGATCAATATAAAAACTAGTTACAAATTGTGTGGAAGCCGTACATAAACCAGTTATAAACTAGGGTTGGAGCAGTATATCAACTCATTATGAACTAGTATGGGAGCATATATATGTTTATAAACTGGTGCAGTATATAAACTAGTTATAAACTAGTGTGGGAGCATTAAACTAGTTATTAACTAGTTCAGAAGCAATATATAAACTAGTTATAAACTAGTATGGGAGCAGTTTATAAACTAATTATGAACTAATACGGGCGTAGTGTATAAATACAGTGGCATAGTGATCAACATTGCTACCTTTCCAGGGGCCCAGGTTCAATTCTTGGCTTGAGGCACTGTCTGTGTGGTGATCATAGCTGAGCACCTCCCTCTCCAACGTGCATCCTGAGGGGGGCACACCAAGATTCACAAACAGGTCTCGTAAGATTAAGAACACTTAGGGTTAAGGGGGCATAGATGAAGGGGCTGCAATAGTTAGGTTAAGGACACTAGGTGATCAATATAATCACATACATTAGTTATATTGCACAGTTAATATTACTCCTCATATTATTGCATTGTTACTTTCACCAATAAATGTTATTGCACCTCACAGCTGCGACTAATCTGTAATTCTCTCCCCATAAGGCTGACTATACCCTGACCACATACACAGAGAAGCAGAGTTGTGCTGCATGATAGAGGCCCTTCAGCCCACCAAGAATGCACTCCTCAGTTTCCAGCATCTCTGCCAGTCCTCTGCCTGAACTCCAAGTGCTCATCCCAAGCAGGCTCAGCAGTCAGGGCCCTGTCAGTCCACAGTGACTGAAGGCCTTGCCCTGGCATCCCAGCACCCACCAAAATACTGGGTCAAACCCCGCTCCACCGACTTCACTTCCAGGCCATTGCTCCACGTGCTTGTGTTTGCAACACTCACTCAAATGTGGGCCCAGGTGCTAGTGTGTAGTCAGAGAACAGGTAGAAATCAGGTTTGTGTGGCACCACGGCAGCATCTTATTTTGCTGCATAGTAAGTCATCATCACCCTCCTGTCTGCCCCTAAAATCTCGCTCGTACAAACAACCCAGGCTCATCCCTCTGGTTTGATGTCAATGGAACCCATGTTGAGGGGTGGGAGGATGAGGTGAAGGAGGCTGCTACAGCTCTCCAGGAGTGGTGAGTGAGTAGGTGCGACTTTTAGGCTCTCCCTCCGTTTTCATCATCTTAATCGACCAGCACAGCGGGGCAGAAAGTTCACGCTCAGCCAGCATAAAAGACTCGTAGACATCGAGTGTAACAGTGAGAGTCGTAGAGATCGAGTGCAACAGTGAGAGTCGTAGAGATCGAGTGTAACAGTGAGAGTCGTAGAGATCGAGTGTAACAGTGAGAGTCGTAGAGATCGAGTGTAAAAGTGAGTGTCAAAGAACAAAGAACAAAACAGCACAGGAAACAGGCCCTTTGGCCCAATGAGCCCACGCCGCCACTGCAATGTTCCCACCTCTCCCCGCAATCCCTGTCCATGTTTATAGATCTATGGATTAAAAACCAAATTTGAGACAATTTAGGGAGAATTTGTTTTGCCAATTAGCCTAAGAGCACATCTTTGGGATGTGGGAGGAAACCGGAGAGCCCGGAGAAAACCCACGCAAGCACGGGGAGAATGCGCAAACTCCCACAGACACAGGCCCAAATCCATGTATCTGCACAGCACAGCGATAGTCACTGAGCTGTCGTGTTGCCCATCAAATGGTCCAGGTCAAGCGTACACTAACGACGTGAAGCACTAGGATACTCTCAAAAAAATCCAAGAGCAGCCCTCTCACGACCCATCGCGTGTATGCCCCTTGTTAGACAACAAGGTGGACCAAAGCACCTGTAGGATAAAAACAAGTACATCAATATCATCATCTATTTACACACTTCCAGGGACTCCCAAGGCTCATGATCCCTATTTTAAATCAGTTTTCTATACCCCTCCATTCCCATTCTGTTCATGTGCCCATCTAAGTATTTCTTAAATAACTCCAGAGTACTGCCTCCACCACTTTACTTGGCAGCGCATTCCATACCCCCACCACCCTCTGTGTGGAAAAAACTCCCTCTAGCATCCAAATTATACCTTACCCCCCTCACCCTAAGCCCGTGACCCCTTGTGCTATTCGAGTCCATCCTAGGGAAAAGCTTAACCCTGTTTACTCTATCTATCCCCTTCAAAATCTTGTGCACCTCTATCAGATCTGCTCTAAGTCTATGTCTTTGAAAGGAAAACAGTTGCAATTTCCCTAACCTCTCCTCGTAACTCAGACCTTCCATACCAGGCAGCACCCTGGTAAACATCCTCTGCACTCTCTCCAGAGTCTCCACGTCCTTCCGGTAGTAAGGCGATCAGAACTGGACGCAGTATTCCAAATGAGGTCTAACCAGCATTTTATACAACTGCAACATTAAAGGCCAGCTCTTGTACTCTATACCCCTTCCTATAAAGGCTAACATACTATATGCTTTCTTCACAACCTTCTCCACTTGCTCTGCCACTTCAGAGACTTGTTCACCTGTACCCCCAGGTCCCTCTGCGTTTCTATACTCTTAATAGGTCTACCCTTTATCATATACCTCCCCCTTACATTCTTTCTCCCGAAATGTATCACCTCACATTTATCAGGATTGAATTCCATCTGCCATCTATCTGCCCAAGCTACCAGCCTATCTATGTTCTGCTGCATCGCCTGACAATGCTCCTCACTATCCGCAAGTCCAGCCATCTTTGTATCGTCTGCAAATTTGCTGATCACTCCACTTACTCCTTCTTCCAAGTCATGTATATATATTATAAATAGAAGAGGTCCCAGTACCGAGCCCTGCGGCACACCACTAGTGACCAACCTCCAGCTAGAGCAACACCCTTCCACTATTACTCTCTGTCTCCTATTACCAAGCCAGTTACTTATCCATCTAGCTACCTGTCCTTGTATCCCATTTGACTTGACCTTCTCGACTAACCTCCCATGAGGGACTTTGTCAAACGCCTTACTAAAATCCAAATAGACAACATCAACGGCTCGCCCTTCGTCCACTGATTTCGTCACCTCCTCAAAAAATTCTACCAGATTTATAAGGCACGACCTCCCCTTAACAAATCCATGCTGCGTATCCCTAATCAGATTGCCAAGCTCTAAGTGCCTATACATCCTATCTCTAAGAATCCCCTCCAACAGCTTCCCTACCACTGACGTCAAACTCACCGGCCTATAATTTCCAGGGTTATCCCTACTACCTTTTTAAACAATGGTACAACATTAGCTATTCTCCAGTCCTCTGGGACCTCACCTGTGTCCAAAGAAGAGACAAAGATTTGCGTCAGAGGCCCAGCAATTTCACCTCGCACCTCCCTAAGCAGCCTGGGATAAATGCCATCAGGCCCAGGAGATTTATCAGTTTTAATGCTACCTAGAAGCTCTAACACTTCCTCCCTCGGTATGGATATTTCCCTCAACTGGTCCACAGTTCCCTCAGAGACAGGAGCTGTCAACAAGCCCCTCTCCTTCGTGAATACCGACGCAAAGTATTCATTCAGGATCTCAGCCATTCCCTCGGCCTCTAAGCACAGTTCCCCTCCTTTGTCCCTAAGAAGTCCGATTTTTTCTCTAACCACCCTTTTATTCCTAACATAGGAGTAAAAAGCCTTTGGATTTTCCTTAATCCTATCCGCCAAAATCATTTCATGCCCCCTTTTTGCCCTTCTAACTCCCCATTTGAGGTCCCTCCTACTCTCTCTATATTCTTCCAACGCTGTCTCCGTTCCCAGCCGCTTTGACCTATCATACGCCTCTCTTTTCTTCCTAACTAAGTCCTCAATATCCCTAGTAATCCACGGCTCTCTAATCCTACCTTTCCCATCTTTCCTCTTGGCCGGCACATATTTATCTTGCAACATTTTCAGTATTCCCTTGAAAGAGTCCCACATGCCTAGCGTGGACTTATCCTCGAACAACCATTCCCAATCAGTTTCCCTAAGTTCCTGCCTAATCCGACCGTAGTTAGCCTTCCCCCAATTCAGCACCCTGCCCCTAGGGCAACAAGCATTCTTTTCCATCTGTATCCTAAAGTAGACAGAATTGTGGTCACTGTTAGCCACATGTTCCCCTATTACAACATCAACCACCTGCCCCTGGCTCATTACTCAGAACTAAATCCAATATAGCCCCTTCTCTAGTCGGGTTAGCCACATACTGTTCCAACGATCCTTCCAGTACACATTTTACAAATTCCTGCCCATCCAAACCCCCAGCTCTAAGTACTTTCCAATCCACCCTGGGGAGATTAAAATCTCCCACTGTAACGACTCTGTTCTTTCTGCACCTATCCAAAATGTCTTTACATATGCCTTCTTCAACTGCCCGTGGGCTGTTGGGTGGCCTATAATACACCCCTAGCATAGTAATTGCCCCCTTTCTATTCCTCACCTCCACCCACAGCGACTCCACTCCTAACTCCTCTGTATTGTCCTCCCTCTGCACTGCCGTGATGCTCTCCTTAACTAACAACGCCACTCCTCCACCTCTTCTGGACCCTCCTCTGTCACGCCTGAAACACTTATACCCAGGAATGTTCAGTTGCCACTGCTCCCCTTCCTTTAACCACGTCTCAGTCACTGCAACCACATCCAAGTTCCTCACAAGCATTAAGGCCCTAAGTTCATCCGTTTTTCCCGTTACGCTCCTCGCATTGAAACAGACACACTCCAGACCTCCAAGACCACTCGGAACCTCCTTCTCCCCGGTACATCTCTTCTCGTCCAAGCTTACTCTATCTCCCATCTCGCTCTCTACCGAGCTATCGGTCTCAGCCCCTCCCCCCCTCCATATTAGTTTAAATCCTGCTGAAACACTCCAGCTAACCTCCCAGCTAAGATATTCACACCCTTCCCATTCAAGTGTTTCCCAGTCGTAAGAGATCGAGTGCAAAAGTGAGAGTCGTAGAGATCGAGTGCAAAAGTGAGAGTCGAAGAGATCGAGTGCAAAAGTGAGAGTCGAAGAGATCGAGTGCAAAAGAGAATTGTAGAGATCGAATATAAGAGAAAGTTGTAAAGATCGAGTGTAAAAAAGTGAGTTGTAGAGATTGAGTGTAAAAGAGACAGGAAGGAAGATAGAATGTAAAATAAATACCCAGAGAAAAGAGTAAGAGCAGGTCAGAGAAGGAATGTTTGTGACTGGAGGGGGAATTTCAGATCAGTCCTCTGGTCAGGGGCTGAACTAGAATACAGTATGGCTGGTATATATGGATGTGAACAGGCCTGGGCTTTGCTGTCACAGCCCCATTGACATATAGCTTACTATTCTGGAGGGGGTGGTGCAGGATTGAGGGTTGGTGTCTCAAGAGTAGGAGGGACAGGGAGTGAAGGTTCAAAGGGATTGTCAGGGATGAAGAGGGACATCAATGAGACAAAGGCACAGGGACAAGGATTTATTGCAACGTTAAAGTTACTGTACAGTGCTATAAATACATGTAATATTGAAATATTTACACCAAAACTCAGTATCCTACATCAGCAAGCATCAAACACAAAAATAAAAACCCTTCTGGCCAAACTAGATCCAAGCACCAAACAGAAAAAAACACAGCATACAGCAGCAGAAGCAACTGGCAGCAAACTCCAGTCCTGAAGTGCAACGTCCAGGTCTAATCAGACACTCAGACAAGGCTCACTTTCATAATGTATACTCACTATTTCATTGCCCCTCAGCTGACTCCTAAAAAGTATTACTGATGGGGATAAGTGACTTGAGGGGTGTGGAGGAGAGATACCAATAAGGAAAGCAATAGCATAAACAAGTCACTGGCATTTGGCCCAGTGTAAGGATAGGATTACTCCTCTATTCCTCTAGATATAGGGACAGGATTACTACTCCATTCTTCTGGGTACAGGGGGAGGATTACTCCTCTATTACTCTGGTCATAGGGAGAGGATTACTCTTCTAATACTCAGGGAAATGGGAGAGGATTAGTCCTCTCTTACTCTGGATACAAGGAGAAGATTACTTCTCTTACCCTGAGTACGGGGAGAAGATTACTCCTGTGTTATCTTGGATATTGGAAGATTACTCCTCTATTACCCTGGATACTGGGACAGGTTACTCCTCTATTATTGGGTACAAAGAGAGCATTACTCTACTGTTACTTCGGGTACAGAGAGAGGATTACTCCTTTGTTACACTGGGTAGGAGGAGAGGATTACTCCTCTATTAATCTGGGTACAAGGAGAGGATTAGTCCTCTTTCACTCTCAGTGCTGAGAGAGGATTACTCCTCTATTACTGTGGTTACTGGGGGAGGATTTCTTTTCTGTTACATTGAGTACTTGGACAGGACTGCTCCTCTGTTACTCTAGGTACAAAGAGAGGATTAGTCCTCTATTACTCTGGGTACTGGGAGAGAATTACTCCTCTATTAGCCTATGATTTGAGTTGTTTCTGGGCTTTTGCATTGGACAAAGCTGTGCATTGAGTTGTTATTTGCAAATCCTGTGACCTATACTGTTTGAACAGCAAGGGCTAGCGGTCGGGATGTTATAGACATGGGGCTGTATGGTAAACATTGGGTGCAGTATCACATTCGAAATGGTGGGGGTGTGAGAAGTGGATAGTGTTCCAAAGATGAGTAGATTCGGAACCTTTTTTGTTGCTTTGTAACCAAGAGACCCTGTATGAATATGCAACTATTTGAGAGTTGGGTACCGTCATTTTGTTGTGGGGATGGCGTTATCAGGCAGTTTGTGTCTCCCACCATTACTAGGAAGCACACAGCCTTTTCCTGTCATTCATGGACAGAGTGCTGACTGGCTACTCTCTGTCTCTTTAACCCAATGGTTCAATCAGTGAATGGCCAAGACAGTCTGCTCCTTAGAAACCCCAACAATATTAGAGACAGCAACCATTATGCACGAAGCACTCACTGAGCTGGCTAGGAGGTCACACGTCAACCAGGTGATTGTCACAGAGTCAGGATAATTCAGAAGGTCAAAGGGCCCTGGAACAGTCCCTCTGATCCTGTGCCTCCACAACTCCTGTATCAGGCCTGCAGTTATACAGGCAGGATAGCGTGAAGCACAAGCACTGGCATGGTGCTGTGAGCTCTATCTGTCCAAGGGATATTGTCAGCCCATGGTGGATCAAAGCTGGAACAGGTTCAGGATGGTTGGCTCAACTCTGACTGATGTGACAACAAAGAATATTAGAAAACACAGACATGACATGACACCTCAACTCTTTATAGTGAACACGAGTGATACAGCAACAGTTTGCGGCTAGTCTATACATCAAAATGGGTCGCACTTCTCAGGAATATATGCAAGCAACTCCAGTGGATGGTTACCCCTTGATGGAAAATCCAGTGGAAGTTTGTTCTTCAGTGAGTTAATTCAGTGGAAGATTGCTCTTGCGGTCAGGTACAGAGGAAGATTCTCTGATGGAAAATCCAGTGGAAGATTGTTCTTCAATGGATGAATCCAGTGTGGAAGCAGCTCATGAAGCTGCAGATTTAGTGAATTCAATGAAACAGTAACTAAGCAGTTAATTCCCAGAGGTTCCAGTGAGAAGCAATCCCCTCTGGGTCCACTTAAAGCAATCACTGTGCTTGGTGATCCTGACTGGATGAAGGGACAGTGGCTTCACTGGGTATTGAAATGGCCCCATCAGTTTTCAGATTGTAAATCTGAATGTGGAACAGTGAAGAAAAGTAGTCTTAAATGGGCAAATTATTCAGTGTAGTCATTCTCAGTGGGCAGAAACACAGTGAATCCAGTGCACGGGCAGTCCTCAAAGAACAGGTTTGCAGTAAATCTAATGTGGGACTATTGTTGAAGATTGCATTTGAAGTGGATTTGGTCATTTCACTTTACAAGCCTTGAGCGAATGCAGTTTGGGAGTAATCACGAGTAAGTCAGCAGTCAATACTTATGATGAACTCTGCCGGCTCAACTGAGTGGCAGCACATAGGAACTCTAGCATCATACAGGAGAAAATAACACACAGTGTTGTGTGTTAGGATGTGGGCATTGTGTGTAATTACAGTGCTGTATTAGGGTGTAGGGGTTGGGATTGTATGTAATTATGTGTTAGGATCTTGGTGTTGGGGTTGTGCACTTGCAGTATTGGGTAGGGACTGTGCGTAATTGCAGTATTGTGTGTAAGGATGTGGGGGCTGTGTAGAATTGCAGTGCCGGGTGTTAGGGTGTAGGAATTGTGTGTAATTACAGTGCTGTGTATTAGGATGTGGGGACTGTATATAATTACAGTGCTGTGTGTGTGGATGAGCGGAGTTGTGTGTAATTACAGTGCTGTGTGTTAGGATGTGGGGACTGTATATAATTACAGTGCTGTGTGTGTGGATGAGCGGAGTTGTGTGTAATTACAGTGCTGTGTGTTAGGATGTGGGGACTGTATATAATTACAGTGCTGTGTGTGTGGATGAGCAGAGTTGTGTGTAATTACAGTGCGTGAGAGAGGATGGGGGGTTATGTATAATTATAGTGTTGTGTGAGAGTATGTAGGAGTTGTGTGAATACTGTATGTTAGGATGTAAGGATTGTGTATTCAGGTGTGAGGGTTGTGTATAATTACAATACTGTGTGTTAGGATGTGAGGGTTCTGTGGAAAATCTATTGTGCATTAGGATGTTGGAGTTGGGATTGTGTGGAATTACAGTGTTGGTGTTAGGATGTGGGGGTTGTGGTAATCTGTTAAGATGATGTCTCACCGCGCCGGTGTCACCTTGTTGTTCTTGGTCTCCATTTCCTTCCCTCGAACTGCAGCCATGTAGGAGAAGAGACACAGCACAGAGTAGCAAATCTCATGGGCCTAAAGAGGAGGAGGAGGAGGAAGTGTAGTTAACACCAGCACAAAGCAAATCTTCAGCACATTCTGGAAATTTTCCACCCACTTGTTCAGAATTAAATTGTCCTGCTGTTTGTTTTTAGAATGTTCTGTTTCTATCCTAGCATGCATGGATTTACCCTGTAGGTTACGGGTGCAGTGTTGTAGCATTGCTGTCAGTGCAGGTGATCACATCCATTGAGTCTACAGCACAGCAAGAGGCCGTTCAGCCCAGCTGGGTCATGCCAATATTTCTGTTCAACATGAACTCTCTTTCCATCCCCCTCTTCACCTATTCTTCCATTTCTTTTTCCCTTGTGTGTTTATCCAGCTGCCCCTTAAATACATCTTCATTATGTGCTTCACCACTCCATGACAATGAGTTCCATGCTCCCATCACTCTCTGGATAAAAATGTTTCTCCTGAATTCCTGACTGAATTTTGTTGCTGACTGTTTGATATTTGGGATCTCCAGCTGGTCTCCTCTGAGTGGAGGCGTATCCTCCAGCTGGACTCTACCAGGTACCATCATCTTAAGATATCTATCAGTTATTCCTTAGCTTTCCCTTTTGACAGACATCTGTTGGCTCAGCCTGTGAATGATTTGATCTACACCACCTTCCACTTTCAATTCTTGATATCCAAGTACAAGGCCATTTCCTTTTCCAATTCCAAAATCTCAGATCAGTCATGCAATTAGTGAGAAACAGTAGTCTTAGCATTATGGAACTTCATTGCCTACATTTGCCAGTCTGGGCAATCATTTATTTATCGCCCATTTAGTCAATGCTGGTTCTCTGGAAAACATTCCGGTCAGTCCTATTCTCTCACTTGATCCCTTATCTCTCTCAAGTGACCACTTAATTTCCTTTTGAAATCACAGCTCATCTCCATTTCCAGCCTCATGGACACTGAGTTCCTATTCTTCCACTCTGTGTCAAAGACTTTGTCCTCACATTTCTCTAGAATGTCTTCCCAAAATCTTAAATGTGTCTCTTGGTCCTTACACCATCAGCTAAAGGGAAGAGGTTTTCTTGTCAAACTTTGTCTTTCTGATGTCCTTTCAACACAATATTTTAGTTGTGACCTAACCAGTGTTCTATAAATGTTCAGCATAACCTCCCTGTTTCTGCATTTAACATCTCTTTAATGACAGCCAAGATCCCATATGCTTCACTAAGCATATGTTCTGTCACCTTCGGAGATCAGTACACATGAACCCCTAGGACCCTGTTCCTAGACAGTCTTTAAAACTGTCTCATGTTACCTCTCCCTATCTGTCTTGCCAAAATGCCTCCCTCACATTCCTCTAGTAAACTGCATCTACCACTTGTCTGCCCATTATGCTAACTTGCTTATATCTATTAGTCAAATTCTATCATCCTCACCATTTGCAATTTCTCTAAGTTTGCTGTCATTGGTAAATTTTGAAATTCTATTTTGCATTCCAGCATTCAAGACAGCCATCCTTCATTTTGGAAATCTGCCATGTACTTCAATTTACTGCCCAGAAGTCATTTTTCTGGATTCAATTCGATACTGGCCCATTCTCTCCATAAACCCCAATTTTATTAATCAAGCGTATGTGGCACTTACTTAAATACTTTCTTAAAACTAAAATAGACAACATCCACTGTATTCCCTTTCCATTACTTCATCAAAAATTCTATTAGTCAAAACTAATCTGTCTTTAACAAATCTCCTTTTAATTGACCCAAACCTCTCCAAAATGCGCGTTAATTTTTTAAATCTGATTTTCGATTCCAAAACTCACTAGGCTGTAGCTTTTAGGACTGTTCTTGCACCCTCCCACATTTGCCACTCTGCAATCCTCTGTCTAATGGCTAAGGAAAATTGAAGGATTAAGGCAAGCCTTCCACTATCTCCATTCGCCATTCCTTTATCATCCTGGGAGGAACACCATCTGGAGCAGGTGACTTAAAACATAGAACTTACAGCGCAGAACAGGCCCTTCAGCCTTCGATGTTGCGCCGACCAATTAAGAAAAAGCAATGACCCTCTAACCTAAACCATTCCCTTTTCATCCATAAACTTATCTACTAACCTCTTAAACGCCACCAAACTTGGCGCATCTACAACTGCAGCAGGCAGGGCATTCCATACCCTTACCACCCTCTGGGTAAAGAACCTACATCTGACATCCGTCCTATAACTACCACCCCTTAATTTAAAGCTATGTCCCCTCGTGCTAGCTTTCTCCATCCTAGGAAAAAGGCTATCACTGTCCACCCTATCTAAACCTCTAATCATCTTATATGTTTCAATAAGGACTTATCAACCCCAAGTATAGCCAACCTTTCCAATAACCCACATGCCCTTCCAATTTCACAATATTTCTCCTTAAAGATTATCCATTGCACTGTTACTTATGCTGAGAGTCTCTGGCTCTATTTTACCTTGGCTACATCACCTCTTATCGTATTAAAATTAGCCCTCTTCCAATTTCGAAGCTCTATAACAGATTATTTCTTGTTCTTCTCTATAACTAATCTAATCCTTATGATATTACGATTGCTCTGACCCAAGTATTTCCCCCATTGACACTTAATCTATTTATCCCCCTCATTCTCCAACACCAGATACCAAATCTTTCCTTTGTAACTGGGCTGATAACATTCACGTCAAGTAAATTCTCCCGAACATATTTAGAAATTTTTCTTCCTCCTTACTTTAACAGTATCCCAATTAATATTCGGGTCATTAAATTTCCCAGTATTATCCTTCTATTGTTCTTAAGCATCTCTCTGATTCTCTGCAAATTTGTTCCTCTACTCCACTCTACCTCTTTCTCACTATCTAGAGGCTCAAAAACTACCCAAGCACTCTTTTTGCTTCTCAACTCTAACCACTTTTCTCAAACCTAGTTTGATGCTTTTAACCAGTTTGCTATCTATTCTGCTATCTGTCCATATGCCCTGACCTTAGTCAAGAATCTGTCACGCAGCATTTGTTGAATGCTTTTTGAAAATCCAGCTACATTTCATCCATTGCTTTAGCATTTCTGTTAAATATTCAAAAAATAAACTAAAATTGACCAAACGTTGATTCCATGATCAATTAAGTGCAGACAGTTCTTAATTAGACCTTTGGTTTCTAGATGTTCATCTATCACACCTTCCAGTAATTGAACATAATCATTCCTACAACCTGCTCTAAATATAGGAATTCTAATCGTTGTCCCCAAGGGTTCAATCACTGAAGCATTACAGAGGTTAAAGACTCACCCTACAATCACCCTTCCCGTGACAGAGACTGATTTCACTGTTCGACTTGACGATAATCACATTTTATACTAGGATCCAGTAACATGATGACGCAGTTTGTTCATCTAAATTACAATAATGCAGCATAAGACCTCACAAACCCACTACAGGGCACAACCCCCATATACCACACTAGGACACAGGGCACGGTCACATA
Organism: Sphyrna mokarran; assembly: GCA_024679065.1. NCBI lineage: Eukaryota > Metazoa > Chordata > Chondrichthyes > Carcharhiniformes > Carcharhinidae > Sphyrna > Sphyrna mokarran. The sequence continues at coordinate 62,284,859 of JAGIQG010000008.1, read as the reverse complement.
TACCACATTAGGGCATGGAGCACAACCTCATATAGCACACCAGGACAGAGGGCACAAACCCATATACCATCAGAGAATGGGGCACAACCCCATATACCACATCAAGGTGTGGGTCACGACCCCATAAAACATCAAGGCATGGGGCATGATCCCATACATGACACCAAGACACAGGCATGACTCCAAAAACCACATCAGGAATGGAGTGTGACTCCATATTCCTCGCCAGGACATAGGCACAATTCCATGTACTAACCGGGACACAAGGCATGACCCAATATACCACACTGGGACACAACTCTGTATACCACTGGGGCACAGGGCAAGCCTCATATAGAAACATAAAAAATAGAGGCAGGAGGGGGCCATTTGGTCCTTTGAGTCTGCGCTACCATTTATTACGATCATGGCTAATGATCCAACTCAATAACCTAATCCTGCGCTTAAATAAGTTAAATGCCCATAGTGTTATGGGTAAGATGCTGGCATGGAAAGAGGACTGGCTGACTGGCAGAAGACAGAGAATGCGGATAAAGGGGTCTTTTTCAGATTGCAACTGGTGACTAGTGGTGTGCCTCAGGAGTCAGTGCTGGGACCACAACTTTTCAGTTATCAATCAAGAATCTATCTGTCTCTGTCTTAAAGACACTCAATAGCCTGGTCTCCACAGCCTTCTGCGGCAAAGAATTCCACAGATTCACCACTCTTTGGTTGAAGAAATTCCTCATCTCTGTTTTAAAGGATTGTCCACTTTAGCCTGAGGTTGTGCCCTCTGGTTCTACTTTTTCCTATTAGTGGGAACATTTTCTCCCTGTCCACTCTATCTAGGCCTCTCAGTATCCAGAAGTTTCAGTAAGATCCCCCCTCATCCTTCTAAACTCTGAGTACAGATCCAGATTCGGAGGAAGGAACTAAAGGCACTGTTGCTAAGTTTGCAGATCATACAAAGTTATGTAGAGGGACAGGTAGTACTGAGGAAACGGGGGACTGCAAAAGGACTTGGACAGGTTAGGAGAGTGGGCAAAGAAGTGGCAGATGGAATACATGTGGAACAGAGCAAGATTATGCACTTTGGAAGGAGGAATGGAGGCATAAATTATTTTCTAAATGGGAAAATGCTTAAGAAATCAGAAACACAAAGGGACTTGGGAGTCATTGTTCAGTATTCTCTCAAAGTTAACGTGCAGGTTCAATTGGCACTTAGGAAGGCAAACGCAGTGTTAGCATTCATGCCGAGAAGGCTAGAATACAAGAGCAGGGATCAACTTCTGAGGCTGTATAAGCCTGTGGTCAGACCCCATTTGGAGTGCCTAATATCTAAGGAAGGATGTGCTGGCCTTGGAAAGGGTCTAGATGTTCAAAGAATGAAGAGCTTGTCATATGAGGAATGGTTGAGGACTCTGGGTCTGCACCCGTTGGAGTTTAGAAGCATGAGGGGGGATCTTATTGAAATTCACGGGTACCTGTGAGGCCTGGATAGAGTGGATGTGGAGAGGATGTTTCCACTAGAACCAGAGAGCACAATTTCAGGTTAAAGGAACAATCCTTTGAAACAAGAGGAATAAAGAGGAATTTCTTCAACCAGAGAGTGATGAATCTGTGGAATTCTTCACCGCAGAAGGCTGTGGAGGCTGAGTGTCTTTAAGACAGAGATGGATAATTTCTTGATTGATAAGAGGAACAAGGGTTATGGGGAAAAGGCAGGAGGATGGGGATGGAAAGAAAAAGCCTTGATTGAATGAGGAGCAGACTCGATGGGCCAAGTGGCCTCATTCTGCTCCTACGTCTTATAGCCGCTTTTTGAAAATATCACACTGGGACATGAGGCTCAACCCCATATACCATACTGCGACACAGGGCACAATCCCATATACCGCACTGGAATACAGGGAGTGATCCCATACAGTACACTGGCACAGAGGGCACAACTCCATAGAGCACACTGGGACACAGGGCATGACCCCGTATAACACACTGGGACACAGACCGTGACCCATAAACCACAGCAGGACATATGGTGAGACTCACATACCACACAGGGAAACAGGGTGAGACCCCATGTACCACACCGGGAAACAGGGTGAGACTCCATGTACCACACCGGGAAACAGGGTGAGACCCCATGTACCACACCAAGACACGAGACCCAAAATATTACAGTGACTATCATCTGTAGATCAAACAATTGAGAAATGGAAGAATTTCTTGCACTGCAGTTCAAGCAACCCTAGCATGTCTGATTCTGCGAAGAAAAGGAAGCAGAAAATTGTTGCACAGAATATTAATACCAATGAACGAAGGGAGTACTCACCATTGGGGTCTTGTACTTGTGGATCACCACTTCGTTAGTTTGTGGAACTGGAACCAGATGAGCAAGAGACAAAAGGAAGATTTTAACACAACAACAAAGAACGAACGCAAGAACAATATCGTAGACCAAAACAGATTATTGACAGACACACATAAAGAACAGTTACATCCAGCCATTATTACTCATCAAGGTTGTGTACATATGCATAGTCATGTGCTCAGATTCATGTACACGTATACTTGCCTCAAGGCCATGTGTATCAGTTAAGCTGCATAGTGAATCTGTGCACTTAAATTGCAAAGTCAGTCTCTGCATATATGCAATTGCACAGAGCTTATGTATATACGCAATTGCATGAGTCTGCATATAAATAGTTGCACAATGAGTTCATAAATATATGCAATCAAACAGTCAGTCTACTTATATATGTCACACAATGAATCTGAGTACATACACAGTCGCACAATGAATCTGCGTATATACCTAGTTACACAATGAATTTGTGTATACACCCAGTTGCACAATGAATTTGTGTATATGCCCAGTTGCACAATGACTCTGTGTACATATGCAAACTTGTAAGTCAGCATGTACATATGTTCGTCCATCATCATCGATGAGGACCTTCACACCATTAGTCATTTTGAAGTTGGTTGCAGTGTGCCTGAAGATGACTGATCAGGCCAATTCGGGCACGGAATGTTCTGGCACGTATTGGACAGACTTGTGTAGACACTGTAGTTGTCGCACTGGTGGCTCTGGACTTGTGCAGCTCGCGCTTAAGTTGTGCTTCAGCAATACACCTTGCTTCGTGAGCTTGACAGCCTTTGTGGATGAGGCAATGCCAGATAGGGCGATTTTATGCCAGCGTTTCCCAGGTGATCATGTCAATGTCAAGCAACTTCAAGGAGGCCTTGAGAGTGTCTTTGAAACATTTCTTCTGCCCTCCAGAAGACCTCCTTGGAAGGTGCTGCCTAAGGAACCTTGGTGAGTTCCTACAGTACATCTTATAGATGATACACAAAGGCTGCCATTATTTGTCAGTGATGGAGGACTGATATTTGTGAAAAGGATAACATTCAAGTGGCTGCTCTGTCGAGCTTCGAGTGTTGTTTGAGCTGCAGTCATTGATACAAGTAAGGAGTATCTCATCACACTCCTGATTTATGTCTTGTAGATTGTGGACAGGCTTTGGGAAGTCTGGAGGTGAGTTAATCATCGCAGGATTCTTAGCCTTGGACTTGTTCTCGTAGCCACAGTATTTCTGCTGCTAGTCCAGTTCAGTTTCTGGTCAATGATAACCCCTAGGATGTTGATAGTGGTGGATTCAGTAATGGTAATAACATTGAATGTCAAGGGATGATGGTTAGATTATTTCTTGCTGGAGAAGGTTATTCACTGACACTTGTGCGGCACAAATGCTACTTGCCACTTCTCAACTCAAGTCTGGATATTGTCCAGGTCTTGCTGCATTTGGACATGGATTGCTTCAGTATCTGAGGAGACATGAAAGGTTCCTAATCATTGTGCAAACTGCCCCACTTCTGACCTTATGATGGATGGGAGGTCATTGATAAAGCAGCTGAAGATGATTGAGCCTAAAATGTTACCCTGATGTCCTGGAACTGAGATGACTGACTTCCAACACCACAACCATCTTCCTTTGTGCCAGGTATGACTCCAACCAGTTTAGCTCCTGAATCAATTGACTCCAATTTTGTACTTGATTAAATACTGTCTTGATGTCACTCTCACCTCAACTCTGGAATGCATCTCTTTCGTCCATGTTTGAACCAGGGTTTTAATAAGGTCTGGAGCTGAGTGACTCTGGCAAAATCCAAATTCAGCATCCATGATCAGGTTATTGCTAGGTTCTACTTGATAGCACTATCAATGACCTCTTCTATCACTTTGCTGTATGTAGGCAGTTGCATAGAAAGTCTGCATATATGAGTGCATTTATATGCATTAGCACAGTGTAATTGTATATAGTCAGAGTTGCATATATATATAGTTGCACAGAGTACGTAAACAGATGTAGTGAATGCACATCACATAACCAGTAGGCCAATATGCAGCCACGGAGTGTGTCTATATGCAGCTGCAGAGTGCATATATATGCAGCCATGGAGTGCATATATACCAGCCAGTGATCGCTCAGCGAATCCGCATATACAGGCAGCCGCTCAGCGAATCTGCGTATACAGGCAGCCGCTCAGCGAATCTGCATATACAGGCAGCCACTCAGCGAATCTGCATATACAGGCAGCCACTCAGCGAATCTGCATATACAGGCAGCCACTCAGCGAATCTGCATATACAGGCAGCCACTCAGCGAATCTGCGTATACAGGCAGCCACTCAGCAAGTCTGAATATATACGCAGTTGCACATTGTGAATATATGCAGTTGCAATGAGTGCACATGTACACAAATACACACACAGTGGCACAGTGTACATATATAGGGAATCACAGTGAGTATGAATATAATCTGCATGTATATAGTTGTACAAATGCTCATATACGCTGTCGCACAGTGACTGCATATGTACATAGTCGCACTGATTCTGCATATATAGTTGCACAGTGAGTCAGCATATATATCCAGTTGCACACTTTGCCTGCACATATACAGTCAGTAAGAGGTCTCACAATGCCAAGTTAAAGTCCAACAGGTTTATTTGGTGGCAAAAAGTTTTGTGAACAGAACTCGCACTCATCTGATAAAAGTGCAGCGCTCCGAAAGCGAGTGGCTTTTGCTACCAAATAAACTTATTGGACTTTAACCTGGTGTTGTGAGACCTCTTACTGTGTTTATCCCAGTCCAATGCCAGTATCTCCACATCATATATACAGTCACACTGTGAGTGTATTTACAATTGTACAGTGAGTTTGTGTACATACAGAGTTGCATTGTGCCCCTTAGGATCCCATGATGTGTAGGTTCGATTGATTAGCCATAGGAAATGTATGAAATTACAGAGATAGGGCAAGAGTCTGGGTAATGTAGATTGTTAAAGTTGCTGCAGACCTATGGACCAAATGGCCCCTTTCTGCACTGTAAGAATTCTATGAAGTGCTGTATGTCTCTATGACTACCAATAGCTGCTCTGTAAAAAAACAACTCGGATCAGAATTATGATCTGATTTTTTTTTTAAACTGAATGTTGAATCCAGGAGTCCAGAAGTTAAAGTATCTGGTTGAAAGATAAAGTGTTGCTTCTTCAACTTTATTGGAGATGTAGGTGACCCAAAATAGAGAGGTCAGAAAATTGTGTAAATTATGACTAATGACTTTAATGTCAAATGAGGTGCAGGAAGCACAATAAAATGAAAAGAAAATATGGATTGAAACAGAGACTATGAAATGGGGGAAAGAAAAACAAATACAATTTACTTTTAAATCTCCAACAATAACTAGAAGTGAAAAAATGAGACTGCAGTTATATAAAAAAATATTTTACTGCCACGGATATTGTGCAGCAATAGTGATGGGTTTAATACATGATTAAAAGTGTGGACTAAGATTCAAATCTTCATAAGAACATAAAAACTAGGACCAGGACTAGGCTATGTGGCCCCTCGAACCTGCTCTGCTATTAAATAAGATCACGACTAATGGTTTTGTGGACTCAACTCCACTTACCCACTCACTCACCTTAATTTCTTTACTGTTCAAAATTCTTTGTCATACAAACATTCAATGAGGTAGACTCAACTGCTTCACTGGACAGGGAATTCCATAGATTCACAACTGTTTATGTGAAGAAGTTCCTCCTCAACTCAGTCCTAAATCTGCCCCCCATGATTTTGAGGCTATGCCCCCAGTTATAGTTTCATCAGCCAGTAGAAACAACTTCCTTGCCTCTATCTTATCTATTCCCTTCATAATTTTATATATTTCTGCAAGATTCCCTCTAATCTTATAAATTCCATGGATGCTGCTCATTGGGAAAGGTCTGTGATTGGGTGCAAAGCAGCAGTAGTTTGATAGGCCTGACTCAGTTCAGGGAGAAGAATGATATTTCTTACCAAGGAAACCGGATTCTACATCTGTAAACAGAACTGGATTTTGTGGCAGAGACCAAGTTTCTGTTCCACTCTGTCATATACTGTCTCTCTGGGTGTGTGTTTGTGTGTGTGTGTATATCACAGACTCGCACTGAGGCTGTGAGAACAATGTCATAATGTGTCAAATATTGTTCAAGGCACAGCTCCTCCTCAAACATATTAAAGGATCATTTACATCTAACAAAGTTTAATGGCTCATCAAAAAGTCAAATTGCTGACAGTTCAGCATCCCTCAGCTTGTCAGAGTCACAGAAAATCATAAAACAATATGGCACAGAAACAGGCCATTCAGCCTAATCGGTACTTGCTGACTATGGTGCCCTCTCAGTTGGTCCCAACTCCCCACATTTGATCCATATTCTTAGAACATAGAACATTACAGCACAGTACAGGTCCTTCGGCACTCAATGCACTGAGCTACATCCAATCCAAAGATCAAGCTATCCCACTCCCTATCATTCTGGTGTACTCCATGTGCCTATCCAAAAACCGCTTGAAAGTTCCTAAAGTGTCCAACTCCACTATCACAGCAGGCCGTGCATTCCACATCCCAACCACTCTGAGTGAAGAATCTACCTTGGGCATCCCTTCTATATCTTCCACCATAGAACATAGAACATTACAGCGCAGAACAGGCCCTTCGGCCTTCGATGTTGCGCCGACCAATTAAGAAAAAGCAATGACCCTCCAAACTAAACTATTCCCTTTTCGCCCATAAACTTATCTACTAACCTCTTAAACGCCACCAAACTTGGCGCATCTACAACTGCAGCAGGCAGGGCATTCCATACCTTACCACCCTCTGGGTAAAGAACCTACCTCTGATATCCGTCCTATAACTATCACCCCTTAATTTAAAGCTGTGTCCCCCTCGTGCTAGCTTTCTCCATCCTAGGAAAAAGGCTATCACTGTCCACCCTATCTAAACCTCTAATCATCTTATATGTTTCGATAAGGTCCCCTCTTAGCCGCCTCCTTTCTAACGAAAACAACCTCAAATCCCTCAGCCTCTCTTCATAAGACCTGCCCTCCATACCAGGCAACATCCTGGTAAACCTCCTCTGTACCCTCTCCAATGCCTCCACATCTTTCTCATAATGTGGGGACCAGAACTGTACACAATACTCCAAGTGCGGCCGCACTAGAGTTTTATACAGTTGCAACATGACGTTGCGGCTCCGAAATTCAATCCCCCTACCAATAAAAGCTATGAACCTTATAGTTATACCCCCTAGTAAAAGCTACATCACCCGAGGAAATACTCTCTGCACGTTCACTCTATCGATCCCTCTCATCATCTTACAAACCTCTAAGTTGCCTCTCATCCTCCTCCGCTCCAAAGAGAAAAGCCCCAGCTTTCTCAACCTTTGCTTGTAAGACCTACCCTGCAAACCAGGCAGCATCCTGGTAAATCTCCTCTGCACTTTCTCCAATGCTTCTAATCCTTCTTATAGTCAGATGACCAGGACTGAACACAATATTCCAAATGTGGTCTTACCAACGTCTGGTACAATTGCAGCATAACCCCACAGCTCTTAAATTCAAATCCCCTGTTAATAAATGCTAACACACTATAAAAGCCTTCTTCATGGCTCTATCCACTTAAGTGGCAACCTTCAGAGATCTTTGGATATGAACACCAAGATCTCTCTATTCCTCCATATTCCTTAGAACGCTGTCGTTGATCCTGTAATCTGCATTCAAGTTTGTCCTATCAAAACAAATCACTTCGCACTTATCAGGGTTAAACTCCATCTGCCACTTTTCAGCCCAGCTCTGCATCCTATCAATATGTCTTTGCAGCCTGCAAGAGCCCTCCACTTCATCCACTACTCTACCAATCTTGGTGTCATCAGCAAATTTTCTAACTGACCCTTCAGACCCCTCTTCAAGTCGTTAATAAAAATCATAAATGGCACAGAATCCAGCACTGACCTCTGTGGTATACTGCTGGTAACTGGCCTCCAATCTGAAAAATTTCTTTCCACCACCACCCTCTGTCTTCTATGAAGCAACCACTTAATTTATCCAATCGGCCAAATTTCCTTCTATCCCACATATCCTTATCTTCTTCATGAGCCTATCATGGGGAACCTTATCAAACTCTTTACTAAAATCCATGTATACAATATCAACTGCTCTACCTTCATCTACACACTTAGTTACCTCCTCAAAGAATTCAATCAAATTTGTGAGGCAGGACTTATCCTTCACGAAACAGTGCTGACTATCCTGGATTAAACTGAATCTTTCCAAACAGTCATAAATCTAATCTCTCAGGACCTTTTCCATTAACTTACCAACCACCAAAGCAAGGCTAACTGGCCTATAATTACCAGGGTCATTCCTATTTCCTTTTTGAAAAGAGGAACAACATTTGCTACTCTCCAGTCCTCTGGCACTATCCCAGTAGACAGTGAGGACCCAAAGATCGAAGCTAAAGATTCTGCAATCTCATCCCTTGCCTCCCAAAGTATCCTAGGATGTATCCCAACTGGCCCAGGGGACTTATCCACCCTCGGGTTTTTCAGAATTGCTAATACATCTTCCCTCAGAACATTTATCTCTTCCATCCTATCAGCCTGTATCACAATTCTAATCTTCCAATTCTTTTCTGTCCATGTACCTATCCAAATGCTTTTTAAATGTTGCTATTGAACCTGTCTCCACTACTTTCTCTGGCAGCTCATTCATATACCCACCACCTTCTGCGTGATGAAGTTACCTTTCAGGTCTCTATAAATCTTTCCCTTTCACCTTAAACCTATACCTAGTTTTCAATTACCTCCCTCAGAGAAAGATTACGTGCCCATTCTAAGGCTCTCATGATTTTATACACTCCAATAAAGTCACCCCTCATTCTCCTATATTCCAAGAATGTAAGCCCTAGCTTGGCCAACTGCTCACTATAATACAGGCCCACTAGTCCTGGCAACATCCTCATAAATCTTACCTGTACTCATTCCAGTTTATCAATCTTTCCTATAACATGGTGACCAAAACTGTACAGAATACACCAAATGTAGCCTCACCAATGACTTATACAACTGTAACATAATGTCCGAATTCCTATACCCAGTGTCCTAATTGATGAAGGCCAATGTGCTAAATGCCATCTTCACCAACCTGTCAGCCTGTGACTCTGCTTTCAATGAACTATATATCTGCACTCCTAACTTGCTCTATTTCTTAACACTCCCAGGGCCTTACCATTCACTGTATAAGTCCTAGCCTGGTTTGACTTTCCAAAATGCAACACCTCAGACTTATCTGTATCGAAATATCAATTGATTTTCGGCTTGTATTGCCTGCAGACAGCAGGACAGAAAGGGCTGAAAAATAACATTCATCACACAAGCTACCAAACTATCGATATTCTGGATCTGAGAAACATGGCAAGAGGAGGAATGTGGGTAAAGACAGCAATTGGTGAGCTGGAGGAGGAGAAGGGGAAACCAGGGGAGTAGGAAGGGAGTGGCAGGGAAGTGGGGGTGTTGATCAGAGGGTGAAGAGTTCCAATGTGGGGGTGGGGGCCAGAATAGCAGAGGAGTGGAAACAGGGAGGGGGGTGGCAGCAGAGGGGGCAAAGTAGCAAAATAGACGAGCAAAGGATATTTAGGGAGAGTGTTGCATGGAGAGAGGGGGAGATAAGTTATGTGGATGAGAGATAGAGAGATAAAATGAGGAAAAAGAGAGATAGATAAAGGGGACTGAATAGGAGCAAGTGACAAAGGTTGAGATGAAGGGCAAGGGAGACATTGAGTCAGAGATAATGATCAGAACATGCATAAGACAGGCACAGAGGCAAGTTTAAATATAAACAGACATGAGGTATAAGGGTGAAAAATGTGAAGCACAGCCTGTTACAAGATCAGGACTCCAGTAATGACGGGGACATGTCACAGTAGAGGCAAAAGATCAGGATGAAGGCAGACGTGGGGGCAGGCACAGCACACAATGATTGAATCAGGAAAGTTATGTAATTGATATTGTGGTCTATACTTAGTGTGTTGACAAGTACACACAGTGACAACAGTAAAACAAGCAGGGATTCAAACACGTTCTCATTACCTGAAGGAGTACCAAGGTTTTCAGAGAAGTGGAGGGAGCGAGTCAATGTTGAATCACCAGAAACACGGCAGGGATCAAACCTTCAGCAGAGAAATGGAGACACTCCTCACATTGCAAACCTCCCAATCCCCCTCACCCTGGAATTGTATAAATATATCACGCTCACCACTAACAGTGAGCAACAGCTTTGGCCAAAACTCTAAGGGACCTTGTTCCTTATCTGAGTGGGTGTTTATCCAACGCAGGCAGCTAGATGAGTAAAGGGACACCGATATACTGAAGGTGAGAGGTGAAATGACCCTTAAGCACTGACTCACTGCAACATGCTACTGATCAAAGCTGCTCTACCCGACCTAGTTCAAAATGTGTGCAAACTCGTTCACATCAGAATTATTCTGAAATATAAGAATTATTCCACCTATTTGCGCTTCAATAACAGGAGAATATCCTCGGCATTTCCTAAATTATGAAAGAGATGATACAAAATAGAGGGATTTACATTGTGGTTCAGTGCTGTGTGTAAGAGGATTACACTGAAATGCAATGCTGTATGTATAGGGATCGCACTGAGCTCCATTGCTGTGCACATAAGGATTACACGACGTTCAGTGTTGTGTGTACAGGGATTACACAGAGGTCCAGCGCTATGTGTCCAGGAGTCACACTGGGGTTCAAGGCTGTGTGGTACAAGGGTTACACTGGGATTCAGTGCTATGTACTGAGGTTCACACTGTACAGAGGTTACACTGGGATTCTGTGCTGTGCATATAGGGATTATACTGGACTTCAGTGCTGCATATATAGGAATTACACTGGGGTGTAGTGCTGTGTGTACAGTGATTACAGTGGGATTCAGTGCTACGTGTACAGGGATTACACTGGGACTCAGTGCTGTTTATAGGAGTCACACTAGGATTCAGTGCAGTGTGTACATTAGGGTGCAGTATTATGCGCACTATGCATACAGAGATTGCACTGGGATTCTGTGCTGCGGGTACAGGGCTCACACAGGGGTTCAGTGTTGTGTACAGAGGTCACACTGGGGTTCAGCGCTGTGTGTACAGGGATTACACTGAGATTCAGTGCTGTGAATAGGCATCACAATGGGATTCAGTGCTGTGTACAGGATACAGTGGAGTGCACTGCTGTGCATACAGGGATTACACTGGGATTTAGTGTACACAGGGGTTACAGTGATGTTCAGAGCTGGTGTGTGGGGATTACACTGGGGTTCAGTGCAGTGTGTACAGGGAAAACACTGGGGTTCAATGCTGTGCGCACAGAGGTCACACTGAGATTCTGTATTACAAATAAGGAAATGCACAGGAAATCGGCATTATACTGGGGTTCAGTGCTGAGTACAGGGATATCACTGGAATTCAGTGCTCTGTATACAGGGACTATACTGGAATTTGATGTGTACAGGAGTTACACTGGGGTTCAGTGCTGTGTGTTCAGAGGTCACTCTGGGATGCAGTGCTGTGGGTGCAGGGATTAAACTGGGATTCTGTGTTGTGGATACAGGGATTATGTTCTGTATGTACGGGATTACTCTGGGATGCAATGCTGTCTTTACAGGGGTTACACTGGGTTCAGTGCTGTGTGTACAGGGATTACACTAGGGTTCAGTGCTGTGTGTATGGGAGTCACACTGGCATTCTTTGTTCTGTGAGTACAGAACTCTCCACTTACCTGACGAAGGAACAGCGTGTTCCGAAAGCTTGTACCCTTCGGATTTTAATCTGGTATTGTGAGACTTCATTCAGTCCTGAGTGTATAGGGATTACACTGGGGTCAGTGCTGTATGTACAGAGATTACACTGGGTTCAGTGCTGTATGTACAGGTTTGCACTGGGGTTCAGTGCTCTGTGTACGGGGGTCACACGGATTCTGTGTTGCTTACACAGGGTTACTCAGAAAATCAGTGTTGTGTGTACTGGCATCCAGTGCTATGTGTACAGAAGGACTGTCATATAAACAGTCAATTCTTATGTGGAACAACAATGTCACATCAAACATGCATTGAATCATGCATGTGTTCACACACAAGCAAACCAGTAAGAGACATTCTTGCAGTGAAACAAGTGAATAGTAATGCCAATATAATTTCTTACCCACAGGAAGAGGAGAATACCATTCAACCCTTCCATCCTGTTCCACTGATTTCTTGCAATTTGGCTGATCTCTACTCGAAGTTTAAAGTTTATTTATTAGTCACAAGTCACTTACAGTAACACTTCAATGAAGTTACTGTGAAAATCTCCTAATCGCCACACTCTGGTCCCTTGAGTACATTGAGGGAGAATTTAGCATGGCCAATGCACCTAACCAGCATGTCTTTCAGATTCATAGAATCAAATCATAGAAACCCTACAGTGCAGAAAGAGGCCCTTTGGCCCATTGAGTCTGCACCGACCACAATCCCACCCAGACCATACGCCCATTGTAGTGGGAAACCAGAGAACTGGAGGAAACCCACGCAGTCACAGAGAGAATGTGCAGATTCTGCACAGACAGTGACCCAAGCCATGATTTGAACCCAGGTTCCTGGCACTGTAAGGCAGCAGTGCTAACAACTGTGCCACTATGCTACCCTAAAACTCTACAACTCTTAATATTGTAGTCTTGGAAAAAAATCCATCAGATTTTTCCAATGAGTCAGCATTTGCTGCTTTTTGTGCAAGGGAATTTCAAGAAGAAATTATTCCATATTTCTCTTCCTAATGACCTGGTTCTGTCCCTCTATCCAAGACTCCCCCACTCATGCTAAAAAATCTCACTTTGTCTTTCCTATTTCTTTCAAAATCTCAAAAACTAGAAGCAAGTGAGCCCATGAGTTTCCATACTTCCATAAACCTAGTTCACGTGATCTTTCCCCAAAATCTGACTATTCACAATCCGGTAATATTTTGGTGAGTCGGTGCTGTTGGTGCTATCCAATGTCAACATCTCCTTTCTAAAACGCAGTACCTGGAACTGTGCACACTATTCCCAATTTCATTTCTTCTACAGAATAACTAAATTGCCCTCATGTTCCAATTCACTGCTGTAAAGCAGTAAAAATTCCATTTGTCTAATTTAGTTTTTGTGTGCTAGAGGACTACATTCTCAGAAGAGAAGGACTTGATACAGCTTGTGTGTTTTGGGATCTGGTTTAAAGTACGGGTCTGGAAAAGTTCTAGTGGATTGGAAGGGAGCTAATGTAATCTTATTTTTTAAAAAAGGAGAGAAGAGAGAAAATGCTGGAGTCAAATATTAAGGATATAATAACTGAGCATTTGGAAAATGGTGACAGGATCGGTCCAAGTTAGCATCTATTCACTAAAGGGAAATTGTGCTTGACAAATCTTCTGGAGTTTTTTTTGAGGATGTGATCATGAAGAAGGGGACTTGAGAAAGAATATAACCCATATTCTACTGAATCTGAACAGAAAATATGGTGGAATAGTCAAAGTAAGCATAAATCAGAAATGGCAAGAGTCACCATTGCAGCCATGCTGAGGAACCACCTTCAAAAAGAGGCAGCTAACATAGTCTGCTCCCGCAAAAATTGCTCAACAAGGTCCAAAAAAAGAGCCCAAAGAGGAAGCAGTAACAAATTCATTGCATCCACCAATCCCTGGGGAATCAGATGAGGAAGGAAAAGATAGGAAAGATAGAGATCCCTCTAGTGGTAATAAGACAGAACTGCCTGGTCTGATAACATCACTAATTACACTAAAATACACAGAACTGGAGGGGAGAGAGAGAAAAAACTTCTGTTATGACCAAAGAAGTGCTGTTATCAGCAGCCAAAAAACAAATGCTAATGGACAGATTGAGATCCTTAAAAAAGGATCACCAAAATTCAGCCTTCTGGGAATGTATGGATGAAGTAAGAGATGTTCATTATCTGACTCTAGGTGATGTAAGACTGCTAAATAAAGGCAGATGTTAACCAAGGCTTTAAAAGAAAGAGATTGGATAATAGAAGGAGGAGCAAATGACTAAGTGAAATATGAGAATTTTAAATGGGCAATAGGGCACATCCTAGGTAAAGGGACCACAAATTGTCTTACTGAAGTTCCCTTAACTAAAGAGCAAATGAAACTGTGGAAGAATATGCAGAATATACAGAGCCAAAATTCAGAGTATACGCAGGTAATGAAGGGATGGAAGATCCATGAAGAATGATGATATGTTTTTGGGAATGTTTATGGAAGGGTTCAGTCCAGCTCCAACTCAAATTGTAAATATGGGGATTCCAATAGGAAATACTTTGAGACATTACAAATTGGGTATGAAACCGAATCACTCCAACAGAACAGTTAGAAATAAATCTGGTACAAGTAAATCAGCGAGCACCTAAAGTTAAAACATGCTTTTGAAGTGGAAAGAAAAGGCACATTGCCAAAAAAAATTGCTGAGGCAAATCAGGAAACAATCAGTATCCTAAAAAATGCAGTAATTGCAATAAAGTGGGTCATGATACAACTTCTTGTTGGGCAAAAGGAGATGGGAGGAAAGGACAGAGTTCCAGCAAGGTAAATTCATCCAGTTCAGCTCCCAGAGCTCAGTTCCAAAATCTTGTAGGAATGCAGCAGGCAGCATTCATTAGATACATGGTGTACCATTTAACAGCAGAAGGATTGCAGAAGTTATTTAATCCTAAATGATAATTAGTAACTCTAGAAACTGGAGATAGAGAACCCAAATGTACGTAGAAGCAGTATTACGAGGACAAAATTGATTCATGCTGATAAACATGGGGGCATTCTCTTATCTTTAACAGACCTGTTTGCTAACTACTGACCTGATCATACGATTTCAAGGGGTAAAAGGAGGAGTTAAAACTCATAATAAAGACAGCCTATTACATTGAAAATTGAGGGCGGAGAGGAACAGGTTCAAATCTGGATATGGTTGACAGAGGAAGTATTTTAGGAATAGATGTGTTAGAACAATTGGGAGCAGCAATTAACACAAAGGCAGGCATCCATTAGGTAGCTTGGGTCATACAAGCAAGATTACTGGGGACAGAAGAACAGCTGTAACATTCCTAAGAAAGTGACACTTAAACAAAATTTAAACAATCTGGGGAAATTTGGTTGCACAATATCCTCAGGCTTAGGCCAAAAACAAACACGATTGTGGGTACTTAGATGTCCCTCATTCAAGATTCTGGGGGGAGTCCATCATTCACACAAACAGTATCCTCTTAAACCAGAAGCAATAGAGACGGTTAAAAACATGGTTGCAGAATTGGAAAAACAACAGGTGTAACAAAAACTTCTTCTGAGACTAATTCACCTGAAGACTGATGGAAGTTATCGTTTAACCATCTATTATGTGGCTCTGAATCAATATGCAACTCGAGGACACCCCACAGTGGCAAAGTCTGCTATTATAGAACATAGAACATAGAACATAGAACAATACAGCACAGAACAGGCCCTTCGGCCTTCGATGTTGTGCCGACCAAAATAAAAAGCAATGCCCCTCCAAACTGAACCATCCCCTTCTCTTCCATATACTTATCAATTAACCTCTTAAACGCCACCAAACTTGGCGCATCTACAACAGCTGCAGGCAGGGCATTCCACTCCCTAATCACTCTTTGAGTAAAGAATCTAGAGTAAAGAATCTAAAGAGTAAAGTTATCTTGAACTCAATTGGAATAGAACAGACAATATTCACAGTATTAGATATAGCTCATGGGTTCTGGTCGATACACGTACAGAGGTACATCAGTACGAATTTCCAATCACAGTTGGGAACCAGAAATGCACCTCAACCTGCTTACAACAGGGATTCCATAATAGTTCAGCAATTTTTCACAGGGTCATGCACAAATATAGCCTATAGACAGCATGGAAGTCACCATTTGCAATACTTGGATAACATTTTGATTACCTCAGACAGTCTGTTTAGCTGCACAGAGTGATTCAGGCAACTCAGGAAGCAGGGTCTCAAGCTAAAGCCCAACTGGGACATGAACAGGTAGGTGATATACTTAGGACATACTATCCCAAGGCAAAAAAGAAATACAAGAGATTGAAAGAAAGTGATGTTAGACATACAGAAACTGCTTATTGTGAAAGGACTGAGGCAAATGTTGGGACTGTTGAACTATAGCAGAAGTTTTGTGGAACATTATGCACAGCTTGCAAAACCCATACAGGATTTAATCAAAGGAGGCAGAGCAGGTAGAGAGAGTAGGAGGAACAAAGAACAAAGAACAACACAGCACGGGAAACAGGCCCTTCGGCCCAACGAGCCCGCGCCGCCATCCTAATGTCTTAATGACACATAGAGACGAATATAGGGACAATTTGTTACCCAGTCAGCCTAAGAGCACATTTTTGGGATGTTGGAGGAAACTGGAGCACCCGGAGAAAACCCACGCAACCATGGGGAGAACGTGCAAACTCCCGCAGACACAGGCCCAAATCCATGTGTCTGCACAGCAACAGCAATAGTCTCTGAGCTGTCATGTTGCCCATCTGATGGTCCAGTTTAAGCATACACTAACGACGTGAAGCACTAGGCCACTCCTGAAGTAACCTCCAGGAGCAGCCCTCGCACGACCTGCTGAATGCATGCACCTTGTTGGTGTCTCTATACTCTGGATAGTTTTACCTTTTATCCTATAACTCCCCTCTACAGTATTCCGGCCAAAATGCATCACCTCGCATTTATCTGGATTAAATTCCATTTGCCATCTATCTGCCCAATCTACCAGCCTATCAATGTCCTGTTGTATTGCCTGGCACTGCTCCTCAGTCCCCGCCAATCCAAGTATCTTAGTGTCATCAGCAAATTTGCTGATCACATCACCTACCCCCTCTTCCAAGTCATTTATATAAATCACAAATAGAAGAGGTCCTAGTACTGAGCCCTGTGGCACACCACTAGTGACTGACCTCCAGTTGAAAAAAGAGCCTTCCACTAATACCCGCTGTCTCCTCCTCCCAAGCCAGTTCTCAACCCATCTACATACCTGGCCCTGTATCCCATGCGCCTTCACCTTTTTTATCAGCCTACCATGGGGAACTTTGTCAAACGCCTTACTGAAATCCATGTAGACGACATCAACGGCTTGTCCTTCATCAACCGTTTTTGTCACCTCTTCAAAAAAATTCCACTAGAT